>CM038678.1:129242853-129760715 GCA_021605205.1 Aegilops longissima
TAACATGCACTAGTTGCATAAGGTGGCTAGCGGTGTCTGTCTCTCCCACTTTAGTTGGGCGGATTCAATGAAAAGGGTCCTTATGAAGGGTAAATAGAAGTTGACAAGATCACGTTGTGGTTATTCGTAGGTAAGAAAACGTTCTTGCTAGAACCCAATTGCAGCCACGTAAAGATGCAACAACAATTAGAGGGCGTCTAACTTGTTTTTGCAGCAATTGTCATGTGATGTGATATGGCCAAGTTGTGATGAATGATGAATGACATATTGTGATGTATGAGATCATGTTCTTGTAATAGGAATCACGACTTGCATGTCGATGAGTATGACAACGGCAGGAGCCATAGGAGTTGTCTTTATTTTTGTATGACATGCGTGTCATTGAAGAGCGCCATGTAAATTACTTTACTTTATTGCTAAATCGTTAGCCATAGAAGTAGAAGTAGTCGTTGGCGTGACAACTTCATGGAGGCACAATGATGGAGATCATGATGATGGAGATCATGGTGTCATGCGGTGACAAGATGATCATGGAGCCCGAAGATGGAGATCAATGGAGCTATATGATATTGGCCATATCATGTCACTACTATATAAATGCATGTGATGTTTATTATGTTTATACATCTTGTTTACTTAGAGCGCGGTAGTAAATAAGATGATCCTTACAACAATATCAAAAGTGTTCTCCCTAACGTGCACCGTTGCTAAAGTTCGTCGCTTCTAAGCACCACGTGATGATCGGGTGTGATGGATTCTTACGTTCACATACAGCGGGTGTAAGACAGATTTACACACGCAAAACACTTAGGGTTAACTTGACGAGCCTTGCATGTACAGACATGGCCTCGGAACACGGAGACCGAAAGGTCGAACACGAGTCGTATAGAAGATACGATCAACATGAGAATGTTCACCGGCGATGACTAGTCCGTCTCACGTGATGATCGGACACGGCCTAGTCGACTCGGATCGTGTAACACTTAGATGACTAGAGGATGTCTAATCTGGTGGGAATTCATTGAAATAATTTGATTAGATGAACTTAATTATCATGAACTTAGTCTAAAACTTTTGAATGATATGTCTTGTAGATCAAATGGCCAACGCTCATGTCAACTTGAACTTCAGCGTTCCTAGAAAACCAAGCTGAAAGATGGCGGCAGCAACTATACGGACTGGGTCCGGAACTTGAGATCATCCTCATAGCTGCCGGAAACAATATGTCCTAGAAGGACCGCTAGGTGACGCTCCGTCCCGAAGAACCAAGACATTATGAATGCTTGGCAGTCTCGTCTTGATGATTACTCCCTCGTTCAGTATGGCATGCTTTCTGACTTAGAACCGGGGCTCCAAAAGCGTTTTGAGCATCACGAGCATATGAGATGTTAGAGGAGCTGAAACTGGTTTTCAAGCTCACGCCCGGTCGAGAGATATGACATCTCGACAAGTTCTATAGTTGTAAGATGGAGGAAAATAGTTACATCGGTGAGCACATTCTCAAGATGTCAGGGTTGCACAACCGTATGACCCGACTGAATATTAACCTCCACGATGAGGAGGTCATTGTGAGAATCCTTTAGTCGCTCCCACCAAGTTACAAGAGCTTTGTGATGAACTACAATATGCAGGGGATGGTGAAGACCATTCCTGAAGTATTCTCTATGCTGAAGTCAGCAGAGGTTGAAATCAAGAAAGAACATCAAGTGTTGATGGTCAATCGACCACTAAGTTCAAGAAGGGCAAGGGCAAGAAGAACTTCAAGAAGGACGACAAGGATGTTGCGGCGCCCGTAAGCAAGTTGCGGGAAGAAGTCAAAGAATGGACCCAAGCACGAGACCTGAGTGCTTTTGTTGCAAGGGAAGGGTCCTTTGAAGCGGAACTGCCCCAAATACTTAGCGGACAAGAAGGCCGCAACACCAAAGGTATATTTGATATACATGTAATTGATGTGTACCTTACCAATTACTCGTAGTAACTCACAGGTATTTGATACGGTGCCGTTGCTCATATTTGTAACTCACAGCAGGAGCTGCGGAATAAGCGGAGACTGGCGAAGGACGAGGTGACGATGCGCGTCGGGAATGGTTCCAGAGTCGATGTGATCGCCGTCGGCATGCTACCTCTTCATTTACCTACGGGATTAGTTTTGAACCTTAATAATTGTTATTTGGTGCCAAGTTTGAGCATGAACATTGTATCTGGATCTCGTTTGATGCGAGATGGCTACTCATTTAAATCCGAGAATAATGGTTGTTCTATTTATATGAGAGACATGTTTTATGGTCATGCTCCGATGGTCAATGGTTTATTCTTAATGAATCTCGAGCGTAGTATTACACATGTTCATAGCGTGAATACCAAAAGATGTAAAGTTGATAACGATAGTCCCACATACTTGTGGCACTGCCGCCTTGGTCACATTGGTGTCAAGCGCATGAAGAAGCTCCATGCAGATGGACTTTTGGAGTCTCTAGATTATGAATCGTTTGACACATGCGAACCATGCCTCATGGGCAAGATGACCAAGACTCCGTTCTCCGGAACAATGGGCGAGCAACCAACTTGTTGGAAATCATACATACCGATGTATGCGGTCCAATGAGTGTTGAGGCTCATGGAGGATATCGTTATGTTCTCACTCTCACGGATGACTTGAGTAGATATGGGTATGTCTACTTGATGAAACACAAGTCCGAGACCTTTGAAAAGTTCAAGGAATTTCAGAATGAAGTAGAGAATCAACGTGACCGAAAGATAAAATTCTTACGATCGGATCGTGGAGGAGAATATTTAAGTCACGCAATTTGGTACACACTTAAGAAAATGTGGAATCATTTCAAAACTAACGCCGCTGGAACACCTCGGCAGAACGGTGTGTCGAGCGTCGAATGTCGCACTCTATTGGATATGGTGCGGTCTATGATGTCTCTTACCGATTTCCGCCATCATTTTGGGGATACGCTCTAGAGACAGCTACATTCACTTTAAATAGGGCACCGTCTAAATCCGTTGAGGCGACACCGTATGAATTATGGTTTGGGAAGAAACCTAAGTATCGTTTCTAAAAGTTTGGGGATGCGATGCTTATGTCAAGAAACTTCAACTTTGAAAAGCTCGAACCCAAGTCGGAAAAATGCGCCTTCATAGGATACCCTAAAGAAACCATTGGGTATACCTTCTACTTAAGATCCGAGGGCAAGATCTTTGTTGCCAAAACGGATCCTTTACGGAAAAGAGTTTCTCTCGAAAGAAGTAAGTGGGAGGAAAGTAGGACTCGATGAAGTACTACCTCTTGAGCGGAAAGTAGTGCAGCTCGGAAAATGTTCTGTGATGCCTCATGTGAAGAGGAAAATAATGATGATGATCAAGGTACCGGATCAAGTTGCTCTTGAACCGTAGGTCTACTAGGACACGTTCCGCACTGAGTGGTGCAGCAACCCTGTCACGAAATCATGTTGTTAGACAACGGTGAACCTTGAACTATGAAGAAGCGATGGCGGGCCCAGATTCCAACAAATGGCTAGAAGCCATGAAATCCGAGATAGAATCCATGTATGAAAACAAAGTATGGACTTTGGTGACTAGCCCGATGATCGCGAGCGATAGAAAACAAATGGATCTTTAAGAAGAAGGCGGACGCGGATGGTAATGTCACCATCTATAAAGCTCGACTTGTCGGTAAGGGTTATCGGCAAGTTCAAGGGATTGACTATGATGAGACTTTCTCTCCGTGGCGAAGCTTAAGTCCGTCCGAATCATGTTAGCAATTGCCGCATACTATGATTATGAGATATGGCAGATGGGCGTCAAAACAGCGTTCCTTAACGGATATCTTAAGGAAGAGCTGTATATGATGCAGCCGGAGGGTTTTGTCGATCCTAAGAATGTTGACAAAGTATGCAAGCTCCAGCGATCCATTTATGGGCTGGTGCAAGCATCTCGGAGTTGGAACATTCGCTTTGATGAGATGATCAAAGCGTTTGGGTTTATCTTGAGACTTATGGAGAAGCCTGCGTTTACAAGAAAGTGAGTGGGAGCTCAGTAGCATTTCTCATATTATATGTAGATGACATACTTTTGATGGGAAATGATATAGAATTCTTGGACAACATTAAGGCCTACTTGAATAAGTGTTTTTCAATGAAGGACCTTGGAGAAGCTGCTTATATATTAGGCATCAAGATCTATAGAGATAGATCGAGGCGCCTCATAGGTCTTTCACAAAGCACATATCTTGATAAGATTTTGAAGAAGTTCAAAATGGATCAGTCCAAGAAGGGGTTCTTGCACTGTATTGCAAGGTGTGAGATTGAGCTTAGCTCAATGCCCGACCACGACAAAAGATAAAGAAGAGATGAGTGTCATCCCTATGCTTCAGCCATAGGATCTATTATGTATGCCATCTTGTGTACAGGACCTGATGTAAACCTTGCCGTAAGTTTGGTAGGAAGGTACCAAAGTAATCTCGGCAAGGAACACTGGACAGCGGTCAAAATATCCTAAAGTACACGAAAAGGACAAAGGACATGTTTCTCGTCTATGGAGGTGACGAAGAGCTCGTCGTAAAGGTTACGTCGGCGCTAGCTTCGACACAGATCTGGATGACTCTAAGTCACAAACCGGATCGTGTATATGTTTAATGGTGGAGCGATGGCTGGTGCAGCTGCAAGCGAGCGTCGTGGCGGGATCTACATGTGAAGCGGAGTACACGGCAGCCTCGGAGGCAGCGCATGAAGCAATTTGGGTGAAGGAGTTCATCACCGACCTAGGAGTCATACCCAATGCGTCGGGGCCGATCAAACTCTTCTGTGACAACACTGGAGCTATTGCACTTGCCAAGGAGCCTATGTTTCACAAGAAGACCAGGCACATCAAGCGTCGCTTCAACTCCATCCGTGAAAATGTTCAGGATGGAGACATAGAAATTTGTAAAGTGCATACGGATCTGAATGTCGCAGATCCGTTGACTAAACCTCTTCATGGGCAAAACATGATCAACACGAGAACTCTATGGGTGTTCGATTCATCACAATGTAACTAGATTATTGACTCTAGTGCAAGTGGGAGACTGTTGGAAATATGCCCTAGAGGCAATAATAAAAGCATTATTATTATATTTCCTTGTTCATGATAATTGTCTTTTATTCTTGTTATAAGCTGTATCATCCGGAAATCGTGATACGTGTTAATACATAGACCTGTCGTCCCTAGTGAGCCTCTAGTTGACTAGCTCGTTGGTGACGAGATAGTCATGGTTTTCGACTATGGACATCGGATGTCATTCTGGCGGGATCACGTCATTAGGAGAATGGCGTGATGGACAAGACAATCCTAAGCATAGCACAAGATCGTGTAGTTCGTTTTGCTAGAGCTTTTCCAATGTCAAGTATCTCTTCCTTAGACCTTGAGATCGTGTAACTCCCGGATACCGTAGGAATGCTTTGGGTGTACCAAAGCGTCTGGCGAATCGGGTGACTATAAAGGTGCATTACAGGTATCTCCGAAAGTGTCATTGGGTTGACACGGATCGAGGCGGATTTGTCACCATTATGACGGAGAGGTATCCTTGGGCCCACTCGGTAGTGCATCATCATAATGAGCTCAAAGTGATCAAGTGTGCGGTCACGGGATCATGCATTCTGATGAGTAAAGTGACTTGCGTAACGAGACTGAGCGAGGTATTGGGATACCGATGATCGAGTCTCGGGCAAGTAACATACCGTCTGACAAAGGGAATAGTATACGGGGTTGCTTGAATCCTCGACATCGTGGTTCATCCGATGACATCATCGAGGAGCATGTGGGAGCCAACATGGGTATCCAGATCCGCTGTTGGTTATTGACTGAGCGTCTCGGTCATGTCGCATGTCTCCGAACCCGTAGGGCCTACACACTTAAGGTTGATGCGCTAGGGTTATTAGGAAGACTTGTATGTGATTACGAATGTTGTTTGAGTCCGGATGAGATCCCGGACGTCACGAGGAGTTCGGAAGGGTCGGAGGTAAAGATTTATATATGGGAAGTTGTCAAGCGGACAGGAAAAGTTTGGTCATATCGGTATTGTGGAGGGGCCACCGGAAAGGTTCGGAGGACCACGGGAGGGCCACCCCTCGGGGGGCCACTGGGCTGCGTGGGAGGCAGCCAGCCTGAGTGGGCTGGGCGCACCCCTCCCTTTGGGCCCATGCGCCTAGGGTTGAGGGAACCCTAAGGGGCGCCCCCTTGCAGGGGCAAGCCCCCCTCCCTTGGCCCCCCTCTAGATGCATCTAGAGGGGCGATCCCCTCCTCCTTCCCCTATAAATAGAGGGGTGAGGGAGGCTGCAACACACAATTGAAGGCGCAGCCCTCCCTCCCAACACCTCTCCTTCTCCGCGCGCTTGGCGAAGCCCTGCCGGAGAACTCTCACTCCATCATCATCACGCCGTCGTGCTACTGTTGGAGCCATCTTCCTCAACCTCTCCTTCCTCCTTGTTGGATCAAGACGGAGGAGACGTTGCCCGTACCGTACGTGTGTTGAATGCGGAGGTGCTGTCCGTTCAGCACTTGGTCATCGGTAGTCCGAGTACGACTCCATCATCACCATCCCCTCGAAAGCTTCCGCACGCGATCTACAAGTGGTATGTAGATGCAAAATCACTCCCATGACTCGTTTCTTAGATGAACTCATAGATGGATCTTGGTGAAACCGTAGGAAAATTTTAATTTTCTGCAACGTTCCCCAACAATCATCGCAACCTGCACCTGCAACTGGTGGTGTAGTAATCTGTGAGCCACGAGGACTCAGCAATCCCGTTACCATGATTATCAAGACTAGCAAAGCTTAAGTAGGAAAGGAAGGGATAAAGTGGTGAGGTTGCAGCAGCGACTAAGCATATATGGTGGCTAACATACGCAAATGAGAGCGAGAAGAGAAACAAAGGAACGGCCGTGAAGCTAGCAATGATCAAGAAGTGATCCTGAACTCCTACTTACGTCAAACATAACCCAAGAAACCGTGTTCTCCTCTCGATCAACCCCGAAAAGAGACACTCACGGTTATGCACACGGTTGGTGTATTTTAGGAGAGTTGCTTCAAGTTTACTACAACCGGATATCAACAAATTCCCATCTGCCACATAACCGCGGGCACGGCTCTCGAAAGTTTATACCCTGCAGGGGTGTCCCAACTTAGCCCATGATAAGCTCTCGCGATCAACGAAGGATATTCCTTCTCCCGGAAGACCGATCAGTCTCGAATCCGGCTACAAGACATTCGACAGCAATAAAACAAGACCAGCAAAGCCGCCCGGATGTGCCGACAAATCCCGATAGGAGTCGCACGTACCTCGTTCTCGGGCACACCGGATAAGTCAAGCTACGAGTAAAACTAACCCTCGAGTTGCCCGTGGTGGCCCCATGAGGCTGCTTGGTTCGGACCAACACTTTCGAAGGAGCACCGCCGGGGGCTAAAATAAAGATGACCCTTGGGCTCCGAAACCCAAGGAAAAGGGCATAGGTGAGGCAAATGGTAAAACCAATGTTGGGCCTTCTTTGGAGAGTCTTATTCAAAGCGAACTGTCAAGGGGTCCCATAAATCACCCGACCGCGTTAGGGACGCAAAATCCGGGAACATAATACCGATATGACGGAAACTAGGGCGGCAAGAGTGGAACAAAACACCAGGCATAAGGCCGAGCCTTCCACCCTTACCAAGTATATAGATGTATTAATTAAACAATAGATATATTGTGATATCCCAACAAGTAAACATGTTCCAACAAGGAACAACATCTCCATGTTCCAACAAGGAACAAACTTCATCTTCACCTGCAACTAACAACGCTATAAGAGGGGCTGAGCAAAGCGGTAACATAGCCAAACAACGGTTTTCTAGGAAGGGTGCAAAAGGTTAGAGGTTCATGGCAATTTGGGATGGCTTGATAAGCAGGTAATAGGTAGCGCAGCATAGCGACAGAACGAAGCAACTAGCATAGCAATGATAGTAGTGAGATCCGGGTATCGGTCATCTTGCCTGAAATCCCATAAGGAAGAAGAACGAGTCCATGAAGAAGGCGGACGGATGAAGCCGAACCAAGCGTGAGACGAACGAATCCTCACGATCATAGCGAAAGCAGGAACTAACAAGAAGAAGCACACAACATGGTAAACACACCACACATAGACAAGACATGATGCATAACAAGCATGATGCATGACAAAGCTACTCATGGCAAGAGATGATGCAAACAAGAACAACACATCAAAGCAAGTTTAAATGAGGCCGGAAACAACATATAACAATTCCGGTAAGTCCTCTTATGCAAATTTCGAAATTGGCCCAGATCTGAATAAACCTTATGTTCAAGTTGTTAAACAGCAAGTTAAGATGCACCACGATGATCTACACGAAATTCTAGTCAAGTTACATATAAAGTTCATTAGATTCGGGGCTACGGCCTAGAAGATATGAGCAAAACAAGATAAGCATGGCATTGATGCAAAATGCATACAAACATCAAGCACACACCTCAAAACAAGGATGCAACATGATAATATGAAGCTACATGCAAAATCACGCAAGTTTCACATAGAGCACACTCAAAACGGAGCAACGGTTCAACACATACACTCTATACAAGTCATGACAACAATCTGTCCAAAAACAGCAACTAGGTATATTGCAAGCATCAAAACAACAAGCTACAGCATCTTAACATAATAAAAAAAAGGCATGGGCATGATGTACAGGTAAAGCATGACAAAACATGAACACTGAGCTATCTCCATAAATCACTAGAACATGCTCAAACACACATGGCAAGATTGCATATAATATCAGGTTCACAGACTTAGCAGAATTCACAGGACATGGCAGAAATAACATCAGGTTGTAATGTTTAGAGCTATCAAACAACATGCTACAGGAACTTATCATGGCAACCAAAGATATGGCATGAATCTACTAAATGCATAAAACAAAAGTCCCTTACTGACCATGAGCCAAAAAAGGAACAGAAAATATGATGGCACCCATGTAAACATGGCAAGTTATATTACAGATTCATACATGGCAGGAACAACAATAAGTAGGCATGTTGGTGAGCTTGAACCACTCACCACAGAGCAATACATGGCATGGCAAGGCAACTCACAGTAAGAAGACATGGCATATAAGCTATACATGGCAAGAACAACATCATAGCATACACGGATCAACTACAACAACCTTGGCAAAATTGAATAACATGTAAACAATCTGCCAGGAAACATTTTATAGCAAAAGTAGAGCTCGATAGACTCAAGCTATGGCACTTCATAATTGCAAACAAGGGCATGGATGGATAGAGAATAACCATATGCTCAAAACATCCTTACTGAAGTATCTCAAAATAAGCATGGATCTCTCGGTAGCATCAAGTTTACATGGCATAAAAATATCAGCAGAATAGGGCTGAAATCAGCAACATCATGAAGCCTAGTTTGCATGCTTGTGCTAGTCACCACAGAGATCACAAAAATACATGGCATACACCCCTGTAAAGATGGCATGGCATATTACAAAACACATATAGGACTCAAGTTCATAGGGTGCACACATCAATCATGGCAAAAATGACAAAAGTGCATGTTCTGATAAGAATCTGAAACTAACATCACATAGCCCTCTTCCAACAGCATTTCGGGCATCAAGATGATCTCAAATTAAAATGATTCAATGAGATGAAATGATGTACTCGTCGAGGCAAACAATTTGACATATTACACGCACGAAACGGAGCTACGGATGCAGAGTTATGATGCGATGAACATGGCATGATAAAGTCAAATCTCAGGTCTGAGGAAAATCGGGGTCAACCTTAGGGTCTCCAGATCCAGATCCGGGGCACGGGTGACGAGGTTCGCCGGAGACGGGGTAGACGGCGGCCGGAGAAGAAGAGGAAGGAGCCGGCGAGGGGAGGGCCGCGGGGTCGGGAGGCCTGGAAGGGCGAGCACGGCACGGCTGCCATGAGGGAGCTGCTTGGCGAGCTCCCATGGCGGTCTGAACACCGGCGGGGAGGCGCGGGCGGCGGAGGCTTGGCGGCATGCATCAGACGACGGCGGCAATGGCGGGCTGGGCTGGAGGCTGAGGCGGCGGGCGGGGGCGATGTGCCTCAGGCGAGCGGGCGGCCTCAGACCCATGTGCTGTGTGTGAGACAGTGTCGAGCCCGATTAGGCGGGGGCGGCGGAGATCGTCCGGCCGGGTGGACATGTCGGCTGCGTCTGAGGGGATTTTAGGGTTTGGACTGCGATTTTTGGAGGGGAGGTGTTTATATAGGTAGAGGGAGCTAGGAGAGTCCAAATGAGGTGCTGTTTTCGGCCACGCGATCGTGATCGAACGACCGAGAGCATGGAGGGGAGTTTGCTGGGTTTTGGGCCACTTTGGAAGGGGCATTGGGATGCAACACAAAAGAGGCTTTCGCGGTTACCCGGTTAACCGTTGGAGTACCAAACGACCTCCGAATGGCACGAAACTTGACAGGCGGTCTACCGGTGCTATACCAAGGCCGCTTGACAAACCTCGGTCCATTCCGAGAATGTTTAACACCCACACACGAAAAGAGGTAAAAGGGGGCGCCGGGAGACATAGGAGTGCCGGATTGCAAAACGGACACCGGGGAAAATGCTCGGATGCATGAGACAAACATGTATTCAAAATGAAATGCACATGACGACATGATATGAAATGCATATGATGACATGGCAAAGTGCAACACGCAAGCAAATGACATGGCAACGACGGCGAAAAACTGGCGGACGCCTGGCGCATCGAATCCGGGGCATTACATTTCCATATAATGGTTTACATTTATTTACTTTTCCGTTGCTACTGTTACAATCACTACAAAAATACCAAAAACATTAATTTTGCTGTCTTTACTTTTGTTACCGTTACCACCACTATCATATTACTTTGCTACTAAACACTTCGCTGCAGATACTAAGTTTCCAGGTGTGGTTGAATTGACAACTCAGCTACTAATACTTGAGAATATTCTTTGGCTCCCCTTGTGTCGAATCAATAAATTTGGGTTGAATACTCTACCCTCGAAAACTGTTGCGATCCCCTATACTTGAGGGTTATCAAAACCTTTTTCTGGCGCCGTTGCCGGGGAGCATATGTAACACCCCGGATGCAATTTTCCATATTCGTAACTCCAACTCTTGCCTTTTCCGGAGATGTGTTATTTTATTTCCTTCGTGGTTGGGGTTTTGTCTTTTGTTTTGCATTTTGTTCATGTCTTGCATTTCATCTCATGGCATCATGTGCATTGCATCGGCATTGTTTTCATAAAGCTTGCATTCGCTCGTAGTTGCCGCTTCTTCCTTGTCCCTGTTGACCCCTCTCAGATCAACCGGACCGCTCTCTTCTCTCTCTTTTCTGAGCTCATCAAAACCCCTTGTCTCCATGGTGTTTTGTCAAACCCGTCGCGCGCGTGTCTGAAACTCCCCTTGACCCAAACCGGACTGTCGTCACCGTTGGGTGCGGATCATCTAACATCTGTGAAACATCTCCGTTTTATTATTTAGACTTCGTACCTATTTATCTCGACCGTTGGATTTCGATCAGATGATCCAATCCCCCTCTCCTCCTTATATATATAGACTCCCTTGTCCATTTTTAGACCAAACCTAAAAATTAGGAGCCTTGTCCCATCCTCCCAGTCGCCGCCACCAGTCCTCTTCCACCTCGGGATCCATCCCGATCTATCTCCACCAACGGATCGATGCAGCCATCACCTGCCCAAATCCCCTCGCAACCAGCTTCTTCCCCTCGATCCACCCATCCAGCCAATTCCATCGATCCATCCATCCAACCGCACCACACAGCCTCGCGCCTAAGCACCTCGGTCCCCTGCCTTGCCGCGTCCGCCTCCCCTGCCCTGCTCCCTCTTCTTCGTCGTGAAGCTGCTCGAGGTCCCGAGCAGAGGCGCTCGGCCTCGTCCTCGCGCCCGTCGCGGCGGCGACCTCCTTCGGCGGTGCCTGCCCCCCATCCGTCGGCGGCCCGCTGTCTCTGAGCCATCCCGTCCTCTGCATCGCCATGGACACCCAGTGAAGCTCCGCCCCTCCTTCTCCGCTTGGGCGTCTTCACCTCCTCCGCGCCCCGGATCAGGCGGCCTCCGCCGCCCTTGCCCGTTCGGTCGGATCCGCCGGCGAGGCCCACCTCCGGCGCCCCAAGTACCGTCGCCGGCAGCCATTCCGCCGCCGGATCCTCCCGCTTCGCAAGTCCGCGCCCGGCTTCGTCAAGCGGCTGCACCAAGCCCTGCCTCCTTCGCCTCCTCATCTGCGTCCTCGTCGAACCGGCGAATACCCCTCTCCGCGGTTTCCTCGTCGCCAAAGCGGAGCCCAGCGACCCTCCGGTGAGCCGCGCTACCGAGGCTTCCTCGACCCGTTGCCGGCCAGATCGCGGCTGCCTGCGCCGCCTGGCCTTCCTCGCCGCCCCTTTGCCCGCTCGCCGGAGCTCTGCTCCCGGTCACCGGCGCCCTGCGTCGCCGGCAGCCGTTCCCGCCGTCCATCGCCATGAACCTGCTACTGCCGCCTCTGTTCTTCAGTAACAAGCATCAGCTCCCTTCGCCCGCGTTGACCGCTTCCACTCCAGCGCGCCCTGGCCCAGCTCGAGCGCCCGCATGGGCCACAGGCAGGCCAGCCCAGCGCGCCCCCTGCCTGGCCTCCTCCCCACCAGCCGGGCCAAGAGCCCATGGGTGTGCAGCCCCTCTCCAGCACCTCTGCTCTGTTTCGGGCCAGATGCGGCCCGGATCATGTTTTTTTCCCATCTGCGATTTTGTCCTTTATCCAGTGAATTACTGTTTTACAGAAAAACCCCTTATGTTCATGCATCAATAATTAATTAACCATGCATCGGATTAAAACAAATTATATATGTAAAGTGCTTAGAATTTCATCTAGTTTCATAATATGTCATTTTCATCCCATGTTAAAATGTTTAAATTGATGTTTGCATTAATTTGCTAATATGCCATGTTTAAATGATTTATTTCATAACTAAATAACCGTAGCTCCGAATTTAATAAACTTTATATGTAAATGGGGTAGAAAAATGCATAGATTAACGTGGTGCAGTTTATTTTCCTGTTTAACAACAATAAAATATATTTTAGGACAGATCAGTACCAAAACAAAACTTGCACATGAGGATTTTCCGGAATTGTAGTTTCTTATTTCCGGCCTCATTTAAACTTGCCTAAATAGTTAGTTTAATTATGCTTCACCCCTTGCCATGTTTAACAACATTTAATATTGTTGACTACCTAAACGAGAGTGAACTAAATAACTCGAATGTGGTGTTTTATCATTATGCAACCCGCTGCATATTGAGCTCCACTTAATTTGTAGTATTGTTTGTTGCACATTGCCATGTCATGCCTCATTTAAACCGGACATGCATCATACTTGATTGTGCATCATGCCATGTTTATGCTTGTGCATTTATCATGTTGTTTGTTTCTTTACGGTGTTGCTTCTCGGTTCCGGTAATGTTGCGATTGTGGGGATTCGTTCGACTACTTCCGTTCATCTTCATCATGGACTCGTTCTTCTTCCTAGCGGGATTTCAGGCAAGATGACCGCTACCCTGGATCTCACTACTATCATTGCTATGCTAGTTGCCTCGTTCTATCGCTATGCTGCGTTACCTATCACTTGCTGCTCAAGCCATCCCAAATTGCCATGTCAGCCTCTAACCTTTTGCACCCTTCCTAGCAAACCGTTGTTTGGCTATGTTACCGCTTTGCTCAGCCCCTCTTATAGCGTTGTTAGTTGCAGGTGAAGATGAAGTTTGTTCCTTGTTGGAACATGGAGATGTTGTTCCTTGTTGGAACATGTTTACTTGTTGGGATATCACAATATATCTTATATTATTAATGCATCTATATACTTGGTAAAGGGTGGAAGGCTCGGCCTTATGCCTGGTGTTTTGTTCCACTCTTGCCGCCCTAGTTTCCGTCATATCGGTATTATGTTCCCGGATTTTGCGTCCCTAACGCGGTCGGGTGATTTATGGGACCCCCTTGACAGTTCGCTTTGAATAAGACTTTTCCAGCAAGGCCCAACCTTGGTTTTACCATTTGCCTCACCACCACCTATACCCTTCCCTTGGGTCGGCCAACCCAAGGGTCATCTTTATTTTAGCCCCCCCGGGCCAGTGCTTCTCTAAGTGCTGGCCTGAACCGAGCTGCCTGCGGGGCCACCTTGAGGCAACCCGAGGTTTGGTTTTACTCGTAGCTAGTCTCATCCGGTGTTGCCCTGGGAACGAGATATGTGCAGCTCCTATCGGGATTGTCGGCGCATCGGGCGGCTTTGCTGGTCTTGTTTTATTCTTTGTCGAAATGTCTTGTAGCCGGATTCCGAGACTGATCGGGTCTTCCGGGAGAAGGAATATCCTTCGTTGATCGCGAGAGCTTATCATGGGCTAAGTTGGGACACCCCTGCAGGGTTTGAACTTTCGAAAGCCGTGCCCGCGGTTATGTGGCAGATGGGAATTTGTTAATATCCGGTTGTAGTAAACTTGAAGTAAACTCTTCTAAAATACACCAACCGTATGCGTAGCGTGAGTGTCTCTTTTGGGGTTGATCGAGAGGAGAACACGGTTTCTGGGTTATGTCTGACGTAAGTAGGAGTTCAGGATCACTTCTTGATCATTACTAGTTGACGACCGTTCCTTTGTTTCTCTTCTCGCTCTCCTTTGCGTATGTTAGCCACCATACATGCTTAGTCGCTGCTGCAACCTCACCACTTTACCCCTTCCTTACCCTTTAAGCTTTGCTAGTCTTGATACCCATGGTAATGGGATTCTTTGAGTCCTCGTGGCTCACAGATTACTACACCACCGATTGCGGTACAGGTTATGCGATGATCATGGCCGAGGCGATGCTTGCTTGCGTTGAGTTCTTCTTACGCTTCTTGATCGGGGATAGGTTCGGTCGGCAGCACTGGGCTAGCGAGGTGGATATTGTTTGAGTTTCTGTTTATGTTTCATCCGTAGTCGGATGTTGATCTTGTATTTGATGTGATGTTGTATTAGTGTGGCATTGTATGCCTTATGTATGTATCCTCACTATTATGTAATGTTGATGTAATGATATCCACCTTGCAAAGCGTCTTCAAGATGCGCTTCTATCCTTGGTGGGACCTTGAGTTCCTTTAGGATAGGGTCGCATCTTAGGCGTGATTCAAGTTAGTATCGAGCCTCGACCGACCTTAGGAGCCCCCTTGTTTGTTGGCCGTTGTTGAGTCTAGAAGAAAAACTATTTTGAGTCTTAGGATTATATATATCGGAGAGTAGGATTCTTTTTACTCCTCAGTCCCTTCGTCGCTCTAGTGAGGCCTCTGGCGTAGATGTTTTGTCTTTCCTCTTCTCAAATTTCACGAATTTTTTTAGGATCACGCGGGTATCTTGGAATCGTTCCGATGGTTTTGTGGCGAGAACATTGTTCTTGGTGCCTCGACATTTAGGGGTTGTGGCGGTGTCCGGGAGTTGAGCTCCGAGGTGTTGTCGTCACAATTTTATCGTTGCGATTCTGGAATACGAGATTTGCCGACATCGAAAATCTCTTTTGTACAGTTGTTGGTGAGATAACCCGATAACCCGATCTTGAGGCGAGTTCGGGAGTATTGCCATGACTCGTATAACGGATGCTTTTGAAGGTCGAGGTACCACGATTTCGAAGGTTTCTTGGTTATGTGTTGACGGATGGATACAATTGGATCTAGGTATTGTTAGTTTGGGTGATATATTTTGTGTCCCCTGTATCCCCAACCTGATTGCATAACCAGAAAGTTTCGGGAGTTTATAGGTGGGAATTCAAGTAGCTCCTAGAATATCTTTTCGACAGATGCATGATATGAGATTGGGTAAATCTCTATCATATGTATTTGTTCCGGCTTATTCTGCAAGCCAAATCCTTTGTTTTGTTTTATTTGTGGTATTCGAGTTGCTTCGATGTCAAGTGTTAATCCATACCTTCCTTAAACGGTGTTCTCATATTGCTATGTGAATACTAATCCTTCTTGATCATCGAGATCGTCATGTTAATTCTTTTCCAACCGGCGTGCTTCTCTTTAAGTGGATCCGATCATTTCAACATCCGCAAGATCAATTCTAAGTTTTCTCAACGGTATCCATTTCATCCGTCCCAAGTTGTTTTGTTTTCCCGCCCTCCCACCCTTTTTCTTCAAGGACTCGGATTTCTTAATCAAGTATCCATTTATTCATGTGAAGTCTCTTCACTCTTTTCAATCAATGTTCTAATCCAGTGATCCCTCATGAAGATGCTCAACAACTCCAAGTTCATCATCCTTCATTGTTGTTTCTTCTCCAGTGGATCCAATTCAAGCTTTCGATATTCATCATATTCCTTTCCTCGTTTTTAATGATTTCTCGTGCCGATGCACCTCTTAATCATTCACTTCTCGCTATTCATTTGTCCTGGAGTGTTGAAGATATCTCGGAAGGCTCGTATTTTCATTCCAGATCCGTTCAAGTTATTTTGAGGTTGTTATCTCATTCAAGCCATTTAATTCAACCGGTGCAACCTCTCTTTAAAATTGTTCAACGGTGTTTTTCTTTTAGTGGGCCCTAACCCACAGGTCTTTTCCAGGATCTTACCTGACTCTTCTAATTTTCCCGGAACCATTCACAAATTATTTTCGAAGCTTGACGTAAGAATGAATTTTCATTAGTCACATGCCTTCTCCAAGGTCGCTTTCAAATATATATTTTTTCATCTCTGGCTCAACGTTTCCTCTTTTAATCCTTCCGGAGTTTCTCAACAATTTGGTGGTGTTTCTCCTCGTCATTCCCAGCATGTGAAGACCGAAGAAGAGTTTCTCTTAAATCTTGCTCCATTCACTTCAAGATTCATGGTTCTAGTTTGATGTTATCCTCTCAAATTATTCCATTTCTCAGATATTCATCTTTCTTACCCATCCGGAGCATTTCATGAGTTGTTTTTCATTTCTTTCCTCCGAAGGCCATCATGTCATAATTCTTCATTCTCAGTGTGTAGCTATCGTTCTCCAAATCTTAATGGTGGATCGTTCAAATATCCTCTAATCAGTTCATGATTTCTTCGTTCTCATGTATCTAAATCCCTTCAAGTATCTTCATTCGTTTTCCAATTCTTCCCGGTGAATTGTGCCTTTGCCATGTTCATTTTTAATTCTTATGGTGGTTCGTTCAAGATTTCTCTTCCTTTGTTATCATATCAAATCATTCGTTGTTTCCAAATTCCACGGTGGTTCCTTGAAGACCTTCACAAGTTTCGCTATATCTCTCTTAATCCTTTCTACGGGAATAAGTAGTATGCCAAATCCATTGCTTGTCATCAATTTAATTTGATGAAGGATAAGCATACAATAAATCTTATTCTTATTTCCTCGAGTTGATTAATTCTTTTCTTCTGGAGATTGTTCATGATATCATTTCTCGGTTCTAAGTTGTTCATCTTTTCTTTTCCGGAGTTCCAAATTTTTGCTGCTTTATTTCATCACAAAGCTCCATCTAAATCATTGCAAGGCTTCACCTTGTGTTGTCAACTTCTCTTTCTTTTTATCATCCTTTCATTACCGAAGTTCTTCATGGAGGCTCTACATGGTGGTTCGTCAAGGTTTCTTTTCATTCTTCAATTGTTCTCAAGAGTTCTCTCGAAGTTATGATCCGTCAAGCTATACTTCAAAATTAACATGGTGCTCAACACATGTTTTGTTTTGAGTAGTTCAAGCATTCTTCATCTTGCATTTCGAAGTGCAATTCTTTTTACCTTATCTTTTGACATGATGTTATGTCATCCTTGGCAATTTCTCCTCGTGCTTCATGATCCAATGTTGTTAAGAATGAGGTATTTTAAATCCATCAATCCCTTTGTTGGAGTCATCTTGGGTTGTATTTCACCTAAAGCTTTCCCTAAGGATTGTTGCTATTTATGGTGCTTGTAAATGACCCAAGTTCTTCATTTGTCCTCCCGGTGAAATAAGTTTCTCTTATCTTCATTGATCTCAACCAATCAATTGTTTCTGTTAATGGCGGGTTGTCACCTCATCATTTTGAGATGTTTGCCATAAGCCCACAACAAGCTTGTGTTTTTTTCATTGTTGATTTTCCAACAACTCCGTTCAATTTTTCTTTGCAAGGATGCTTTTCAAGATCATTTGTGGCAGAAGTTGGCATTTTCTTCTCCATTCTTTTATTCCAATGATCTATCTTCCATTCTTTTGTTACGGAGGCATGGTGATGTTGCTCTCTTCACTCATTATCTCGAATTGTGAGGATCGTGTTCTTTTCCTTGCTTATCCGTTTAGCCGGAGTGTTGTGTTCTCATTCAAGTTATTTCATCTTATCAAGTGTTGCCTCTCTTTTAAACCTGAGTGCTGTCTGAAATCCCTCTTACCCATTGCAGTGTGTTGTTGGTTTCATCAAGTATCCTCTCATTTGGAAAGTTCATATTCAATTCCTTCCATTTACAGTCGGAGTGCTGCCCAAATTATATCAATCTTATTCCTTCTCTATCTAGTTTTAACCGGAGTGGTTTCAATATCTATGTCATCACTAAACCTCTTGGTTCTCGTCGTATCCCATGTTCCTCTTTTCTAACAGAGTGTTTTCAACCTTGTTCATCTTCGTTGTGTTCTTTCTTTCATTTTGTTCAACCTCTCAAGGTTCTTTGGTTTCACTCGTTTGTCAAAGAAGCAACTTAGTTTTACCTCTTATCTTCCTTTTCCTTTTCCCTCCGGTGCCATCCTAGATCTCGGGACGAGATCCTCTTGTAGTGGTGGAGTGTTGTAACACCCCGGATGCAATTTTCCATATTCGTAACTCCAACTCTTGCCTTTTCCGGAGATGTGTTATTTTATTTCCTTCGTGGTTGGGGTTTTGTCTTTTGTTTTGCATTTTGTTCATGTCTTGCATTTCATCTCATGGCATCATGTGCATTGCATCGGCATTGTTTTCATAAAGCTTGCATTCGCTCGTAGTTGCCGCTTCTTCCTTGTCCCTGTTGACCCCTCTCAGATCAACCGGACCACTCTCTTCTCTCTCTTTTCTGAGCTCATCAAAACCCCTTGTCTCCATGGTGTTTTGTCAAACCCGTCGCGCGCGTGTCTGAAACTCCCCTTGACCCAAACCGGACTGTCGTCACCGTTGGGTCTGGATCATCCCCTAACATCTGTGAAACATCTCCGTTTTATTATTTAGACTTCGTACCTATTTATCTCGACCGTTGGATTTCGATCAGATGATCCAATCCCCCTCTCTTCCTTATATATATAGACTCCCTTGTCCATTTTGGACCAAACCCTAAAAATTAGGAGCCTTGTCCCATCCTCCCAGTCGCCGCCACCAGTCCTCTTCCACCTCGGGATCCATCCCGATCTATCTCCACCCAACCAGATCGATGCAGCCATCACCTGCCCAAATCCCCTCGCAACCAGCTTCTTCCCCTCGATCCACCCATCCAGCCAATTCCATCGATCCATCCATCCAACCGCACCACACAGCCTCGCGCCTGAGCACCTCGGTCCCCTGCCTTGCCGCGTCCGCCTCCCCTGCCCTGCTCCCTCTTCTTCGTCGTGAAGCTGCTCGAGGTCCCGAGCAGGAGCGCTCGGCCTCGTCCCCTCGCGCCGTCGCAGGCGACGACCTCCTTCGGCGGTGCCTGCCCCATCCCGTCGACGGCCCGCTGTCTACAGGCCATCCCCGTCCTCTGCATCGCCATGGACACCCAGCTGAAGCTCCACGCCCCTCCTTCTCCGCTTGGAGCGTCTTCACCTCCTCCCGCGCCCCGGATCAGGCCGGCCTCCGCCGCCCTTGCCCGTTCCCGGTCGGATCCCGCCGGCAGGGCCCACCTCCGGCGCCCCAAGTCCCCGTCGCCGGCAGCCGTTCCCGCCGCCCGGATCCTCCCCGCGCTCGCAAGTCCCGCGCCCGGCTTCGTCTGAAGCGGCTGCACCAAGCCCCTGCCTCATTCGCCTCCTCATCTGTGTCCTCGTCAGAACCGACGAATGCCCCTCTCCGCCGGTTTCCTCG
Source organism: Aegilops longissima (assembly GCA_021605205.1). NCBI lineage: Eukaryota > Viridiplantae > Streptophyta > Magnoliopsida > Poales > Poaceae > Aegilops > Aegilops longissima. Next base: position 129,262,904 of record CM038678.1, read on the forward strand.
TCGCAAAACGGAGCCCCGGCGACCCTCCGGTGAGCCGCCGCGCCCGAGGCTTCCTCGACCCCGTTGCCGACCAGATCCGCGGCTGCCCTGCGCCGCCTGGCCTTCCTCGCCGCCCCTTTGCCCGCTCGCCGGAGCTCTGCTCCCGGTCACCGGCGCCCTGCGTCGCCGGCAGCCGTTCCCGCCGTCCGTCGCCATGAACCTGCTACTGCCGCCTCTGTTCTTCAGTAACAAGCAGCAGCTCCCTTCGCCCGCGTTGACCGCTTCCACTCCAGCGCGCCCTGGCCCAGCTCGAGCGCCCGCATGGGCCACAGGCAGGCCGGCCCAGCGCGCCCCCTGCCTGGCCTCCTCCCCACCAGCCGGGCCAAGAGCCCATGGGTGTGCAGCCCCTCTCCAGCCCTCTGCTCTGTTTCGGGCCAGATGCGGCCCGGATCATGTTTTTTTCCCGTCTGTGATTTTGTCCTTTATCCAGTGAATTACTGTTTTACAGAAAAAACCCTTATGTTCATGCATCAATAATTAATTAACCATGCATCGGATTAAAACAAATTATATATGTAAAGTGCTTAGAATTTCATCTAGTTTCATAATATGTCATTTTCATCCCATGTTAAAATGTTTAAATTGATGTTTGCATTAATTTGCTAATATGCCATGTTAAAATGATTTATTTCATAACTAAATAACCGTAGCTCGAATTTAATAAACTTTATATGTAAATGGGGTAGAAAAATGCATAGATTAACGTGGTGCAGTTTATTTTCCTGTTTAACAACAATAAAATATATTTTAGGAAAGATCAGTAACAAAACAAAACTTGCACATGAGGATTTTCCGGAATTGTAGTTTCTTATTTCCGGCCTCATTTAAACTTGCCTAAATAGTTAGTTTAATTATGCTTCACCCTTGCCATGTTTAACAACATTTAATATTGTTGAGTACCTAAAGCGAGTGAACTAAATAACTCGAATGTGGTGTTTTGTCATTATGCAACCCGTTGCATATTGAGCTCCACTTAATTTGTAGTATTGTTTGTTGCACATTGCCATGTCATGCCTCATTTAAACCGGACATGCATCATACTTGATTGTGCATCATGCCATGTTTATGCTTGTGCATTTATCATGTTGTTTGTTTCTTTCCGGTGTTGCTTCTCGGTTCCGGTAATGTTGCGATTGTGGGGATTCGTTCGACTACTTCCGTTCATCTTCATCATGGACTCGTTCTTCTTCCTAGCGGGATTTCAGGCAAGATGACCGCTACCCTGGATCTCACTACTATCATTGCTATGCTAGTTGCCTCGTTCTATCGCTATGCTGCGTTACCTATCACTTGCTGCTCAAGCCATCCCAAATTGCCATGTCAGCCTCTAACCTTTTGCACCCTTCCTAGCAAACCGTCGTTTGGCTATGTTACCGCTTTGCTCAGCCCCTCTTATAGCGTTGTTAGTTGCAGGTGAAGATGAAGTTTGTTCCTTGTTGGAACATGGAGATGTTGCTCCTTGTTGGAACATGTTTACTTGTTGGGATATCACAATATATCTTATATTATTAATGCATCTATATACTTGGTAAAGGGTGGAAGGCTCGGCCTTATGCTGGTGTTTTGTTCCTCTTGCCGCCCTAGTTTCCGTCATATCGGTATTATGTTCCCGGATTTTGCGTCCCTAACGGTCGGGTGATTTATGGGACCCCTTGACAGTTCGCTTTGAATAAGACTTTTCCAGCAAGGCCCAACCTTGGTTTTACCATTTGCCTCACCACCACCTATACCCTTCCCTTGGGTCGGCCAACCCAAGGGTCATCTTTATTTAGCCCCCGGGCGGTGCTTCTCTAAGTCTTGGCCTGAACCAGCTACTGCATGGGCCACCTTGAGGCAACCCGAGGTTTGGTTTTACTCGTAGCTAGTCTCATCCGGTGTTGCCACGAGAACGAGATATGTGCAGCTCCTATCGGGATTGTCGGCGCATCGGGCGGCTTTGCTGGTCTTGTTTTATTCTTTGTCGAAATGTCTTGTAGCCGGATTCGAGACTGATCGGGTCTTCCGGGAGAAGGAATATCCTTCGTTGATCGCGAGAGCTTATCATGGGCTAAGTTGGGACACCCTGCGGGGTTTGAACTTTCGAAAGCCGTGCCGCGGTTATGTGGCAGATGGGAATTTGTTAATATCCGGTTGTAGTAAACTTGAAGTAAACTCTTCTAAAATACACCAACCGTATGCGTAACCGTGAGTGTCTCTTTTGGGGTTGATCGAGAGGAGAACACGGTTTACGGGTTATGTCGGCGTAAGTAGGAGTTCAGGATCACTTCTTGATCATTACTAGTTGACGACCGTTCCTTTGTTTCTCTTCTCGCTCTCCTTTGCGTATGTTAGCCACCATACATGCTTAGTCGCTGCTGCAACCTCACCACTTTACCCTTCCTTACCCTTTAAGCTTTGCTAGTCTTGATACCCATGGTAATGGGATTCTGAGTCCTCGTGGCTCACAGATTACTACACCACCAGTTGCAGGTACAGGTTATGCGATGATCATGGCGCGAGAGCGATGCTTGCTTGTGTTGAGTTCTTCTTACGCTTCTTGATCGGGGATAGGTTCGGTCGGCAGCCTGGGCTAGCAGGAGGTGGATATTGTTTGAGTTTCTGTTTATGTTTCATCCATAGTCGGATGTTGATCTTGTATTTGATGTGATGTTGTATTAGTGTGGCATTGTATGCCTTATGTATGTATCCCCACTATTATGTAATGTTGATGTAATGATATCCACCTTGCAAAGCGTCTTCAAGATGCGCTTCTATCCTTGGTGGGACCTTGAGTTCCTTTAGGATAGGGTCGCATCTTAGGCGTGACAAGTTAGTATCGAGCCTCGACCGACCTTAGGAGCCCTCTTGTTTGTTGGCCGTTGTTGAGTCTAGAAGAAAAACTATTTTGAGTCTTAGGATTATATATATCGAGAGTAGGATTCTTTTACTACTCGGTCCTTAAATCGCTCTGGTGAGGCCTCTGACGTAGATGTTTTGTCTTTCCTCTTCTCAAATTTCACGAAATTTTTTTTAGGATCACGGGTATCTTGGAATCGTTCGATGGTTTTGTGGCGAGAACATTGTTCTTGGTGCCTCGACATTTAGGGGTTGTGGCGGTGTCCGGGGAGTTGAGCTCCGAGGTGTTGTCGTCACAATTTTATCGTTGCGATTCTGGAATACGAGATTTGCCGACATCGAAAATCTCTTTTGTACAGTTGTTGGTGAGATAACCCGATAACCCGATCTTTGGGCGAGTTAGGGAGTATTGCCATGACTTCATATAACGGATGCTTTTGAAGGTCGAGGTACACGATTTCGAAGGTTTCTTGGTTATGTGTTGACGGATGGATACAGTTTGGATCTAGGTATTGTTAGTTTGGGTGATATATTTTGTGTCCCTGTATCCCCAACACTGATTGCATAACCAGAAAGTTTGGGAGTTTATAGGTGGAATTCAAGTAGCTCCTAGAATATCTTTTGACGGATGCATGATATGAGATTGGGTAAATCTCTATCATATGTATTTGTTCCGTCTTATTCTGCAAGCCAAATCCTTTGTTTTGTTTTATTTGTGGTATTCGAGTTGCTTCGATGTCAAGTGTTAATCCATACCTTCCTTAAACGGTGTTCTCATATTGCTATGTGAATACTAATCCTTCTTGATCATCGAGATCGTCATGTTAATTCTTTTCCAACCGGCGTGCTTCTCTTTAAGTGGATCCGATCATTTCAACATCCGCAAGATCAATTCTAAGTTTTCTCAACGGTATCCATTTCATCCGTCCCAAGTTGTTTTGTTTTCCCGCCCTCCCACCCTTTTTCTTCAAGGACTCAGATTTCTTAATCAAGTATCCATTTATTCATGTGAAGTCTCTTCACTCTTTTCAATCAATGTTCTAATCCAGTGATCCCTCATGAAGATGCTCAACAGCTCCAAGTTCATCATCCTTCATTGTTGTTTCTTCTCCAGTGGATCCAATTCAAGCTTTCGATATTCATCATATTCCTTTCCTCGTTTTTAATGATTTCTCGTGCCGATGCACCTCTTAATCATTCACTTCTTGCTATTCATTTGTCCTGGAGTGTTGAAGATATCTCGGAAGGCTCGTATTTTCATTCCAGATCCGTTCAAATTATTTTGAGGTTGTTATCTCATTCAAGCCATTTAATTCAACCGGTGTAACCTCTCTTTAAAATTGTTCAACGGTGTTTTTCTTTTAGTGGGCCCTAACCCACAGGTCTTTTCCAGGATCTTACCTGACTCTTCTAATTTTCCCGGAACCATTCTCAAATTCTTTTCGAAGCTTGACGTAAGAATGAATTTTCATCAGTCACATGCCTTCTCCAAGGTCGCTTTCAAATATATTTTTTTTCATCTCTGGCTCAACGTTTCCTCTTTTAATCCTTCCGGAGTTTCTCAACAATTTGGTGGTGTTTCTCCTCGTCATTCCCAGCATGTGAAGACCGAAGAAGAGTTTCTCTTAAATCTTGCTCCATTCACTTCAAGATTCATGGTTCTAGTTTGATGTTATCCTCTCAAATTATTCCATTTCTCAGATATTCATTTTTCTTACCCATCCGGAGCATTTCATGAGTTGTTTTTCATTTCTTTCCTCCGAAGGCCATCATGTCATAATTCTTCATTCTCAGTGTGTAGCTATAGTTCTCCAAATCTTAATGGTGGATCGTTCAAATATCCTCTAATCAATTCATGATTTCTTCGTTCTCATGTATCTAAATCCCTTCAAGTATCTTCATTCGTTTTCCAATTCTTCCCGGTGAATTGTGCCTTTGCCATGTTCATTTTTAATTCTTATGGTGGTTCGTTCAAGATTTCTCTTCCTTTGTTATCATATCAAATCATTCGTTGTTTCCAAATTCCACCGGTGGTTCCTTGAAGACCTTCACAAGTTTACGCTATATCTCTCTTAATCCTTTCTACGGGAATAAGTAGTATGCCAAATCCATTGCTTGTCATCAATTTAATTTGATGAAGGATAAGCATACAATAAATCTTATTCTTATTTCCTCGAGTTGATTAATTCTTTTCTTCCGGAGATTGTTCATGATATCATTTCTCGGTTCTAAGTTGTTCATCTTTTCTTTTTCGGAGTTCCAAGTTTTTGCTGCTTTATTTCATCACAAAGCTCCATCTAAATCATTGCAAGGCTTCACCTTGTGTTGTCAACTTCTCTTTCTTTTTATCATCCTTTTATTACCGGAGTTCTTCATGGAGGCTCTACATGGTGGTTCGTCAAGGTTTCTTTTCATTCTTCAATTGTTCTCAAGAGTTCTCTCGAAGTTATGATCCGTCAAGCTATACTTCAAAATTAACATGGTGCTCAACACATGTTTTGTTTTGAGTAGTTCAAGCATTCTTCATCTTGCATTTCGAAGTGCAATTCTTTTTACCTTATCTTTTGACATGATGTTATGTCATCCTTGGCAATTTCTCCTCGTGCTTCATGATCCAATGTTGTTAAGAATGAGGTATTTTAAATCCATCAATCCCTTTGTTGGAGTCATCTTGGGTTATATTTCACCTAAAGCTTTCCCTAAGGATTGTTGCTATTTATGGTGCTTGTAAATGACCCAAGTTCTTCATTTGTCCTCCCGGTGAAATAAGTTTCTCTTATCTTCATTGATCTCAACCAATCAATTGTTTCTGTTAATGGCGGGTTGTCACCTCATCATTTTGAGATGTTTGCCATAAGCCCACAACAAGCTTGTGTTTTTTTCGTTGTTGATTTTCCAACAACTCCGTTCAATTTTTCTTTGCAAGGATGCTTTTCAAGATCATTTGTGGCAGAAGTTGGCATTTTCTTCTCCATTCTTTTATTCCAATGATCTATCTTCCATTCTTTTTTACGGAGGCATGGTGATGTTGCTCTCTTCACTCATTATCTCGAATTGTGAGGATCGTGTTCTTTTCCTTGCTTATCCGTTTAGCGGAGTGTTGTGTTCTCATTCAAGTTCTTTCATCTTATCAAGTTTTGCCTCTCTTTTCAACTTTGAGTCTGTCTGAAATCCCTCTTACCCATTGCGAGTGTGTTGTTGATTTCATCAAGTATCCTCTCATTTGGCAAGTTCATATTCAATTCCTTCCATTTCTGATGGAGTGCTGCCCAAATTATATCAATCTTATTCCTTCTCTATCTAGTTTTAACGGAGTGGTTTCAATATTTATGTCATCACTAAACCTCTTGGTTCTCGTCGTATCCATGTTCCTCTTTTCTATGAGTGTTTTCAACCTTGTTCATCTTTGTTGTGTTCTTTCTTTCATTTTGTTCAACCTCTCAAGGTTCTTTGGTTTCACTCGTTTGTCAAAGAAGCAACTTAGTTTTACCTCTTATCTTCCTTTTCCTTTTCCCTCCGGTGCCATCCTAGATCTCGGGACGAGATCCTCTTGTAGTGGTGGAGTGCTGTAACACCCCGGATGCAATTTTCCATATTCGTAACTCCAACTCTTGCCTTTTCCGGAGATGTGTTATTTTATTTCCTTCGTGGTTGGGGTTTTGTCTTTTGTTTTGCATTTTGTTCATGTCTTGCATTTCATCTCATGGCATCATGTGCATTGCATCGGCATTGTTTTCATAAAGCTTGCATTCGCTCGTAGTTGCCGCTTCTTCCTTGTCCTGTTGACCCTCTCGGATCAACGGACCGCTCTCTTCTCTCTCTTTTCGAGCTCATCAAAACCCCTTGTCTCCATGGTGTTTTGTCAAACCCGTCACAGCGTGTCTGAAACTCCCCTTGACCCAAACCGGACTGTCGTCACCGTTGGGTCTGGATCATCCCCTAACATCTGTGAAACATCTCCGTTTTATTATTTAGACTTCGTACCTATTTATCTCGACCGTTGGATTTCGATCAGATGATCCAATCCCCCTCTCTTCCTTATATATATAGACTCCCTTGTCCATTTTTAGACCAAACCCTAAAAATTAGGAGCCTTGTCCCATCCTCCCAGTCGCCGCCACCAGTCCTCTTCCACCTCGGGATCCATCCCGATCTATCTCCACCCAACCAGATCGATGCAGCCATCACCTGCCCAAATCCCCTCGCAACCAGCTTCTTCCCCTCGATCCACCCATCCAGCCAATTCCATCGATCCATCCATCCAACCGCACCACACAGCCTCGCGCCTGAGCACCTCGGTCCCCTGCCTTGCCGCGTCCGCCTCCCCTACCCTACTCCCTCTTCTTCGTCGTGAAGCTGCTCGAGGTCCCGAGTAGGAGCGCTCGGCCTCGTCCCCTCGCGCCGTCGCAGGCGACATCCTCCTTCGGCGGTGCCTGCCCCATCCCCGTCGACGGCCCGCTGTCTACAGGCCATCCCCGTCCTCTGCATCACCATGGACACCAAGCTGAAGCTCCACGCCCCTCCTTCTCCGCTTGGAGCGTCTTCACCTCCTCCCGCGCCCCGGATCAGGCCGGCCTCCGCCGCCCTTGCCCGTTCGGCCGGATCCGCGGCAGGCCCCTCCGGCGCCCCAAGTCCCCGTCGCGGCAGCCGTTCCGCCGCCGGATCCTCCCAGCGCTTGCAAGTCCGCGCCCGGCCGTGCAAGCGGCTGCACCAAGCCCCTGCCTCCTGCGCCTCCTCATCTGCGTCCTCGTCAGAACCGGCGAATGCCCCTCTTCGCGGTTTCCTCGTCGCAAACGGAGGCCCAGCGACCCTCGGTGAGCCGCGCGCGCGAGGCTTCCTCGACCCGTTGCCGACCAGATCGCGGCTGCCCTGCGCGCTGGCCTTCCTCGCCGCCCCTTTGCCCGCATCGCGAACTCTGCTCCCGGTCACCGGCGCCCTGCGTCGCCGGCAGCCGTTCCCGCCGTCCGTCACCATGAACCTGCTATTGCCGCCTCTGTTCTTCAGTAACAAGCAGCAGCTCCCTTCGCCCGCGTTGACCGCTTCCACTCCAGTAGCGCCTGCCCGGCTCGGCGCGCATGCGAATGCAGGCGAGCGGCCCAGTAGCGCCCCACTGGCCTCCTCCCCACCAGCCGGGCCAAGAGCCCATGGGTGTGCAGCCCCTCTCCAGCACCTCTGCTCTGTTTGGGCCAGATCGGCCCGGATCATATTTTTCCGTCTGCGATTTTGTCCTTTATCCGGTGAATTCTTGTTTCTGAGAAAAACCCCTTATGTTCATGCATCAATAATTAATTAACCATGCATCGGATTAAAACAAATTATATATGTAAAGTGCTTAGAATTTCATCTAGTTTCATAATATGTCATTCTCATCCCATGTTAAAATGTTTAAATTGATGTTTGCATTAATTTGCTAATATGCCATGTTAAAATGATTTATTTCATAACTAAATAACCGTAGCTCCGAATTTAATAAACTTTATATGTAAATGGGGTAGAAAAATGCATAGATTAACGTGGTGCAGTTTATTTTCCTGTTTAACAACAATAAAATATATTTTAGGACAGATCAGTACCAAAACAAAACTTGCACATGAGGATTTTCCGGAATTGTAGTTTCTTATTTCCGGCCTCATTTAAACTTGCCTAAATAGTTAGTTTAATTATGCTTCACCCCTTGCCATGTTTAACAACATTTAATATTGTTGAGTACCTAAGCGAGTGAACTAAATAACTTTCGAATGTGGTGTTTTGTCATTATGCAACCCGTTGCATATTGAGCTCCACTTAATTTGTAGTATTGTTTGTTGCACATTGCCATGTCATGCCTCATTTAAACGGACATGCATCATACTTGATTGTGCATCATGCCATGTTTATGCTTGTGCATTTATCATGTTGTTTGTTTCTTTCGGTGTTGCTTCTCGGTTCGGTAATGTTGCGATTGTGAGGATTAGTTCGACTACTTCCGTTCATCTTCATCATGGACTCGTTCTTCTTCCTAGCGGGATTTCAGGCAAGATGACCGCTACCCTGGATCTCACTACTATCATTGATATGCTAGTTGCCTCGTTCTATCGCTATGTTGTGTTACCTATCACTTGCTGCTCAAGCCATCCCAAATTGCCATGTCAGCATCTAACCTTTTGCACCCTTCCTAGCAAACCGTTGTTTGGCTATGTTACCGCTTTGCTCAGCCCCTCTTATAGCGTTGTTAGTTGCAGGTGAAGATGAAGTTTGTTCCTTGTTGGAACATGGAGATGTTGTTCCTTGTTGGAACATGTTTACTTGTTGGGATATCACAATATATCTTATATTATTAATGCATCTATATACTTGGTAAAGGGTGGAAGGCTCGGCCTTATGCAGTGTTTTGTTCCACTCTTGCCGCCCTAGTTTCCGTCATATCGGTATTATGTTCCCGGATTTTGCGTCCCTAACGCGGTCGGGTGATTTATGGGACCCCTTGACAGTTCGCTTTGAATAAGACTTTTCCAGCAAGGCCCAACCTTGGTTTTACCATTTGCCTCACCACCACCTATACCCTTCCTTGGGTCGGCCAACCCAAGGGTCATCTTTATTTTAGCCCCCGGGCGATTGCTTCTCTAAGTCTTGGCTTGAACCGAGCTTCTTCTTGAGGCCACCTTGAGGCAACCCGAGGTTTGGTTTTACTCGTAGCTAGTCTCATCCGGTGTTGCCCTGAGAACGAGATATGTGCAGCTCCTATCGGGATTGTCGGCGCATCGGGCGGCTTTGCTGGTCTTGTTTTATTGCTGGTACCAACTTGTCACGCCCAAGATGCGACCCTATCCTAAAGGAACTCGAAGGTCCCACCAAGGATAGAAGCGCATCTTGAAGACGCTTTGCAAGGTGGATATCATTACATCAACATTACATAATAGTGGGGATACATACATAAGGCATACAATGCCACACGAATACAACATCACATCAAATACAAGATCAACATCCGACTACGGATGAAACATAAACAGAAACTCAAACAATATCCACCCTGCTAGCCCAGGCTGCCGACCTGGAACCTATCCCCTGATCGAAGAAGCAGAAGAAGAACTCAACGCAAGCAAGCATCGCTCTCGCGTCATGATCATCGCATAACCTGTACCTGCAACTGGTGGTGTAGTAATCTGTGAGCCACGAGGACTCAGCAATCCCATTACCATGGGTATCAAGACTAGCAAAGCTTAAAGGGTAAGGAAGGGGTAAAGTGGTGAGGTTGCAGCAGCGACTAAGCATGTATGGTGGCTAACATACGCAAAGGAGAGCGAGAAGAGAAACAAAGGAACGGTCGTCAACTAGTAATGATCAAGAAGTGATCCTGAACTCCTACTTACGTCAGACATAACCCAGAAACCGTGTTCTCCTCTCGATCAACCCGAAAAGAGACACTCACGATTCGCTTTACGGTTGGTGTATTTTAGAAGAGTTTACTTCAAGTTTACTACAACGGATATTAACAAATTCCCATCGCCACATAACCGCGGCACGGCTTTGAAAGTTCAAACCTGCGGGGGTGTCCCAACTTAGCCCATGATAAGCTCTCGCGATCAACGAAGGATATTCCTTCTCCCGGAAGACCCGATCAGTCTCGGAATCCGGCTACAAGACATTTCGACAACAATAAAACAAGACCAGCAAAGCCGCCCGATCGCCGACAATCCCGATAGGAGCTGCACATATCTCGTTCGTGGCAACACGGATGAGACTAGCTACGAGTAAAACCAAACCTCGGGTTGCCTCAAGGTGGCCCATGCAGTCAGCTCGGTTCAGCCAGCACTTAGAGAAGCACCGGCCGGGGGCTAAAATAAAGATGACCCTTGGGTTGGCCGACCCAAGGGAAGGGTATAGGTGGTGGTGAGGCAAATGGTAAAACCAAGGTTGGGCCTTTGCTGGAAAAGTCTTATTCAAAGCGAACTGTCAAGGGGTCCCATAAATCACCCGACGCGTTAGGGACGCAAAATCCGGGAACATAATACCGATATGGCGGAAACTAGGCGGCAAGAGTGGAACAAAACACCAGGCATAAGGCCGATCCTTCCACCCTTTACCAAGTATATAGATGCATTAATAATATAAGATATATTGTGATATCCCAACAAGTAAACATGTTCCAACAAGGAACAACATCTCCATGTTCAACAAGGAACAAACTTCATCTTCACCGCAACTAACAACGCTATAAGAGGGGCTGAGCAAAGCGGTAACATAGCCAAACAACGGTTTGCTAGGAAGGGTGCAAAAGGTTAGAGGCTGACATGGCAATTTGGGATGGCTTGAGCAGCAAGTGATAGGTAACGCAGCATAGCGATAGAACGAGGCAACTAGCATAGCAATGATAGTAGTGAGATCCGAGGTAGCGGTCATCTTGCTGAAATCCCGCTAGGAAGAAGAACGAGTCCATGATGAAGATGAGCGGAAGTAGTCGAGCGAATCCCACAATCGCAACATTACCGGAACCGAGAAGCAACACCGGAAAGAAACAAACAACATGATAAATGCACAAGCATAAACATGGCATGATGCACAATCAAGTATGATGCATGTCCGGTTTAAATGAGGCATGAGATGGCAATGTGCAACAAACAATACTACAAATTAAGTGGAGCTCAATATGCAACGGGTTGCATAATGACAAAACACCACATTCGAGTTATTTAGTTCACTCTCGTTTAGGTACTCAACAATATTAAATGTTGTTAAACATGGCAAGGGGTGAAGCATAATTAAACTAACTATTTAGGCAAGTTTAAATGAGGCCGGAAATAAGAAACTACAATTCCGGAAAATCCTCATGTGCAAGTTTTGTTTTGGTACTGATCTGTCCTAAAATATATTTTATTGTTGTTAAACAGGAAAATAAACTGCACCACGTTAATCTATGCATTTTTCTACCCCATTTACATATAAAGTTTATTAAATTGAGACTACGGTTATTTAGTTATGAAATAAATCATTTTAACATGGCATATTAGCAAATTAATGCAAACATCAATTTAAACATTTTTAACATAGATGAAAGTGGCATATTATTAATCTACACAATTTTCTGAACATTTTACATATATAAATTATTTTAAACCGATGCACGGTTAATTAGTTATTACATGCATGAACTTCAGGGGGTTTTCTGCAAATCTGCTAATTCACTGGATAATAGCTAAAACCGCAGACAGGGAAAAAACACTATATGGGCCAAATCTAGGCAGAGGTCCAGCAGAATGAAAAAAATAGGGCGCTGGGGGGCCTCACCATGGGCCAAGCCAGGTTGGTGGAGATGGGAGCGAGCAGCTGGAGGATCATGGCTCAGCGTGGAGTGGCTGCATGATCGCGGTGCGAAGCGGCGAGCGAGTGAGCTGGCGCCTCGTCCTCTGCTCGTCTCGTCGAAGCAGAGCAGCGAGGCGTCTTAAGCGCTGGCTACTGGCGGCGCACAGGAAGAAGACGAACGAGGAGGAGCAGCGGGGATGGGGCTCTGGCGACGGGATCCGAAGGGGAACGCCGAAGGAGATCGAGGCGGCGGGACTCGACGGATCTGGACGGAGATTGGAGCTCCGGGACGCTCTGGTGATCCTGTCCAACAGAGAAGACAGGGAGAGCGGGGAAGGAGGGGAAGGACGAAGGAGAGGGCGCGACGAGGCCTGCCTGATCTGGCGAGACGGCGGAGGCAGGGCTTGCCGGCGGCGGGATCCGGGCGAAGAGGGCCTTGGCGAGTCGCGGGTGACACGGCAGCGCGAGGTGAAGACGAGCAGGGGCGAGGCCGGGGCTTGGGGCACTGGAGAAGGGCGCCGGCGGCGGAGAAACTCCAGGGCGGCGGCTTGGCGTTCGATTTGGAGCAGGGAAGCAGAGGCGGGGCGAGGGACTTGGCCGGCGAGGAGGGAGGCTGGACGTAGGCTCGCTGGAGTCAAGGAGGAAGGGATCCAGCGGCGGCTCCTCCAGAATCAGGCAGCGCGAGAAGCACGACGACGATGTCTTGGGACGAAGGGCCCGATCGAGGCAGGGGACGGACGCGCGATAAGGAGCTCGGGCTCTTGGCCTGGTGAATGAGGGCGCTAGCGGCGGCATACTCCGGCGAGGCAGGAAGGAGGCCGGGGTCCATCGGGAGTCTTCCATGGCGCTGGTGTGCTCCTGTGAAGAGAGCAAAGAGAAAGACGAGGTGAGGGGAGAACCAGACAGGGAAAAAGGGGGGTGCAGGGAGAGAGAAAACCAGGCGGCGAGGGCTCATCTGCTGGAGAGGAGCTCCGGCGAGGTGGTGCAGGGGATCGGGAGGAGCTCGGGCGCAGAGAGAGAGCGTCGGGCTCCAGATCGATGCGAGGAAGGGGCGGCCTTGGGGGCTGGATGTAGGAGGGAGGTGGTTGGCTAGTTGGATCGATGGATGGATGGATGGAAGGGACTGGGTTGGCTCGGCGCTGAAAACCAGGAAGGTGGTCGGGCAACTCGAATGGATCGGGCAAGATCCCGAGGAAAACGAAGTGGCGGCGGCGGCGATAGGATAGGGGAGGAATGGATGGGACATGGCTAGGGTTAGACTAAATATATATAGCAGGTGGGTTTTTGTTAGGTGTATATTTCGCCCTCGATTTAAATCAGACGGTCGAGAAAAATATGTTAGGGAGTCTAAAAGAAAGCGGAGCGTTTTATAGATGTTTAGGATGATCCGGACTCATCGGTCACGACAGCCCGGTTCGGGTTCGGGAAGTTTTGGACGCACGCAAGAGGGGTCGGTGGTTGTCGAGAGAGGTTGCGAAGGTAGACAAATAAGAGGGCAACGAAACTTCGGTTGGACTGAAACGACCAACGAAGGCAAAGCGTCCGAGGAGGTCAACGAGGACAAGGGGGCGACAAAATGACAACGGAGGCAAAGAGAGAAAAGGTAACTACGAACGGCTACGAGTTTTTAGAAAATATGCAAATGCAATGCACATGATGCGATGAGATGAAATGCATGGCATGAACAAAATGCAAATGATGCAATGATGAATGCAACGAACAAAACAAAAAGCAAAACAACAAAAAACAAAAACCCAACCACAGAGGAAATAAAAATCACATAGCCGGAAATGGCAAGAGTCGGAGTTACGAATATGGAAAGTTGTATCCGGGGTGTTACAACACTCCACCACTACGAGAGGATCTCGTCCCGAGATCTAGGATGGCACCGGAGGGAAAAGGAAGAGGAAGATAAGAGGTAAACTAAGTTGCTTCTTCGACCAATGAGTGAAACCAAAGAACCTTGAGAGGTTAAACAATTTAAAAGAAAGAGTACAATAGAGATGAACGAGATTGCAAACAATCCGGTCGAAAAGAGGAACAAGGGGTATTACGAGAACTTGAAGGTTGCAAAGACATGGAAATAAGAGCTCCACAAATGAAAAGAATATGACCACCTCGGTATAATGAAATAGCCAAGGAACAAGAATGACATAATTCGGACAGCACTCCGGTAGAAAAGAGAAGAAAACTTGATAAGATGAAAAGAACTTGAATGAGAACACAACACTCCGGCTAAACGGATAAGCAAGGAAAAGAACACGATCCTCACAATTCGAGATAATGAGTGAAGAGAGCAACATCACCATGCCTCCGTAACAAAAGAATGGAAGATAGATCATTGGAATAAAAGAATGGAGAAGAAAATGCCAACTTCTGCCACAAATGATCTTGAAAAGCATCCTTGCAAAGAAAAATTGAACGGAGTTGTTGGAAAATCAACAACGAAAAAAACACAAGCTTGTTGTGGGCTTATGGCAAACATCTCAAAATGATGAGGTGACAACCCGCCATTAACAGAAACAATTGATTGGTTGAGATCAATGAAGATAAGAGAAACTTATTTCACCGGGAGGACAAATGAAGAACTTGGGTCATTTACAAGCACCATAAATAGCAACAATCCTTAGGGAAAGCTTTAGGTGAAATATAACCCAAGATGACTCCAACAAAGGGATTAATGGATTTAAAATACCTCATTCTTAACAACATTGGATCATGAAGCACGAGGAGAAATTGCCAAGGATGACATAACATCATGTCAAAAGATAAGGTAAAAAGAATTGCACTTCGAAATGCAAGATGAAGAATGCTTGAACTACTCAAAACAAAACATGTGTTGAGCACCATGTTAATTTTGAAGTATAGCTTGACGGATCATAACTTCGAGAGAACTCTTGAGAACAATTGAAGAATGAAAAGAAACCTTGACGAACCACCATGTAGAGCCTCCATGAAGAACTCCGGTAATAAAAGGATGATAAAAAGAAAGAGAACCTTGTGCATTTATCATGTTGTTTGTTTCTTTCCGGTGTTGCTTCTCGGTTCCGGTAATGTTGCGATTGTGGGGATTCGTTCGACTACTTCCGTTCATCTTCATCATGGACTCGTTCTTCTTCCTAGAGGGATTTCAGGCAAGATGACCGCTACCCTGGATCTCACTACTATCATTGCTATGCTAGTTGCCTCGTTCTATCGCTATGCTGCGTTACCTATCACTTGCTGCTCAAGCCATCCCAAATTGACATGTCAGCCTCTAACCTTTTGCACCCTTCCTAGCAAACCGTTGTTTGGCTATGTTACCGCTTTGCTCAGCCCCTCTTATAGCGTTGTTAGTTGCAGGTGAAGATGAAGTTTGTTCCTTGTTGGAACATGGAGATGTTGTTCCTTGTTGGAACATGTTTACTTGTTGGGATATCACAATATATCTTATATTATTAATGCATCTATATACTTGGTAAAGGGTGGAAGGCTCGGCCTTATGCCTGGTGTTTTGTTCCACTCTTGCCGCCCTAGTTTCCGTCATATCGGTATTATGTTCCCGGATTTTGCGTCCCTAACGCGGTCGGGTGATTTATGGGACCCCCTTGACAGTTCGCTTTGAATAAGACTTTTCCAGCAAGGCCCAACCTTGGTTTTACCATTTGCCTCACCACCACCTATACCCTTCCCTTGGGTCGGCCAACCCAAGGGTCATCTTTATTTTAGCCCCGGGCCAGTGCTTCTCTAAGTGCTGGCACGAACCAAGTTGATCATGGGCCACCTTGAGGCAACCCGAGGTTTGGTTTTACTCGTAGCTAGTCTCATCCGGTGTTGCCCTGAGAACGAGATATGTGCAGCTCCTATCGGGATTGTCGGCGCATCGAGCGGCTATTCTTTCAGTCACTTGGGATTTATATCTGCTGGACACTATGAAGAATTTGAAAGATGATCGAACTACTATTTTGCCCTCAACTACGAGGGGAGGTAAGGAATTGCCATCTAGCTCTGCACTTGATTCACCTTCTGTTATGAGTAAGCTAGCGACACCTAAACCTGCTTCTGCTATTCGTTTCGATATGTCGCATGTTATTGATGATGCCACTTCTACTATGCATGATACTTATGATGAAACTACTTCTATGCTTGATACTACTGTGCCCCTCGATGAATTTCTTGATGAGCAAATTGCTAGATCTAGAGAAAGATAAATTATTGAAACTGAATACAATGATGAAAGTGATGATGAAAATATGCCTCCTATTCCTGAGGGTTACCTTTTTTATGCTGAATCTTCTGCAGCTATTTTTGCTTGTCAGGATAGATATGAACTTAAGAGGCTGCTAGTTAAATGGAGTAAAGAATCTCTTAGAGATAGGATGAGACCTGACCCTGCTTTTGCTACTTCACCTATCTGTGTTCCTGATAAGGATTATTACGATATTTCTGTTGATCCTGATATAATTAATCTGGTTGAATCTGATCCTTTTTATGGATATGAATCTGAAACTGTTGTGGCACATCTTACTAAGTTAAATGATATAGCTGCCCTGTTTACTAATAATGAGAGATCGCGCTACCTTTATTTACTCAAAATATTTCCGTTCTCATTAAAGGGTGATGCTAAGATATGGTTTAATTCTCTTGATCTGGTTGTGTGCAAAGCCCCGGGATATGATTTATTACTTCTCGCTAAATATTTCCTGCTCATAAGAAACAAGCTGCTTTGAGGGAAATATACAACTTTGTGCAAATTGAAGAAGAGTCTCCCACAAGCTTGGGGAGGCTTCTCAAGTTACTATAATGCTTTGCTGATCATCCCTTAAGAAACCCGAAATATTTGATATCTTTTATAATGGACTAAGCGATGCTTCCAGAGATTACGGATAGTTGTGTTGGTTCTCTTTTCAGGAAAGAACACGGATGAAGCTGAAATTCTATTGAATAATATGTTGGCAAATGAAAATAATTGGGCACCTCTGAGACAGCTCGAGCCACTTCTCGAGCCTATTCCTAAACCAACTCCGAAGAAGAGAGGTGTTCTATTTCTCGATCGAAGATATGCAAGAGGCAAAGAAATCTATGAAAGAAAAAGGTATTAAAGCTGAAGATGTTAAGAATTTACCTCCTATTGAAGAAATACAAGGTCTTAATTTACCACATTTTGAATAAGTATATGATCTCAATTACTTATTTACTGAAGAACCTCCCGATATCCCGACACAGGTAGTAAAGGTAAATTCTCTCTATAGATATGATAAAGCTGAAGTCCCTCCTACTAAATTGCCAGACAGTGCTTGGATGAGTTTGATGACTTTATGTTTAAGCAAGATGACTTTAATGCTTATTTTGGTAGACAATTAAAATAGAATACCTTTATGATTAAACGCTTGAGTGATTATATGGCTGATATTAGAGATGAACTTAAACTTGTTAGCAAACATGCTTCTATGGTTACCACTCAAGTAGAACAAGTACTTATAGCTCAGAAAGAAGTGCTTGATGAAATGAATAGTAAGAAAAATGATTATGTTGTTAGAGTGGCTACTAGAACTGGTAGAATGACTCAGGAACCTTTGTATCCTGAAGGTCACCCTAAGAGAATCGAGCAAGATTCTCAGAGAAATAATATAGATATACCTAGTTCTTCTAAAAAGAAGAAAAAGAAAAATGATAGAACGTTGCAAACTTCTAGTGAACCTATTCTTTGAACCACACGAGAATCCAAATGATATCTCATTTACGATCTTTGAAACACAATTTGGTAATGAACATGAACCTAGTGAAAATATTAATGATGATGTTCATGATGATGCTCAACCTAGTAATGATAATGAAGTAGAAGTTGAACCTGCTGTTGATCTTGATAACCCACAATCAAAGAATCAACGCTATTATAAAAGAGACTTTGTTGCTAGGAAACATGGTAAAGAAAGAGAACCATGGGTTCAGAAACCCATGCCTTTTCCTCCGAAACCATCCAAGAAAAAGGATGATGAGGATTTTGAGCGCTTTGCTGAAATGATTAGACCCATCTGTTGGGGATATAACTATTTGTGTAAGCCGCCCAGGAGGGGTCGGGTTACGTAAAGAGGTTACCAGACAAAAGCCTAAATCCAAGCATGAAGATGGCGTCTCAAAGGGCCTAAGGCCCACAGGCGACTTAAGGCCCGTTGTAGTAAACCGCCATAATGGCAAGACTTGTATCATAAGGTAGACTTGACTAGTCACCGAGCCGGACATTGTTTATAAGCCGGCCGGGACTCTGTAGGCCACATGGCGTCAACCCGTGTATATAAGGGGACGACATGTTGGCGGCTTGGGGCAAGAAACAACCAATCGAGAACCAAGCATAGTGTATCTTGCTCCCTGGTCATCGAAACCTCAAGCAATACCAACCCAACTAAACGTAGGCTTTACCTTCACCGTAAGGGGCCGAACTAGTATAAAACCTCTCGTGTCTTTTGTCCCGATTAACCCCTTTAAGCTTCCTAGTTGCGATGACTCCACGACTAAGTCCTTGCAAGAGGACATCTGCCGTGACAATTCCACGACAGTTGGCGCCCACCGTGGGGCCGGCGCCGCAGTGGTTGAGTTCTTGAAGGGCAGCGAAGGGCTCAAGGGATCTGAAGTGGGCGGATGACCAAGAGTCGTCGTGGCAAGATCTACATCGACAACGAAGGCTGGGGCCCCGAGGCCGACTCAATTGAGTACGGGTACCGGGTCCCCTTTGGCGGAATCCACGTCTTCATCGGCCGGATTAGTGAGCCGGGCCTAGAGCCGGATAGCTACGCCGACCTCATTGATACGGCTCAGCGTGCGAGACCCGCCCGGATTCAATCTACCATGAAGCGTGCTTTTGTGTGTTGTATTCACGGAGAGGCACTTTCTGAAGGATCTAAAGGTGGCGAAGAGACGGCCGTTCCATCAGATGATGATTCGTCCTCCGGTTCAACCGATTCTCTGTATCAGGTCCAAGAAGGCATGCTTGGGGGTTGTTCTTATGACTCTAGCGTTCCGGATTGCTATGAGCCGCCAAGCTGGGCAGGAGTCTTCATGGCCGGTACCCAACCCGGCCAAAACTCGACGGCTGCGACAGCAATAACGTCCGGGGCAGGAGGCTCCACGCGCCCGCCGGCTCAGGTGCTAATAGATCTTATGGACAAGTTGACGGCCCTGTTAACCACCACGGTTATTCCTGCATATCCGGATGAGCATAACGCGGAGGTGGCAAAAGTGCGTGAGGAGGTAGCCCAGCCAAGGAGGCCTTGGCGGTGAGGACACCGGGCTAGGCTGCGAGCGGGCGGCTTTGGATGCAGGCGCAGCGACTCCGGTCGGAGGCTTTCTAGCTTAACATGAGTCTGAATCGTCCAATGAGGTGATGAGAAGGAGACATCGAAGACCAGTCCGTCGCCTCCGGTTTACGATCCTCGAAATCTTTTCACGACACCGGAGCTGGTCCTAGCAATCCGCATGAAGCCAATCAATTTATGACACCGGAGCTGGAGGGCGGTTCAGCCTCGAGATGGCACCTCTTCACGGGAGCATGGCCCGCCCGATACATACCGACACCTCGGGCCACTTTTCCAACCCCATGGAGAACTTGACAAGAAAGCATCGGCGCATCTGGCGGCTCTTCCGGTGGATGGTGATGACCCCGGCGGTGGAAACCGGAGGTTAGGGATCTTCTTGAGACGGCCTTGGCACAGCAAGAGACCTATTCTTCTGGCGAGGGACATGATTCATTCCACTCCTCAGCCTTGGATAGCACCTCGTCCAAACCGGAGTCCGATTCTGATGGGCACATGGAGTCGAAGCTTTATCAAGCAATGCCCAGCGTCGTAACCAACCCGGCGGCTATAACCCGGTGCAGGATTGATTGCGTCGGGGAGGATGAGCAGGCGGCTCAATTAGCGGCTCAGCGGACGGCATATGATGGTCTCCCAGTATCCAACGACTTACATTGGGCAGGGTGGCCACTAGAACCGGTGGTGTCCCTTATGCAGTGCCGGCTCTGCGAGATGTGCGTCTGCCCAAGGATTTCAAGGGACCTCGAAAGGTGCGAATTACAACCGACTTACAGCCGCGGGCATGGATTGAAAGTTCTGAGATGGCCATGGAGTTATTGGAAGTCAGCGACGCGGCAATGGCTAAGTATTTCACCATGATATTAGATGGAGCGGCCCGATCTTGGTTGAAAAGTTTGCCTCCCAATTCCATCAGTTCATGGGCGAGTTAAAGGCCGGTTTATCCGAACTTTAAGGATACTTGCAAGAAATCTATGTCCATTGTGGACTTGACCAATTATAGCAGGAGGAGGGTGAGTCCACAACTCATTGGGTGCGCCGGTCAAGGAAATAATACATTCATCGATAAGATGGGCGCCGATTCTATGATACTTATGCTCCATCGAATTGTCGTTTTGTGCGGCTGAAGCGAAGTGGGCGCCTTAAGCGTGATTGTAATGACATGGGTACGCTGATGGCGGCTTTGGTTAAATATGCCGATTACGATACTACCGATGATCCAGCGTCGAGGAGGAAAAGACAGGAAAAGGAAAGAAGAACGGCAATGGAAAGGGTTGACTTCACCGGTAAGTCAAGGTGGCAACAAGCGTAAGTCGGACGGTAACCGGCGTTTGTGGCCAATGCTAATGCCCAAGGTAATAACAAGAAGCGTAAGGGAGAGCACCCCTCGATCTGGTGGCTCAGGTCCTTCTCTCGAGCAAGCACGAATGAGCCTTGTCCAAGACACGGTACTCGGGAAAATCCTGCCACCCACTTATGGAAGGACTGCGCGATCATGAAGGCTTTCAAGAATTCAAACATGTTTGATGGCAATCATGGATCGGGCGGTTCAGAGCAGGTGGTTTCCATGGCCGGTGGCGGCTCAAGTTCCGGTTTTCAAGGTGGTCAAGGTGGCTATAATCAGCGATAGTCGGTCAAGGAGGACAGCAGCAGCAGCGGTCAGGTTATCGAGCCATCCAAAATAGTTGAGCGGTGAGCAATACCATGTGTTTACCACTAGCTTGTGTAAGCGTGACGGAAAGGTTCATAAAAGGGCTGTGAATTCGGTTGAGCAGCGGTTCCCGTTATCCGAGGTGGTCGAGCAGCCTATCATTTGGAGTAGAAGATCACCCCCTCGGGTTGACAACCGGGCAGTTAACCTTGGTGGTGGCCCCTCGGGTTGGTGGATATAAATTCACTAAGGTGCTCATGGACGGCGGAAGCAGCATCAATATTCTCTATTATGAGACCTTTCGCCGTATGGGTCTAACTGATAAGGACTTGAGGACGTCTAACACTATTTTTCATGGGGTGGTACCTGGTAAGTCGGCATATCCCGTTGGAAAGATCGAGCTGGAAGTGGCTTTTGGAGACGAATATGATTCCAGGGCTGAGAAGCTGACGTTTGAGGTAGTCAAAATCAGGAGCCTATCACGCTCTGTTTGGACGGCCGGCTTATGCCAAGTTTATGGCATGGCCGTGTTATGTTTATCTGCAGCTCAAGATGCGGATTACAAGGCACCATCACTATGCATGGGAGTCGAAAGGTGGCCTTGGAGTGCGAGGAAAGCGATGCGCGGCTTATCTTTGAATCCGTTTGTCTTTGAAGAGGAGCTGAAGTTTTATCAAACTAATGTTGACCCGGCAGATATGACCTCTTTGAAGAAGCCAACCACAGAGCAAGACTCGGCGTTGAAATTTAAGTCGGCCACCGAGACAAAACTGGTTGACTTCACTCCAGGCGACTCTTCCAAGCAGTTCAGCATCAATACCAATTTGGATCCCAAATCGGAAAGCGCGCTCATCGAGTTCATCCGTGAGAACCGGGACATCTTTGCATGGAAACCTTCTGACATGCCGGGTGTCCCGAGAGAACTCGCTGAGCACACTCTTAATATTGATCCAAAGTATAAGCGGTCGAGGCAGTTTCTCCGGCGATTCAATGAGGAAAAGCGAAGGCTATAGGGAGGAGGGCCTTTCGGCTCTTAGCGGCCGGGTTCATCGTGGAAGTTTTTCACGCGGAGTGGTTGGCTAACCCGGTGCTTGTGCTCAAGAAGAACGGCACCTGGCGGATGTGTGTGGACTACACGGACTTAAATAAAGCTTGTTCGGACGATCCCTTTGCTCTACCCGCATTGATCAAATCATCGATGCTACTGATGGTCATGGCGGTTAAGTTTTTGGATGCTTACTCCGGTTATCATAAGATCAAGATGGCGATTAAGGACCAAGAGAAGGCGGCTTTCATTACTCCATTTGGAGCCTTACGCTATGTATCTATGCCGTTTGGGCTCAAAAGTGCCAGGCGACTTATCGGCGGTGTGTGCGAATTGTCTCCACAATCAGATTAGGCGCAATGTTCATGCTTATGTGGATGACATTGTGGTGAAGTCGAGAGAAGAAACCTTGATCTCGACTTAAAGAAACCTTTGATAATCTCGGGTCTACAAGATGATGCTTAACCGGACAAGTGTGTATTTGGTGTACTGCGAGCAAACTTTTGGGATTCCGGTCTCAAATAGGGGCATTGAAGCTAACCGGAGAAGATCAAAGCGATTACCTCTCTGGCTAAACGGTGTTCATCAATGATGTTCAGCGATTGGCGGGTCGCGTTGCTGCTTTAAGCCGATTCATAAGCGGTTAGGGAGAAGGCTCTACCGCTGTATCGAGATGATGAAAGCAGACACCTTTATGCAGGTGAAAGGCTCTTGATGCTGCCTTTGAAGATTTAAAGAGACAATTATGCGAGCTGCGGTTCTCGCAGCTCAATTGATAAAGAGCCATTGCTATTGTATGTTGCTGCTAACTCATGTCTTTGTTAGTGTGGCCATTGTGGTGGGGCGTAAGGAGGCGGCAAGGAGCATCGGTTCAGCGGCGGTTTATTACATCAGTGAGGTGCTCATAGAATCCAAGCAAAGGTATCCGCATTGGCGAGAAACTTGTTTATGGGGTGTTCATGGCAAGCCGGAAGCTAAGCGGTACTTCTGGGTCATCCTATAAGCGTGGTAAGTTCAGCCCCTTGGGAGACATCATCGAGCAGGGAAGCCACGGGGCGAGTTGCCAAGTGGGCCATCGAGCTTGGGCCTCACGGTTTGAAGTATATATCACGCACAGCTATCAAGTCTCAAGCCCTAGTGGGCTTTATCAATGATTGGACGGAGTTGCGAGGCACGGAGGAGAAGCGGATAACACGTATTGGACTATTCACTTTGATGGGTCGAGCGGTTGGAAGGCTCGGGCTGAGTCGTTTAACTTCCCCGAGGTGACAAATTTTGTTATGTGCTCGGCTTATGTTTCCTGTACTAACAATGCAGATGAATCTGAGGCTTTACTCCATGGCCTCGGGTGGGCAAAAAGATGAATTTGAGCGGGTAAGATGCTTGGGTGATTCAGACCTCGTCGCTCCACGGTGTCGAGCACGTGGGATTCTAAGGATCCCCTTATGGCGGCTTATCGTCGTGAAGTTGATCACGGTGGCGGGCACTTCAAAGGTTATCAAGTAGAGCACATTGATCGAAGGAAGAATGAGGCGGTGATGCTTTAAGCGGCTGGGGTCTCGGCGTAAGCGGTGCCGCCTAATAATTTTCTTGACATTTTGCATAACCCTTCACGTGAGTGCCTACAGAGGAAGAGCTTGCGATGCTGGACCGGGGCGGCTGGTGGCGGCTCTCCATGCCATCCGGACTGGGCGGTCCCATATTTGGCCTATATGACCCGGGAGAGTTGCACGAGGGCGAGACCTTGGCAAGAAAAATCATCAGCGGTCCAAATCCATGACGATTGTTCATGGCGAGTTGCATCACCGCAGCATCAGCAGGGCGTTTCAACGTTGTGTATCACCTCACGGAGGTCGGGAGATGCCATTGAGATTCATGAAGGTGATTGCGGTCATCATGTCGGTTCAAAGTCTCTGGTAGCCAAGGCTTTTCGTCATGGTTTTTATTGGCTGACGGCTCATGCTGATGCGGAGGATCTGGTCAGCAAATGTGACGGATGTCAAAAATTCTCACGATGAGCTCATGTGCCGGCTCAAGAATTGAGGATGATTCCGATTACTTGGCCGTTTGCGGTCTGGGGGCTTGATATGGTTGGACCTTTTAAAAGGTCTAAAGATAAGAAGACACACCTGTTGGTGGCAGTGGATAAATTCACCAAGTGGGTTGAAGCAGAGCCGGTCAGTAAGTGTGATGCAGCCACGGCGGTTCAGTTCATCAAAAAGGTGATCTTTCGTTTTGGTTTTCCACACAGTATTATAACTGATAATGGTACTAATCTCTCCAAGGGTGTCATGGAAGAGTTCTGTCAACAAGAGCACATCCGGCTTGATGTTTCGGCTGTTGCTCACCCCCAGTCTAATGGTCAAGCAGAAAGAGCTAACCAAGAGATCTTGAAAGGTATCAAACCCCGGCTCTTAGTTCCCTTACAGCAAACTCCGGGTTGTTGGGTGGAGGAGTTACCCTCTGTGCTATGGAGCATCAACACAACGCCTAACAGGTCTACTGGTTATACACCTTTCTTCATGGTGTACGGAGCAGAGGCGGTTCTGCCAAGTGACATCCGGCATGATTCACCCCGGGTGGCGGCTTACGTTGAGGCTAATAATGAAAAAGCTTGTCAGGATGCACTTGACTTGTTGGATGAAGAGCGAGACTTGGCAATAGCCCGCTCGGCGATTTACCAGCAAGACCTGCGCCGTTATCACAGCCGTCGGGTTAGAAGCAGAACTTTCCAGGAAGGCGATTTAGTGCTCCGGCTCATCCAGGATCAATCTGATATGCACAAGTTGTCCCCTCCTTGGGAAGGACCTTTCGTGGTCAGCAAGAATCTCAACAACGGGTCATATTACCTCATTGATGTTTGAGGGCACAAAGACTCACGTAAGTCGGAGGAAGAAACCCGCCGGCCGTGGAACAAAGCGCATCTCCGGCCCTACTATACTTAAGCCACCGGCTTTCAGAGTATATTTGTTTTTCTTTTTTGGCAATGTATATATTATATAAAGCAATAAAGCAGGACCTCTTTCCTTTCCATCCTACAAGGTTTATGTATCTTCTTTGCCAGGTGGTGGAAACGACTAACAGGGAGCGGATCATATTTGAATGCGGTTTTCCCTTTGGTCCAGCTTATGATCATATCTGAATCGAGCCATGGTCACTTGGGGGCTTCCTGTTCAAACATAGGTCGTATTCGAACCAAAGAGAACATAGTTGTCGATACCCCATTGATCGGCAATACTGCCAAACCCACTTGGGGGCTTCTTGATCATATTTGAATCATAGCTTAACCCCTTTGGGTCTGACGTGGATCGTATTCGAATCAGCGTCATTAAACAACTCTCATGGTCACTTGGGGGCTTTCTGTTCAAACATAGGTCGTATTCAAACCAAAGAGAACATAGCTGTCGATACCCACTTGATCGGCATCGCCAAAGCCATTGGGGGCTATATGATCGTATACGAATCTTAGCTTAACCCCTTTGGGACGGTTCTACTGATC
The DNA here is from genome assembly GCA_021605205.1 of Aegilops longissima. Classification (NCBI taxonomy): domain Eukaryota; kingdom Viridiplantae; phylum Streptophyta; class Magnoliopsida; order Poales; family Poaceae; genus Aegilops; species Aegilops longissima. The sequence goes on from CM038678.1 coordinate 129,288,541, forward strand.
GTATTTGAATCAGAGGCCTTTGAAAATTAGGTTTACTTTATTCTCTAAGAGTAAATGATATTAAGGGCCAGGTAAACATTCTATGTGCCAATTTTCAGAAGTTAAGTTTAAACTGTCTGCTTTTTGGGATCACGTAAGCCGGTAATATACGCTTCAATGAGATAACAGGGTAAAGAAAAAAGCTTTTGGATGTTAAGAAGCAATTCAAGCAAGCCGACAGTACACACTGATAGCGGCTTGAGACATTGTTAAGCACCACAAACATGCGCGAAGGCATGATAGAGTTAAGAAGTCTTTCTACCCTATTACAAGACTCCCCGAGTCTGAATAATGAGGCATTATTTTTTCAAAGACTTAGTGACAGGCGGGTCACTCCTTTGGTGGACTTGACGACTCCGGGTTATCCTTCTCCACCTCTTAAATACGCTGCTTTGTCTGGAAGGTTGGCGAGGTCCGATCAATGCCGCTTAAGGCTTCAAATTCAACCTCATCATCTATTAAACTGGCGGGTCAACCAGGAGCAAAGGTATGCTTACGAGTTGGAGGGATCGGTGACATCATCATAATCGGAGTTGGAATCCTCCGGTTCTCGTTGTCGTAACCCGCTGGTACTTTGTAAGATCAATATCGTTGCCGATGATGGTGGCCACAGACGCGTCGACTCTCACACAGGTGGTGAAGTCTGATTCATTGAATCTGAGCCGTCCTCCTTTAAGCTAGGATATCCAAGAGCAGCATCGCCTAAGTCTAGCTCTGGAACCAACGCTTTGGCCCGGCTTAGGGCGGCTATGGCCCGCTCTACGGATGCTCGCCTTAACTCTCTGAATCCGTTGAGGTAACACGGCAAGCAGTTTGAGCACATCCTGCGGGAGATAAGGAGTATCATTTGATAAAGCCACAACGGCCAAAGGGCGTTGTGACCCGTGTCTGGTGTTCCACTAGAGTGTACACCGCCTTAAGCTTGATCAGCATATTACGCTTGAGGTTGGTACTCACAGGACCTGCGTTTATGCATATAAGATTAAGTCGGAGATAATATCTGAAACAGTTATGAAATGAATCATGGTGATGTTCAAAAGTTACACATAGTAACTTACGAAAATTCTTTGAGACCATTTGGGATATCTGGTGCTTTAAGCGGACAATTGGCGATTGCTTGGCAAGAGCTGCTTCTGCTGTCTCGGCCGGGTCACAAGTGAAGATTTTCATCTGCCAGGCCTTCTTCTCTGCGTCAAAATCCTTCTTCAACTTTTCTTGCTCGGAGATCTTTGAATGCAAATTTGGAGTCGGCTTTTGAATCTCAAGGTCTTGGGCGCCTTGACCGGGTCTTGGTCGACAATCTGCAATTCAAATTGGTGGTGGAGACCTGCAATAACGCCGAGTTACAAGTAAGGTTATGGTAAGGTATTGTTAAAGTCTCAAGCACTTTACAAGTAAAGACCCTTGACACTTAGGGGCTAATGTATCTGAAGAAAATTTTACTTTATAATGTCGATTATGCATATTAAAGTCTCAAGCACTTTACAAGTAAAATACTTGACACTTGGGGGCTAATGTGTATCGCTTATTTAAAAGTTGCTATATTACAGCCGGGTTAAATATACTTCCTTGTAAACCGGGTGAGCTAACAGTAAGCCGGTATCTAAGTCTACGGCATATTTACCTATAAGCGATGAACTTGGGGGCTGTCTGATGAAAGTAAGATTCAGGAGAAATAATATAAGTTATACCTCAGATTTATCTTTGTCTGTTTCACCATGTCAATTTCAGTCGCGGTTGTTATGCACTTGATTCAGATAGCTTCGAGACTATATCGCCAATGCTTAAGGGCATAATCAGCGATGTCCTGTTTGGTCTTCCGGCTTTTGACAAGTTCTTCCTTAGCGGTACATCTGGCAAGAACAGTAGGCCGCCCCGGCTCAACATACTGCCTTTTCAAGAATTCAACTTCCGGCTCAGCCGTCCGGACCAGGCTAGGAATTTCCAGTTTATCGGAGCTATCAAGAGTGCCTTCTTGAGGCGGGTCGGAAGATGGAGTCGGATTTCATGGGCAGACTCAGGAGGAGGTTGATGAGTAGAAGCATCAGGGGCAGTGGCTCCGGGTTCCGGCTCCGTTACTACCGGGTCTTCAATCGGCTTATTCTTCTTTGCCCTCTTACTGGGCTTCGCCTGCACACTATGAATAAAACAAAGGGATGAGTACAAAATATGAGTAAGGCAAAGCATGAGGATAACAAAGGTACATTACCCAGGGGCAGTCTTGAAGGCCGGCATGTTGGATTGCATAGACTCGCCGGAAGAAGGAGAGGTATCCTGATAATTGGAGTCAGATGAATTGAGAGGCTGACGAATTAAACCCGCCAAAGGATAAGCGAGCATAAAGTGGAGATGACCTTAGTTCGACGCTTCCTGCTTACATCAGGTAAGCCGGAAGAGAGCTCTACATCCTTACTTGTCCGGGTTTGCCTCCGGCTCTCAAGCTGTTGTTGCTTCAAAAGAAATTGAGGATCTTGATAAGCTAAGGGATGTGAAAATCTTACTTTCTGGGTCACCCGCCGGGTTTTGTGCTTTGGCAAAGGCTCTGAGTCGGAGGAGCTTATAGTTACCTCTTCGCCATGAGCTTGGCTGTTTCCAGTGTCTTCCTGAAAGGCGGAAATATCAATAAAATAGTAACAAAGGAGTTAAAGAGAGTAAGGGATTACCTCTTTGAGGGAGTTCCGGATTAGGGGGTGTCCGGATAGCCGAACTATCATCATCGGCCCGACTCCAAGACTATGAAGATACAAGATTGAAGACTTCGTCCCGTGTCGGATGGGACTTTCCTTGGCGTGGAAGGCAAGCTTGGCGTCTGGATATGTAGATCTCCTACCATTGTAACCGACTCGGTGTAACCCTAACCCTATCCGGTGTCTATATAAACGGAGGTTTTAGTCCGTAGGACGAACAACAATCATACCATAGGCTAGCTTCTAGGGTTTAGCATCTTTGATCTCGTGGTAGATCCACTCTTATAACACACATCATCAATATTAATCTAGCGGGGCGTGAGGTTTTACCTCCATCAAGAGGGCCCGAACCTGGGTAAAACATCGTGTCCCTTGTCTCTGTTACCATCCGCCTAGGCGCACGGTTGGGAACCCCTACCGAGATCCGCGGTTTGGACACCGACATTGGTGCTTTCATTGAGAGTTCCTGTGTCGTCGCCCGATAGGCCGATGGCTCCTCCGATCATCAACAACGCAGCGGTCCGGGGTGAGAATTTTCTCCCGGACAGATCTTTGTGTTGGCGGCTTTGCTGCTGCCAATTAAGCAGCCATCTGGAGCAGATCGAAAGCTTCGCCCCTGGCCATCAGGTCAGATTTGGAAGTTTAAACTATCGGCCGATATCGCGGAGACTTGATCTTGACGGATTCGAGCCGCAATAACGTGCCGCCTTTGTCTCGATGGGCATGATCTAGCTCTGCAGCCGAACAGTGCCCTGGAGGCCGCACCAGTATCCGCTCCGACCCTTAATTCGGAGCCGGATTCCCCGATCGAGGACGAGTGGTTGGACACCGCCTCGGGGGCTATAATCTCTATGGCGATCGAGCCGAACTCCATCCCTATCTTTGCAAAGACTCCGACTCCAGGGCGCCGGACTCCTATCCGGACTCCGAACCCTCCGCGCCCTTGCCGGTCGAATCCGATTGGGCGCCCGTTATGGAGTTCACGGCCGCGGACATCTTTCAGCACTCGCCTTTTGGCGACATCCTGAATTCACTAAAGTCTCTCTCTTTATCCGGAGAGCCTGGCGGACTACGGTCGGGAAGGTTGAGATCGATCGACGAAGAAATTCAACGCCCACCACCACCCACTTGGTAGCGGCGCCGAAAATCTAACCTACATGCTAGACTACGACTTGAAGACATCGGCGGTATGGGCGGCGATGCGGAGGCGACAAGACCAGCGCCTACGAGGCACTGGAAGGCCACCTCGTCATCGACATATACATGGTGGACATCCTAAAAGATGGGAACGGCGATGGAACAATGGAGGATGACCCCTTCAAGAAGCAGTCCAAGCGCCGGCGTCAGCGGCGCCGCTCTAAATCCCGCCACAGCAAGAATGAAGATTTCGGCACCGGAGATAACAATACACCGGACAACGCCGAAGACAATCCACTCCAGCAAGATCCAGCGCAGGATGATGGAGACGCTAGCCCTCAAGAGAGAGCGGCAGAAGAGGAGGTAGAGGATTATATGCCTCCCTCCGAAGACGAAGCAAGCCTCGACGACAATGAATTCGTCGTGCCTGAGAATCCCGTCGAACGACAGCTTAGAGCTGATCGGGATCTGCTAGCCGACAGATGGACCGAAGTCCTCGCGGCCAAAGAGCATGAGCTCGAACGCCCCTCCAAAAGCTACCCTAAACGCAAGCTGCTCCGCCGATTAGAGGAGGAGGCTTATGAACCCGCATCACCAGGAGACAATACGGCTGACCGACCACCCCGTGGCCGCGACAGAGAGGCCTCTAGGCCCTTCACTAGAACAGTACCCCGGCATCGCTCAAAAAGCACACGGCCAAAGGGGAATGCTCCGGACCAACGAGATATATTGGAGGACAAGGCAAGACAATCAAGATCGATCTATGGATCGCGTGGGCGCCCCACGGTACGTGACGACAACCGTCGCGCCGGACACAGTAAGTCCGGCCAGGCCGAACAAAACATACCAAGCTCTTTTGAGCTCCGTCGTGATATCGCCCAGTACAGAGGCGCCGCACACCCACTATGCTTCACAGACGAAGTAATGGATCATCAAATCCCCAAAGGGTTTAAACCCGTCAATATTGAATCCTATGATGGCACAACAGACCCCGCGGTTTGGATCAAAGACTATCTCCTTCACATCCACATGGCCCGCGGTGATGATCTTCACGCCATCAAATACCTCCCCCTCAAGCTTAAAGGACCAGCCCAGCATTGCCTCAACAGCTTGCCAGCAGAGTCAATTGGGAGCTGGGAGGACCTGGAAGCCGCATTCCTCGATAACTTCCAGGGCACTTATGTGCGACCACCAGACGCTGATGACCTAAGCCACATAATTCAGCAGCAGACGAATCGGCGGACAATTACGGACACGGTTCTTAACCAAGAAAAACCAAATCGTCATTGTCCGGATGCGGAGGCCCTCGCGGCCTTCAAGCACAACATCCATGACAGTGGCTTGCCGGCACCTAGGACAGGAAAAGCGAAATCCATGGCAGCCCTCACATCACTCATGACCCGCTTCTGCGGGTGAGGACAGCTAGCTAGCACGCAGCAACAACCTCGGCAAATATTCTAGCAGTCCGGACTTCAAGGACCAAAGCGGCAGGCAGCGTCGTAACAAAACAAACGCCGCACTAACGGCGACAATATTGAGATCGGCGGTCAATGCGGATTCAAAACTCTAAACCGGTCAGCGGAAAAAGCCATTCAAAGCGAACTACTCGGGTCCGTCCAATTTGGACCGAATACTCGACCGCTTGTGCGGATACACGGCACCCCAAAAGCCAGCTAACCACACCAGCGAGGGACTGTTGGGTATTCAACGAGCAGGCAAGTTAATTGCCTAAAACAATGACAAGGGCTGCATAGCAATGGCGAGGGCGAGACCCAACCGCCCGAACAATAGAGGACGAAGGTTTCCCCCACAGTGCGGGCGGTGAACATGATATCATAGCGCACATACCCAAAAGGGGCGAGCGTGCACTCGAGGATGTCTGCGATGGAGCCAGTTGCCCGAAGTTCAATCCATGGTCCTCTGCCCGATCACTTTTGACCGAAGGACCACCTCACCGACATCCGCCACGGCGGATTCGCCAGACAGTCTTAGACCCAATCGTCGATGGATTTCACCTAACGAGTCACGATGGGCGGTGGCAGCAGCCTGAACCTGCTTTACCGAGGATACTGATCGCGCAAAATGGGCATAGACCCTCAAGGATTAAACCTACCAAAAGCGACCTTTAAAGGCGTCATACCAGGTGTAGAAGCCAATTATACAGGCTCAATTACTGGAAGTGGTCTTGGATCCCGGATAACTTCGGCGAGGAGTTAATCTTTGACATAGTCCCGTTCCACAGCGGCTATCATGCCTTGCTCGGACGTGCAGCGTTGCAAAGTTCAGCGCGTGCCGCTCGCATACCTCAAGCTCAAGATGCCAGGCCCTCGAGTCATTACGGTCAATGGAAACACGAGCGTTCTCTCCGCCGAAGGAACATCTGATGACTCATGGCGAAGTGCAATGCAGCCTCTTAAGGCAATTATCGAATCCGGCCGTTAAGCGGCGGACACAGCCAAGCGGCGCTGGAGTAACTTACAACAAGACCACAGCACGTTCAGGGCCAGCGTAGCAGTGCGGCTAACCCAGCTCTGCGAAGCGTCAAAGCAGGTCCTTGGCGTACACCATTACGCTCTGAAGATACCATGGGCATGGGGAGGGGGCACGACCACAATACACCCAGGCTGGCTCAACCACACAAGGGGCTCTCAAGTGTGTCGTTCCTTTTTCTTTTCTTTTTACCTTTTACTTTTTAACCACAGGACTCCGTTTGTCGAAGCCTGTCCGCAGCAGACCTGCTTGAACTCACGATGCAACAGCGAGGGAAGGATAAAGGCTACAACGAATATCTGGTGGTCTCCATTACGAGCATTTTAGTACACCAATCTGCAGCCTACCCCGGAGAGGACATGTTTAACAGTCTCCTACCTTGCTTATCACACTATTTGTATCGTTCGCATTCGTAGCAGCACTTATTGAATAAAACAATGCAGCACCTTTTGCTTATAATTGCATTTCTTTTTCATACATATGTTCATTCACGACATGTTGCATCCGTACACTTTAGTGCGGCTAATATACACCGAGGGCTTATGTTTCCAGCGTTATGGTGTGATGAGTCGAACACTTTCACAAGTGCGGCACCCGAACTTATAGCACTATATGCATCGGCTCGAATCATGTCTTGGGTCAATAGTTGGGTTTGCCGGCTCCGTGTTTTGGTACCTTACGTTCCGTTATATCGGCTAAGGTAGCACCGGAGAACCACTGCGATTCCGCCCAGTTCGGCTGGGTTAACGCCTCGATGGAAAGCTAAAACTGACCGTCATGATGAGGCGAGAGACCGATCGCTGTTCGAGAGGTTTTCATGAGTCCTTAAAGACTTATGCCGCTTAGGCGAGGCGGATACTGTCCGGCCAAGGCGTGGATAGCGCCCCAAATTGACCTTCAAAGACTAGGGGCTTAGCGAAATTTAAAATTATAGAATTCTATGGCTAAGTGAGAGTGTTCAAGCATTATAAGTCTGGTTGCCTTGTTACTGTGTTGAGCCCCTCCTGGATGGACCCAAAAATGGGAACAAGAGCGCTGAAGTTTATCCGAACACCCCAGCACTTTTCGTGGCATGGGGGCTGAAGCCGACGACTTGCCATCTCTCGATTTGATAAAGAGCCGCACATAAGGTAATATTAACAAGCGTTGCTTTAGCGATATGAACTAAGTTTTCAGCATACGGGATAACAAAATCTGAGTCTACTCAAATATTACATCTTTGGAGCACTCACCCATAATAGTGCGGGCGCCCTTGAAACACTCTTATAATACATCTCGGCGTGCGGTGCTCCTTGCCCTCCGGTGGCGGGTCCGTCCACGAGCTTACAGGCATCCATCTTGTCCCAGTGCACCTTTGCGCGGGCAAGGCCCAGCGGCACCCTCGATACAAGCGGAATGCTTGATAACTTCAACCACGGCACGCATCCACCAGCCGCCGCACCTGGGGCGAAGTAGCTCCGGGCATGGCCTCCTTAGGCCACAGCCGAACTATGAGGCCCTTCATGGCCTGTTCGGCCGCCTTGTGGAGCTCGACCAGCTGCTTCAGCTGGTCGCTAAGGGGCACCGGATGTCCGGCCTCAGCATACTGAGACCAGAAGACCTTCTCCGTTGAGCTCCCTCCTCGGCCCGGTAGAATGCGGCAGCATCGGACACGTTGCGAGGAAGATCTGCGAAGCATACGAGAGCTCGATTCGGGTAAGCAACAGGTAATTAACACTCACATGCTTACTCTGCATGAAAAATGCCTTACCTGCTGCTATTTTCTTCACCGCCTCAATCTCCTGGAGGGCCTTGTAGGCTTCGGCCTTAGCGGTTTTGGCACTCTCAAGAGCCGTTGCAAGCTCAGACTCTCGAGTCTCCGAGTCACGCTCAAGTTCTCATGTTTTTCACGAGATCACGGAGCTCTTGATGTACCTCCGCCACCCGCGCCTCCTGCTTCTCTCGCTCGGTGCGTTCCGCGGCCGCATTACATTCGATCGTGCCACCGCCTCCTTCGTGGTCGCCACCTCGTTAGCGGCCCCTATAATACCATGTTATCCTTGTCATTTTATTGCAACCAAATCCTTTTACAGAAGGTACAATTTTCATAAGGTATTACTCACCTTCTTTTCCTCGAGCTGCTTCTTGGCATGGTCGAGCTCGTTCTCGACCGCTCGAGGTTTTCCTTCAAAGTATTGACCTCCATGATCGAAGACGGTGGAGGTCAGCAAGACAGCCTGCAATCCCATATTGACATATTTTTATGACTCTTGCGTTTATCTTTCTAAAGATCCTCGATCTGGCTTTTCTTTCCGAACACCGAACCGAGCATCAGGGGCTACTGTCTATGCGGTACCATTTTACATATATTGAAATTTCTTACCTCAAAGCCTAATAGAAGGCTGAGTACAGGCTTGGTCACCCGCTCTTGGCGGACTGAACTGTCGGATCACCGCACTCATAGCAGTGCGGTGCTCCTCCTCGATGGGCGCCGTTGGCGCCTCCGAAGCTATCCGGTGCCTCCGGTTGGGCGAAGGACACGGCGTCTTACCCTTCTTGCGAAGGATCGCTTCTAGGACTCGGAACCACTAAAGGTTCGGCATGAAGCCGGACAAGGGTCGGGCTTAGAACCCCTGGGGTCTTGCCCCACGCGCTGAGTCCGGGAGGTTGCCTTGTGGCACCTCCTGCGCCACCTCCTCGTGACCATGCCCCTTTGGAGCCCCCTTGGCGTTGTCCGCAGCATGAGGCGAGGAGGCGGCGGGAAGCAAGTACTCTCCATTTCCAAGCGAGCCCGGGGACCCGCTCGATGAATCGGCGAACTTCGCCTTTAGGCGGGCTGCACGATTGTTCGACATTAGAGAACACTCTGCGATAATAAAAAGCCACGGGTACCGGACACTTACGATCTCGCCAGGCTTGGCCTCAGAGGCGATCCCCTCGTCGTCGTCGGCGTTGGTGGAGAAGTCCGGAGGAGGGTTCTTCCTTCTTGGACCCTCCGCCTCCCGATTGGGGCGGCCTTCCTTTCCTCTCCTCCCCGGCTGGGGCGAAGCTTCTTCTTCTTCCTCCTCGTCTTGAGGAGAAGATTCGCTTGAATCCGACAACACTGGCGTCGGGTGCTCCTTGAGTTCCGTGGCCTCCTTCTTGGCCTTCTTCTCCGGCACCACATGGGGTGCCGGAGCCAGCAGCCCCGTCAATCGGGCGTCCGCTGGGTCTTCTGGCAAAGGAGCCGGACAGTTAATCTGTCCGATGGTCTTCAGCCAGACCTGTTGAAGAATAGGGAGTTTTCAGATCCCACGTAGAGTCAATCTATGGAAAAGGAGTCCCGTAAAGTGTAAAATAACTTACCTCGCTGGCTTGACGCCGCGAGCTGTATCCGCGATCTTTGTTAGCGGATGCGGGGGCTTCGGCGCCCTTGAACAGCACCTTCCAGGCATCTTCGTGCGTGGTATCGAAGAGTCGGCTCAAGGTTGGTGCTGCGCGGATCGAACTCCACAAATTGAAGTCCGTTGTTGGCATGGGAGAATTGGCGGATGAGCATCACCGGATTACGTCGACAAGCCTGCGATTCTTGTCCACCAGGTTCCAGACGCGTGTTTGGAGTCCGGATAGCTCGTCCGAATCCCCCCACTTTAGGCCCGTCTCTTTCCATGACGAGAGCCGTGTGGGGAATCCATATCTGAAGTCGGGGGCCGCCACCCATTCAGGGTCACGTGGCTCGGTGATGTAGAACCACCCCGATTGACACCCCATTATTGTCTCCACAAAGGAGCCCTCGAGCCATAGGACTTTGGCCATCTTGCCGACCATGGTGCCTCCGCACTCCGCTTGGCTGCCCTTCACAACCTTCGGCTTGACACTGAAGGTCTTGAGCCACAAGCCGAAGTGGGGCTGGATCAGAGGAAGGCCTCGCACACGACGATAAACGTCGAGACGTTGAGGACGAAATTTGGGGCCAGGTCATGGAAGTCAAGGCCGTAGTAGAACATGAGCCCCCGGACAAATGGGTGAAGTGGAAAACCTAGTCCGCGGAGGAAGTGGGGGAGAAATACCACCCTCTCAAGGGGACTGGGGGTTGGAATAAGCTGCCCCCCGTCGGGCAGCCTGTGCGCGATATCGCCAGACAAGTATCCGGCCTCCCGCAGTCTTGTGATGTGCCCCTCCGTGACGGAGGAGGCCATCCATCTGCCTCCCGCTCCTGACATGGTTGGAGAAGGTTGAGGAGGAAAGTGCCGACTTGGGCGCTAGAGCTCGAGTGCACGGGAATGGATGAGCAAAGGAGGAAGAAGGCGTAGGGGAAAGGGTGGATCATTATCCCCTTATATGGGCGGACAAAAACGTATGTCCCCACCGGCCTGGTAAAACTCGCTTATCTCCCAAGCGCCACAATCAATGGCGCGGTTGGGTTATCCACGTCCGTATTGATGGGAATCCCGGAATAAGGGGAACACGATCTCTGCCTCGACAAGACGTGCCAAGGAAACCGCCTCGCTAAACACGCTGAGGTGGAACAGTAAAAACAATTTGAATAAAGGCTTGGTAGTGGTGCGACGTCACGCCACAAAATACGTCAGCAGATTGATCTTGTGTAATACTATTCTCTCTACGGTGGTATGTGGAATTTATTTTTGCGAGCGGACACTATCTGGTGTTCACAATCTTCTATGAATTATTCGGAAGAAGAACCCGCCTTGCAATGCCGAAGACAACATGCGTGCCGGACTCATCGTCATTGAAGCCTGGTTCAGGGGCTACTGAGGGAGTTCCGGATTAGGGGGTGTCCGGATAGCCGTACTATCATCATCGGCCGGACTCCAAGACTATGAAGATACAAGATTGAAGACTTCGTTCCGTGTCCGGATGGGACTTTCCTTAGCGTGGAAGGCAATCTTGGTGATACGGATATGTAGATCTCCTACCATTGTAACCGACTCTATGTAACCCTAACCCTATCCGGTGTCAATATAAACCGGAGGGTTTTAGTCCGTAGGACGAACAACAATCATACCATAGGATAGCTTCTAGGGTTTAGCCTCTTTGATCTCGTGGTAGATCCACTCTTGTAACACACATCATCAATATTAATCTAGCAGGACGTAGGGTTTTACCTCCATCAAGAGGGCCCGAACCTGGGTAAAACATCGTGTCCCTTGTCTCCTGTTACCATCCGCCTAGACGCACAGTTCGGGACCCCCTACCCTAGTTCCGCCGGTTTTGACACCGACACTCTTCCTCATCTGAAGAAGAGTCATCCAATTTGAGCAATTCAGAGGCGCTGGGTTTCTTCTTTTTTGAAGTCCCCGTCTTGGCGTTTTTCCTTTCATTTTTCTTGGCTGCTCTGGCTTGTTGGGCGGCCTCGTGGTCATATTTGACTTTCCAGAAATCATCACTGGCCTGTGGAAAAGATAAGGAATTATAAGTAAAAAGAGGTAAACATATTAAGAGTATTTATTAAGACTGGTAAACATACTGCAGGGGCCGGGTTCTTTTTGCAGAAGGGAAGTAACCCGAAGGTATTGTTGATAACAGTACCCTCTTTCAGCAGTGACTGGGTTGTAGCATCTGCCACATCATCTGGTAAGTCGTCACAACTGTGGCGCATTGGGTCGTTCTGTTCGCCTGTATAGGTGCACATTAAGCCGGAGCGGCGGCTTAATGGGAGTATACGCCAAGTGAACCACACCCGGACCAAGTCGATGCCATTTAAACCATTTTCCAGAAGAGCTTTAATCTTCTTGATGGTGGGGTTGAGTGGCAGACGTTCAACAGCGATCAGTTTATCCGCCAGTGGATGGTTGGACTCAAAGCGCGAAGCGTAAAGTCAGCGTATAAAGCGGCTCATCACCGGAGAAGTATCGACAGCGAGAACCATGACTAGTTCCAATATTTGGGGTGACTCGGCAGCTCAGCATAAGGAAACAGACAGTCTCTCCGTCGCTGGATCGAGATACCGCCAAGTTCAAGACTCGGCCCGTTGGCACGCTCATTCTGCCGGTTCAAGTAAAAAAGTTCTCTGAACAAGAGCAGGCTTGGATCCTCTCCCAGCTACACCTCACAAAAGACTTGGAAATTGCAACACGGAATTGGGTCCAATGTCTTGAGGTCTCAGGTCAATGAAATTCAAAACTTCTCTAAAGAACTTTGAGCCGGGAGGGGCAAATCCCTGGCTCATGTGATCCGTGAAAACTATTACCTCCCCTTCTTCTGGTTGAGGCTTTTCTTCAGATGGGTCAGGGACGCGATAAGACATGACCTCCTTTTTTGGCAAATGGCCAGACTTCACAAATTCAGCCAGTTTGCTCTTAGTGACTGTGGATGGGACCCAGTTGCAGGTTACAGGAGCTTTGGTCGACTTAGGCGCCATGACAACAGATTGGCCTATTACAAAATAAGAAGTTCCGGTTTAAATTTTAACCTGGAAGAAATTATCCAAATTACTGAAGGTAGCGTCTTGAAGGGGCCTAATGACATAAGGATAATTGTGCAACATTACTTTAAGCCGCTACAAGTGTTAGCAACAGTTCAAAACTTTTAAAAGGCCTGAGAAGGCGCCAAGGTTCACAGATCAAAGAATCAACGCTATGATAAAAGACTTTGTTGCTAGGAAACATGGTAAAGAAAGAGAACCATGGGTTCAGAAACCCATGTCTTTTCCTCCGAAACCATCCAAGAAAAAGGATGATGAGTATTTTGAGCGCTTTGCTGAAATGATTAGACCCATCTTTTTGCGTGTCGATTAAGCGATGTGCTCAAAAAATCCTTATGCTAAGTATATGAAAGATATCATCACAAATAAAAGAAAGATACCTGAAGCTGAAATTTCCACCATGCTTGCTAATTATACTTTTAAGGGTGGAATACCAAAGAAACTTGGAGATCCAGGAGTACCTACTATACCATGCTCCATTAAGAGAAATTATGTTAAAACTGCTTTATGTGATCTTGGAGCCGGTGCTAGTGTTGCCTCTCTCTTTATATCGTAGACTTGACTTGAATAAGTTGACACCTACTGAAATATCTTTGCAAATGGCTGATAAATCAACTGTTATACCTGTCGGTATTTGTGAGGATGTGCCTGTTGTGGTTGCAAACGTTACTATTTTTAACGGACTTTGTTATTCTTGATATTCCCGAGGATGATAGTATGTCTATTATTCTTGGAAGACCTTTCCTTAATAATGCAGGGGCTGTTATTGATTGCAACAAAGGCAATGTCACTTTTCATGTTAATGGTAATGAGCATACGGTACACTTTCCGAAGAAACAACCTCAAGTTTATAGTATCAACTCTATTGGAAAAATTCCATCGATTATATTTGGAGGTTTTGAATTTCCTCTTCCTACTGTCAAGAAGAAATATGATATATTTATTATTGGGGATGTCCATATCCCCATTGAGGTAACATAGTGTTATTCAAAATTTCTCCAGTTCCATGATTATCGGAATGGGTTTGTTAACAAGACTTGATCAACCTTGTTAGTGGATTCTTTTTGATGACCATGAGATGGATGAAACTAGAAGCACAACCTTCTGTACCCTCTTTATATTCTCTGTTCTTTAGTAAAAATAAAGTAAAATAGTATTTTTCTGTCTGTCTCCTGACTTATACGTGCAATATAAAAATGTCCCAAAAATAGAAGTCCTCAGAATGCCATGCCAATATAATATGATTTTTTCGGGAATATTTGAGGATTTTTAGTGCAAAAATTACCGCGGGGGGAGCTGCCACCTGGCCACGAAGGTGGAGGGCGCGCCCTACCCCCCTGAGCACGCCCCCCTGCCTCGTGGGCCCACGGTGGCCCTCCTCCACTTATCCCTTCACCCATCTTCTTCCTCTGTCTCACACAAACCCGAAAAACCAACTCAAGCTCGTGTTCCAGCCACTTTTGCTGTGATTTTCGATCTCCTTGCTCAAAGCACCTCTCGCAAAACTGCTTGGGGAGATTGTTCCTTGGTATGTGACTCCTCCAGTGGTCCAATTAGTTTTTGTTCGAGTGCTCTATTCATTGCAAATTTGTGCTGCATAGGTGACCATATTCTTAAGCTTGCATGTTAAATTTATATGGTTCCAAGTAGTTCTAATGCTTGATATATGCTCTATGCACTTGTATGAGTAGTTGCTATCAGTTTTGTTGAAGTTGGTTTACTTTTATTTGAAGTTACTAAAAAATTCAGAATTATTTTTCAGAGAAAAAAAATGTTTAGGAAGATGTTCCAAGGTGGTTCTTCAAGGAAGCAAGGTCCCAGGCTTGCAATGCGTGATGCTGACGAGGAACCACCAAGAGATGCTCTTGTGAGGCCCTGTGAATGGCCCTCGGAAAATTTTATGAATCAAGTGTGAATCAAAGAAGAATTTAACGCATATTTGTGTAATGCCGGTCTTGAGGATTTTGAAGCTGACAAATTCCCTCAGTATCATGATCTCACAAGCTCATTTGTGGGGAGGTTTGAGTTTTCATCTTCGCGTAATTCTCCTTCAGTCATGTTTGACCTTTATGACAAATCTTATACCATGGACTTAGAGGATTTCACTTTTGCTTGCAAACTTCCATCTTGGGGTAATGTCAGGGATCCCCCTAAATCTGAATATAGAGACTTTCTTGCTAGAATAACTATGGGGGAATCTAGAGATATAACGCAAGCTACTATAGGGAGCATTCACTTTCCTGCTATACATTATTTTGCTCTCTTTATAGGTAGATGCATAAATGCTAAAGATGAAGCATGTCACATGTGTGTCCACGACCTCGGCATTCTCGTGGAGTGCTGTGTTAGGAGACCAATCTTATCATATAGGAGCCATTGTAGCTCATGAGGTTGCATCGAGAATAGACATAGCGGTGACTTCTTTGGAGGAATTTATGCAACCCGCTTAGCTAATTTTCTTGAGATAGACATTCATGAGGGTGATATGGAGTTACCTCCTTCTTATTTAGACTTTGATTCTATGGTTTCCCACCAGTTTGTTGAGAGGACCGAACCACCTCTCCAGTATTGACTAATTTTTAACAAACGTCATGTAGTCCATATTGCTCTTCCTGCTCCTGCCTTCTTTGATTTTCAGGAAAAAGGGAGATATATTATTACCAGAGAGGAGGCAGATGAATACGAGAGGAGAGCGGAGGCTGCTCGACGCCACGCTGCAGCTCAGGAGGCGATAGCCGCTGCATTGCAGTATGACCCCAGCTTCACTTACGGGTATCCGCCAGGCTATCCCTGGCAATAGACCAACTTAGGCCAAAAGCCTAAGCTTGGGGGAGTACGTATTTCTCACCGACATTACATTCATGTTCACACACACTCATTGCTAGATGTCGGTGCTCATACTCTTTCACTGTAATATCCATGCTAGTTTATTTTCTTTTTCCTGCTTTCTTCTTGTGTGTTTATTAAACCTTAAGAAAAAAACCAAAAAATTAGTAGTAGTTTATCTTTCCTGCTGTAGTAGTAATAGTTAAAAAGAAAACTCAAAAATATTTCCCGTTCTTCATTTGCTTGTTGGGAGCTTTCCCGTGTAAATAGTTTTAATTTCCTTTCTTTTCTTTGGGGGTCAGTAGGAGAAGACCATGATTAAATTGTTGAGATGGCTCTTATATGCATTATTGTTGATTTAACCAAGAGCCCATATTGCCTTGTCTTCTCCTGTTTCTTGAATGCTCGCAGATTCCATCTTAGTCCAACGCATGTGCACTCTTATTATTATTCACATCGTTTGGTCGTGCAAGTGAAAGGTGAAAGTGCAACTATCCCTAGGTGGTTTTTGTAATTCATAACAACATATAGCTCATTGAGCTAATACTATTCCAAGATAAATATTTCAGGAAAGCTCAATGAATGGCATGGCATGGATGATGAAAGTGGATCCCTCAAAATAGTAAGGACAATGGATTGGCTCAAGCTCAAAAGCTAAAGACTCTACATTTTACATTTTAGTGATCCAAGATCACATTGAGTCTACAGGAAAAGCCAATACTATCAAGAAGGGATGAGGTGTTTCTTAATGAGCCTTTTGCTCCATGTGCTTAGTGATATGCTCCAAAACCCTCCACTACTTTCTCACATCCACATATGACCTAAACCCAAAGTCAAACTCGGCCCTACCGATTCTTTCTATCCGGCGCCACCGAGTTCAGATGTCATAGCCACTGCCACAAACCCTAGGCAAATCGATTTCACCGAGATGGGATTGTAATCTCTCTGTTTCCCCTTCGTAACTTTTCGGTCTCACCGAAAGAGCGAATCGGTCCCACCGAGATTACAATGTAAACTCTCTGTTTCCCTTTTGTAACGTTTCGGTCTCACCGAAAGAGCAAATCGGTCCCACCGAGTTTACCTGAACAACTCACTGGTTAGCTAATTACCAAAATCGGTCTCACCGAGTTTGTGTAATCGGTCTCACCGAGATTACGTTATGCCCTAACCCTAACCGAATCGGCCTCACCGAGATGCATGCCAGTCCCACCGAAAATCACTAACGGTCACTAGGTTTACTAAATCGGTCCGGCCGAGTTTAACGATTCGGTCCCACCGAGTTTGGTAAATTGTGTGTAACGGTTAGATTTTGTGTGGAGGCTATATATACCCCTCCACCTCCTCTTCATTCGTGGAGAGAGCCATCAGAACAAACCTACACTTCCAACTTACCATTTCTGAGAGAGAACCACCTACTCATGTGTTGAGACCAAGATATTCCATTCCTACCATATGAATCTTGATCTCTAGCCTTCCCAAGTTGCTTTCCACTCAAATCTTCTTTCCACCAGATCCAAAACCTATGAGAGAGAGTTGAGTGTTGGGGAGACTATCATTTGAAGCACAAGAGCAAGGAGTTCATCATCAATGCACCATTTGTTACTTCTTGGAGAGTGGTGTCTCCTAGATTGGCTAGGTGTCACTTGGGAGCCTCCAGACAAGATTGTGGAGTTGAACCAAGGAGTTTGTAAGGGCAAGGAGATCGCCTACTTGTGAAGATCTACCGCTAGTGAGGCAAGTCCTTCGTGGGCGACGGCCATGGTGGGATAGACAAGGTTGCTTCTTCGTGGACCCTTCGTGGGTGGAGCCCTCCGTGGACTCGCGCAGCCGTTACCCTTCGTGGGTTGAAGTCTCCATCAACGTGGATGTACGATAGCATTACCTATCGGAACCACGCCAAAAACATCTGTGTCTCCAATTGCGTTTGAATCCTCCAAACCCTTCCCTTTACTTTCTTGCAAGTTGCATGCTTTAATTTCCGCTGCCTATACACTCTTTGCATGCTTGCTTGAATTGTGTGACAATTGCTTGACTTGTCCTAAAATAGCTAAAATCTGCCAAACTCTAAAATTGGGAAAAGGTTAAGATTTTATTGGTCAAGTAGTCTAATCACCCCCCCTCTAGACATACTTCAAGGTCCTACAAGTGGTATCAGAGCTTTGGTCTCCATTTGCTTTGATTTCCATAGCTTTTGGTGGTCATAGCCTTGGTTTCACAACCTAGGAGAGTATGGCGTCTAGCGAGGGAAATTATCACCGTAGAGGTCCTTACTTTGATGGCACTAATTTTGCTAGTTGGAAGCATAAGATGAAAATGCATATTCTTGGACATAACCCCACCGTTTGGGCTATTGTGTGTATTGGCTTGCAAGGTGAATTCTTTGATGGGAGAGAACCGAACCGTGAAGCTAGTGCGGATGAGTTGAAGATGTTGCAATACAATGGTCAAGCTTGTGATATCCTCTTCAATGGATTGTGCCCCGAGGAGTTCAACAAAATCAGCCGTCTTGAGAATGCAAAGGAAATTTGGGATACTTTGATTGATATGCACGAAGGTACCAACTCCATCAAGGAATCCAAGTTGGATGTGCTCCAAACTCAGCTTGACAAGTTCAAAATGAAGGATGGTGAAGGTGTCGCTGAAATGTACTCTAGGCTTGCTCTTATCACAAATGAGATTGCCAGCTTAGGGAGTGAAGAGATGACCGATAGATTCATCATCAAGAAGATCCTAAGAGCATTGGATGGAAAATATGATACCATGTGCACATTGATCCAAATGATGCCCAATTACAAAGAACTCAAGCCTACGGAAGTCATTGGAAGAATTGTTGCTCATGAGATGTCACTCAAGGATAAGGAGGAACTTCACAACAAGTCGAGTGGTGCTTACAAAGCCTCATGTGAAGCCCCCACATCATCAAGTGAGAAACAAACCTTCAATGAAGAATTGAGCTTAATGGTGAAGAACTTCAACAAATTCTACAAGAGTAGAAGCAAAGAAAGAAGCTCTAAGTCAAGGTCCTACAATGACAAAAGATCTTCTAGTCGAGGCGCAATTGCTACAATCGTGGGAGACCGGACACTATTCCAATGAGTGTACGGCACCCTACAAAAGAAAGAAGATTCTCCCAAGAGAAGAAGTAGAAGAGAAGAATCACCACCAAGAGAGAGAAGGAGTAGAGATGATCGTTATGAGCGAAGACCCTCACGGAGAAGCAAGGATTCGGAAAGGAAGGACAAGTCATCAAAGAGCTACACAAAGCGAAGACATCAAGCTCATGTTGGTGAATGGGTATCCGCTCGACTCGACCATCACTCCGGAGAAGCTATCACTCGACTCGAATACACTCAAGATGAAGGTGTTGCGGTCTAGCACTTGTGTCAACCAACTCCTACGAAATATTTGAATCACCAAATGAAGGAATTGGTAGATGCTTCATGGCCAAAGGTCCTAAGGTAACACACCCGAGTATGTTGATTTTGATGTTGATGAAGATGACTTGCTAGGTGATGATGATTTACTTGTTGACAACTCTAGTGATGAATACTATGATGAAACGTCAATTAATCATGCTAATCAAGTTGAAACGAATGACAATGATAAGGAGAAAATTGAGCGTCTAACTAAAGAACTAAACACTCTTAAGTTAGCTCATGAAACTATCTTTGAAGATCATCGAGAACTTTTAAGGGCTCATGAGAAGTTACGCTTTGAAAAGCTCAATCTTGAGCAAGAGCATGAGTTCTTAAAGGCAATCAATGATGATCTTCGTAAGAAAAGTTCTTCTTACATTGCCAAGCGTTTACTCTTATCTACTTACATGCCTCAAGTCAAGTCTAGTAACAAGAACAAGAAAGATTCTTCTAGTAGTAACAATAACAATGCTAAATCCAATATTGTTGCTTCTAGTAGTTCTCTTGATTCCACTAATGATTCTATTAGCCAAGTTACACTTGAGCAAGAAAACAGCTTATTGAAGGAATTATAGAGAAAGGTGTATACAAGAGTCTTGCGGGAGTAAGCAATTTGAGGAAATTATGCATAAGCAAGGAAGGCACGGAAGAATCAAGGTGTTGGTTTTGAATGAAAGTTCAATGCCAATGGAGTTGAGTGGGAAGAAGATCAATACCCCAAGACGAAGTTTGTTCCTTAACAAGAGAAGTATGATCCTACTTCCTTCAAGGGAACACAAGCACAAGATGATCTTCCACCACAAGACCACAAGAACAAAGGCAAGGACAAGCTTCAAGAGGAAATTGAAGCATTTGAAGAAGCACCTAAGGCCTTGGTCAAGTGGATTCCCAAGACTACGTCAAGTTCTACTTCATCAAGTACAACTACTACACCAAGGATTCCCATCAAGTTGATGTGAATCCCGAAGAAGAAGAACTAGAGAGTTCTTGAGGGTGACTCTGCCAACATTTTTCACTCATATCATTATGGCAAGGACAAGTGCAATCAACTTCCATATCTTGCACTAGTTCAAGGAGTCACAAACCCTCATGTTGGTAAGGCAAGGGACAAGGTAACCTAATGTTTTCATGGACATCATTTTGTGTGTGCATCACTCTATGTCTATGGATATCCTTGTTTGTTCCTTGTGGGACTAACCCATGTAGGTATTGAAAGTGCAACTCACTCCAAAGGATTGCTCCAAACGATCTACATCAACATTGAGCATCCACATCTTCAACACCTACATGAAGTCATCATCGACAAAACCCAAGGTTAGTTTATCCCTCTAAGGGGATCTCACATCTAGGGGAGCTTAACTCTAAGAATTGAGTCAAAGCAACTCTAATGATGTGAACACATAAATGCTTTATGTAAAAGTGGTAACCCCACTTGAGCTTAAACGATGAGTATGACCTATGATCAAATGTTCTCATTTGACTCCTAAGTCAATATACTCATATATAGATGACCTAGTCATCGCCAATTGTTTGATAGATGCTAGAATTGATTGTGCATGCTTTGTCACATATTTTATTTGTCATCTTACTCTGTGAGCATGTTGGTTGCATATTTACTCATTCGAGGACATCCACTTGTTGTTTTGATTGTTTGGTTTTTCTTTGTTTTGGCCAAGTGGATGGACAAGAATGCCTAAGAACCTTCTCTAGCTATCTATGCTTTTCTCGTCTCAAACTCTATTAATGCTACATCACAAAATTTGATCAAGTCAGATTCGAACCACTCTGTGTGAGGAGCACTCGGAGTCCCCGATTCGTCATAGACTTAAACTTCCAAAACTTCTTTTTGATTTTCGGTCTGACCGATTCCTCCATTTCGGTCATACCGAGATTACTAAGTCGACCTAGGTTTTCATCTCGGTGCAACCGATTTGTACTTTTCGGTCACACCGAGTTGCAATAACTGGTCACAGTTTTGCATCTTGGTGCCACCGAGTCGTACCACTCGGTCACACCGACAGGGTCGGGCTATATATATCGCACGGGCAAAATTTGGAAAACTTTCTCCGAATCCTCCCGCCCGCGCATAGCTTGCTCTGCCAACTTGGTCTACGGATCGTCGACTTCATCGCCAGCCGCCTCCTGTCGCTGGTCTCCGCCGCCGTCAACGGGATTCTCCTCCGCCGTTGCCGCCGTAGGGAGTTCCCGCCGAACTAGGGTATGGACTCGATCACAGTGTTTTCCTCGTCCGATTCTCAGCACATTGTGTTCATTATGTATCTTGCCACGATTGAAACACTCCTATCCAGTCAAATCAATCCTTAGAATAGTTGCGATTCAAAAATTTAGGGTTAGGTTTCCGCCGAAACCATCTCAGACCCACCGAGTTGAAAAACTCGGTCCCAACGATTTGGCTGATGTCATTGCACTAGTAAGTCTCGGTCTGACTGAGAATTGCTAACCGGTGTGACCGATTTCCGAACTTTGTGAAACCCTAGCAGTCTCGGTGCCACCAAACTGTGACTCGGTCTGACCGAGTTCACTAGTTTAGGTTCCAAAACTGCTTCGGTAATACCGAGTTTGAAAATCGGTAGATCCGAAATGCTTTCAGTGGGAAACTAAAACTAAGTTTTTTGAATCATTCTTTTGCAAAAATCTCTGCATTTTGTGATGCTCATCCACTCTACCTCATCTATAACTATTCACATGGTCAGCAATCAGTTGAACAGCATGTCAGACCAGAGTGATAGCCAGAACAAATCTGAAGAGCAGATCCAATTGAGCGAGGGCACTAGTCCCTCAAGCAGCTCAGATGAGGGGAGCAGAAGCACTCCGAGCAATTTGCCCAAGGCTGCCACAAGGTCAAGAAAGAAGAAGACCTCAGAATCTGAAGATGAGGATTACGTGGCAGTTGAGGATGAGGCAAGCTCCAAGAAGAAAGTGCTCAAGAGGGAGTTAAGAACGTCTGCAGTGAAGCCTGGATTGAAAATCAAAAGGCCAGCAGGCAGACAACCAATGTCCAAAGCCAGAGTGTCTACTCAAGCTCCTTTGGAATCTCCACCCAAAGAGCCTGTTGCTGTAGAGGGAAAGAAAAGGAAAGAAAGGGTCAAGAAGACCATGGCAAGAGTGATTGGGAAGCCTTCCATGATGGAAGAGGAAGAAGAAGAAGAGGTTGCAGAGCCAGCACCCAAGGCACAAAAGTTGATGGGTGATGCTATCAAGTCAGGGGCTACAACTTCCAAGCCCAAAGCTGCCTCCAAGCCCAAGAATGCACCCAAGAGGAATACCAGGAGCATACCAGCAGCTGAAAAGAACAAGGTCCCATTGTCTGAGGTTGAAGCTGAAGAAGATGAAGAAGGGCAGGTCCTAAGGAAGCTCAAACCCAAGATCCCAGACCACAACGATGCTCATCCTGTGGCTGAAAACATGTAGATCAAGAGAGATAATGGGTTGAGGCTATGGAGAGAGACAGATCCATATGCCATGAGGAGAAGGACAGCTGTGGATTACAGGTTCCACACCAAGGAGCAGCAGGACTTTTATGAGACTATCTTGCTGGATAAGAAGCCCATAGTTTGCGATATGAGATGGGTCAACTGGACCTACATGATGGAGAACGCAGAACACTACCCTGGAGTATATGACAGCTTCAGTGCTTGTGGAGTTGCTGATTTTGTTGGGCAGAAGCTCACCAATTGGAACGACGAACTTATCATGCAATTCTACTCCACAGCACATTTTTATCCAGATGGCAGGATAGTGTGGATGTCAGAAGGAACCAGATATCAGTCTACCATAGAGGAATGGGAAAGTTTGATCAATGCCCCAAAGGAAAGTGAGGATGACCTGGACATTTATGGTAAGAAGAAAATGGATCATAACTCAATGGCACACATGTACAAGGAGATCCCAGATGATGCAATTGAGACCTTCAAGTTTGGATCAGTCCATTTTCTGCTGTCAGGGCTGCCTACGATCAACTGGATCTTAAGGCATACTCTATTGCCCAAGTTAGGTGACCATAACATGATTAGAGGACATGCAATCAATTTGCTTCATATTTTTGATGTGCCTCGGAAATTCAAGGTCATGAGCCTCATAGTCGAGACAATTAAGAGGACAACAGCAGATCAGAAGAGGAGCTGTGGTTATGCCCCACAGATTCAGGAGTTGATAAACTCAAAGATGGGCACAGGAAAGTATCTCTTGGATAAGGAACACATGGTTCTCTATCCTGATTTTGAGGACAATCGAGTTGTCATGACAAAGAATGAACCATCATCAGTGCAAGCTCGGGAGAGAAAGGAGAAGGCAAGGCAAGAGAAAGCTGCAAAGATGCCAACTCAAGTAGAGGCATCTGACTACTTTCTAAAGAGCAAGCAGGAGCAGCTTGGTTACTTAATAGCATCAACTCTATGGATTGAGAAGGGGTTGGCCACCCTAACTCAAAACCAGGAGAGCCTGGAGAGAATCATGGAACAAAAATTATATGATCTTGATGTCAAAGTGACTGAGATTCAGTCAGCTGTGGAGCAACTACAAGATGATATGCAGGAGAGGAAGGGCAAGAAGACAACTGATGCATTTGCCAGAGTGCCTAGAGCTCAGAGGTCAGCTGTAGTACCAACTCCAGACACCAGAGCCACTACTTCAGCTCCAGCTACAGCTCTAGCTCAACCAGCTCTAGCTCCAACTTCTTCAGCTCCTACCACGTCTACTGATGCGTTCATCCTTTGAGTCCTGTCTACACCACCACCAGAAGACCAAGCCTGAGAGACGACATAGTACTATGCATTTTCTAGGAACTTTTTGGTAACTTGTTGCCAAAGGGGGAGAAAAATGTATAGATCATAGGCTTCGAGAGAGAGAGAGAGAGATTTGCTTTTGTTCTCTCTTGTCTTCTTGGTTGAACTTCTTTTGCGTCTGATTGCTTGAGATACTATGCATTACCTATGAGACATTGATGATCATGTGTTTGATCATAAGCTACACTTATTCCTTTTATGATATTATCTTATTTATCCTTATATGATCATTCACTATGCTTGGTGATGAGTGCATGTATTCAATCGTTATTATTTTGAGCGCTCCACCAAGATGTATGTGACATGGAAGAGTAACCCATGAGCCTAATTTCTTGTGCATTTGCAGTCCAAAGCAAATCTTAAGATATGCACAAATTTAGGGGGCGCTCTTGCTTATCACATACTTCTCAAAGCGATGATGTTTTCCAATTCTATTATCATTTGTCGAAGCTTTGATCTATATGTTGTCATCAATTACCAAAAAGGGGGAGATTGAAAGTGCAACTATCCCTAGGTGGTTTTGGTAATTCATAACAACATGTATCTCATTGAGCTAATACGATTCCAAGATAAATATTTCAGGAAAGCTCAATGAATGGCATGGCATGGATGATGAAAGTGGATCCCTCAAAATATTAAGGACAATGGATTGGCTCAAGCTCAAAAGCTAAAGACTCTACATTTTACATTTTAGTGATCCAAGATCACATTGAGTCTATAGGAAAAGCCAATACTATCAAGAAGGGATGAGGTGTTGCTTAATGAGCCTTTTGCTCCATGTGCTTAGTGATATGCTCCAAAACCCTCCACTACTTTCTCACATCCACATATGACCTAAACCCAAAGTCAAACTCGGCCCTACCAATTCTTTCTATCCGGCGCCACCGAGTTCAGATGTCATAGCCACTGCCACAAACCCTAGCAAATCGGTTTCACCGATAGGGATCTCAGTCTCACCGAGATGGGATTATAATCTCTATTTCCCTTCGTAACTTTTCGGTCTCACCGAAAGAGCGAATC
The DNA here is from genome assembly GCA_021605205.1 of Aegilops longissima. Taxonomy (NCBI): domain Eukaryota; kingdom Viridiplantae; phylum Streptophyta; class Magnoliopsida; order Poales; family Poaceae; genus Aegilops; species Aegilops longissima. Next base: position 129,313,364 of record CM038678.1, read on the forward strand.
GGTCCCACCGAGATTACAATGTAAACTCTCTGTTTCCCTTTTGTAACGTTTCGGTCTCACCGAAAGAGCAAATCGGTCCCACCGAGTTTACCTGACCAACTCTCTGGTTAGCTAATTACCAAAATCAGTCTCACCGAGTTTGTGTAATCGGTCTCACCTAGATTACGTTATGCCCTAACCCTAACCAAATCGGTCCTACCGAGATGCATGTCAGTCCCACTGAAAATCCTAACGGTCACTAGGTTTACTAAAATCGGTCTGACCAAGTTTGATGATTCGGTCCCACCGAGTTTGGTAAATTGTGTGTAACGGTTAGATTTTGTGTGGAGGCTATATATACCCCTCCATCTCCTCTTCATTCATGGAGAGAGCCATCAGAACAAACCTACACTTCCAACTTATCAGTTCTGAGAGAGAACCACCTACTCATGTGTTGAGGCCAAGATATTCCATTCCTACCACATGAATCTTGATCTCTAGCCTTCCCCAAGTTGCTTTCCACTCAAATCTTCTTTCCACCAAATCCAATCCTGTGAGAGAGAGTTGAGTGTTGGGGAGACTATCATTTGAAGCACAAGAGCAAGGATTTCATCATCAACACACCATTTGTTACTTCTTGGAGAGTGGTGTCTCCTAGATTGGCTAGGTGTCACTTGGGAGCCTCCGACAAGATTGTGGAGTTGAACCAAGGAGTTTGTAAGGGCAAGGAGATCGCCTACTTCGTGAAGATCTACCGCTAGTGAGGCAAGTCCTTTGTGGGTGACGACCATGGTGGGATAGACAAGGTTGCTTCTTCGTGGACCCTTCGTGGGTGGAGCCCTCCGTGGACTCGTGCAACCGTTACCCTACGTGGGTTGAAGTCTCCATCAACGTGGATGTACGGTAGCACCACCTATCGGAACCACGACAAAAACATCCGTGTCTCCAATTGCGTTTGAATCCTCCAAACCCTTCCCTTTATATTCTTGCAAGTTGCATGCTTTATTTTCCGCTGCCTATATACTCTTTGCATGCTTGCTTGAATTGTGTGAGGATTGCTTGACTTGTTCAAAAATAGCTAAAATCTGCCAAAGTCTAAAATTGGGAAAAGGTTAAGTTTTTATTGGTCAAGTAGTCTAATCACCCCCCCTCTAGACATACTTCAAGGTCCTACAAAAGGCAATAATGATGATATATGATGGACTTATTGGGATGAGAAAAGCTGGTATGAACTCGACCTCTCTTGTTTTTGTAAATATGATGATTCATCATTCCTGAGTTAGCTATTACGAAGTAAACATATTTGCAATGACATTTAGAGATTATAGTTGCTTGTGCCATGCTTGATTACCTATGAGTTATAATGATTTACCTTGCGTGCCAACATGCTATTAGAATGATTATGATGTGGTATGATGGGATGGTATCCTCCTTTAAATGAATTGAGTGACTCGACTTGGCACATGTTTACGCATCTAGTTGAATCAAATCAACATAGCCTTCATGATATTTATGTTCATGGTGGATTATATCCTACTCATGCTTGTATTCGGTGTAAATTAATTTTAATGCATGTTTACATTGTTGTCGCTCTCTCGATTAATCGCTTCCGGTCTTTTGCTAGCCTTCACTGTACTAAGCGGGAATCTGCTTGTGCATCCAAACTCCTTAAACCCCAAAGTTATGCCATATGAGTCCACTATACCTTCCTATATGTGGTATTTACCTGCCGTTCCAAGTAAATTTGTATGTGCCAAACTCTAAACCTTCAAATAAACATTCTGTTTTGCATGCTCGAATAGCTCATATATCAACTAGTGCTGCCCTTATCTTCCGTGTTAGGCGGTTTATTCTCAAGAGAGTGGACTCCGCTCCTCATTCACGAGAAAATGGCTGGTAACGGGATGCCCAGATCCATGCTTTATGCAAACTAAATCAAAATAACAGCAAACAAAACTGCCCCTGGGACCCGTTGAATGTTGGAGGCACTCGTTGTTTCGAGCAAGCCATGGATTGATGCTTGTGGAGGAGGGGGAGTATAAACTTCACCATTCTGTTTGGGAACCGCCTATAATTTGTTTAGCATGGAAGATAACGTCATCTCTTAGTTGTTATGTTGACAATGAAAGTATGCCGCCCAAATATAATTTATCTCTATTTCAAAACCGAGCTCTGGCACCTCTACAAATCCCTGCTTCCCTCTGCGAAGGGCCTATCTATTTACTTTTATGTTGAGTCATCACCCTTCTTATTAAAAAGCACCCATTTGGAGAGCACTTGTCGTTTGCATTCATTATAATTGGTTTATATTTGGTATGACTTGACCGGATCTCTTTTACCATGAATTACAATGTTTAGTCAGTCCTTGATCTTTAAAGGTGCTCTGCATTTATGTTTTGCGGTCTCAGAAAGGGCTAGCGAGATACCATTTTGTTATATCATGTTATGATTATTTTGAGAAAGTGTTGTCATCCGAGTTTTATTATTATGGCTCGCTAGCTGATTATGCTATTGATATGAGTAATTTTGAGACCTACGTGTTATTGTGAGAATGGTTAGTTCATAATAATTGCTGAAACTTGAATGCTGGCTTTTCATGTTTACAACAACAAGAGCAAGCGAGTTTGTAAAGTTTTCTTTTCTCTTTCAGTTTGTCAACTGAATTGCTTGAGGACAAGCAAGGGTTTAAGCTTGGGGAGTTGATACGTCTCCGTCATATCTACTTTTCCAAACACTTTTGCCCTGGTTTTGGACTCTAACTTGTATGATTTGAATGGAACTAACACGGACTGACGTTGTTTTCAACAGAATTGCCATGGTGTTGTTTTATGTGCAGAAAACAAAAGTTCTCGGAATGACCTGAAACTCCACGGGATGTCGTATAAAAAATAAAAAAATCCTCGCCAAAGATGAAGACCAGGGGGCCCACACCCTGTCCACGAGGGTGGGGGGGCGCCCCCCCCCCTAGGGCGCGCCCCCTACCTCGTGGGCCCCCTGGATACCTTCCGACGCCAACTCCAACTCTATATATTGGCTTTCGGAGAGAGAAAAATCAGAGAGAAAGTTTCATCGCGTTTTACGATACGGAGCCGCCGCCAAGCCCTAATCTCTCTCGGGAGGGCTGATCTGGAGTCCGTTCGGGGCTCCGGAGAGGGGGATTCGTCGCCGTCGTCATCATCAACCATCCTCCATCACCAATTTCATGATGCTCACCGCCGTGCGTGAGTAATTTCATCGTAGGCTTGCTGGACGGTGATGGGTTGGATGAGATTTATCATGTAATCGAGTTAGTTTTGTTAGGGTTTGATCCCTAGTATCCATTATGTTCTGAGATTGATGTGGCTAAGACTTTGCTATGCTTAATGCTTGTCACTAGGGCCCGAGTGCCATGATTTCATATCTGAACCTATTATGTTATCATGAATATATGTGTGTTCTTGATCCTATCTTGCAAGTCTATAGTCAGCTACTATGTGTTATGATCCGGCAACCCCGAAGTGACAATAATCGGGACCACTCTCGGTGATGACCATAGTTTGAGGAGTTCATGTATTCACTATGTGCTAATGCTTTGTTCCGGTTCTCTATTAAAAGGAGGCCTTAATATCCCTTAGTTTCCAATAGGACCCCGCTGCCACGGGAGGGTGGGACAAAAGATGTCATGCAAGTTCTTTTCCATAAGCACGTATGACTATATACGGAATACATGCCTATATTACGTTGATGAATTGGAGCTAGTTCTGTGTCACCCTATGTTATGACTATTACATGACGAACCGCATCCGGCATAATTATCCATCAACGATCCGATTGCCTCTGAGCTTTCCATATACTGGTTTACGTTTATTTACTTTTCCGTTACTCTTGTTACAATCACTACAAAATACCAAAAACATTACTTTTGTTGTCTTTACTTTTGTTACCGTTACCACCACTATCATATTACTTTGCTACTAAACACTTCGCTGCAGATACTAAGTTTCCAGGTGTGGTTGAATTGACAACTCAGCTGCTAATACTTGAGAATATTCTTTGGCTCCCCTTGTGTCGAATCAATAAATTTGGGTTGAATACTCTACCCTCGAAAACTGTTGCGATCCCCTATACTTGTGGGTTATCAAGCGGCGACGAACGGGACGGGCCTCGTTCCCGTCCCCGATAAAGCTAATGGACACCTAAGTAGCGCATTTAATGCGTTTTGTCCCCTAATGGCAAGCGATAAGCTTGCGCACTGTAGACCTTTCCACCTCATGTGTGCCACCGTGGCAACCCCTTTTGCCTATAAAAGGAGGCCCGAGGCGACCAGGAGAGGGATTCGGCTCTTTTGGGCAAGTTACACACTGTAGCTAGCTCAAGAACACAAGAACACTCAATACATCCACCAAAGCAGGACTAGGGTATTACGCATCCTCGTAGCCCGAACCTGGGTAAATGATCCGTGAGCTTCCTGTTAGACCTGCTCTTCTCACAACCCCGCGCTCGCCAAACGTAAAAGGGATTCCAGTGATCCCATAGGTGTCGTTTCCCCGACACTTGCACGACCGAACGGTGTGAATAATAATAATAATAGTGCACGTGCATTGGACTAAGCTGGAATCTGCAAGCATCTGATACAAAGGAGAAGACAAGGTAATATGGGCTCTTTGTTAAATCAACAATATTGCATATAAGAGCCACTTCAACATTTTCATCATGGTCTTCTCCTCTCAACCCCCAAAGAAAAGAAAGGAAATAAAACTATTTACACGGGAAAGCCCACAACTAGCAAAAGAAGAACAGGAAATATTTTTGGATTTTCTTTTAATTATTACTACTACAAGCATGGAAAGTAAACTAGCTAGAAGCTACAACTAATTTTTTTCATTTTTCTTAAGGTTAATCAAACACACAAGAAGAAAGCGAGAAAAAGAAAATAAACTAGCATGGATATTACAATGAAAAAGTATAAGCACCGACAACTAGAATGAGTGTGTAAACATGAATGTAATGTCGGTGAGAAATACGTATTCCCCCAAGCTTAGGCTTTTGGCCTAAGTTGGTCTATGCCCAAGGATCAAAGTTGTAGTTGGGGTCGTACTGAGATGTAGCAGCTATTGCATCATGAGCTGCAGCTTGGTGGCTCTTATATTGACTCTTTCTGATGTTATGATAAATTCAATTGCATTAATGACTGAGATTATAGATTGTTGGTTCTCAATGAAGTTTCTAATTCATACTTAACATTGTGAATAGATTATTACTTGAGCATAAGAAATCATATGACAATATATATATATATATATATATATATATATATATATGTGTGTGTGTGTGTGTGTGTGTGTGTGTGTGTTGCTGTTATAAGAATGATCATGATGCCCTCATGTTCGTATTTTATTTTATTGACACCTCTATCCCTAAACATGTGGACATATTTATCGTTATCGGCTTCCGCTTGAGGACAAGGGAGGTCTAAGCTTGGGGAGTTGATACGTCCATTTTGCATCATGCTTTTATATCGATATTTATTGCATTATGGGCTGTTATTGCACATTATGTCATAATACTTATGCCTATTCTCTCTTATTTTACAAGGTTTAAATGAAGAGGGAGAATGCCGGTAGCTGGAATTCTGGGCTGGAAAAGGAGCAAATATTAGAGACCTATTCTGCACAACTCCAAAAGTCCTGAAACTCCACGGAAGTTATTTCTGGAAATAATAAAAAATACTGAGCGAAGAAAATACCAGAGGGGGCCCACACCCTGGCCACGAGGGTGGGGGCGCGCACTACCCCCCTGGGCGTGCCTCCCTGCCTCGTGGGCCCCCTGGTAGGCCTCCGGTGCCCATCTTCTGCTATTTGAAGTCTTTCGTCCGAGGAAAAATCATAAGCAAGCTTACGGGGCGAGACTCCACCGCCACGAGGCGAAACCTTGGCGGAACCAATCTAGGGCTCCGGCAGAGCTGTTCTACCGGGGAAACTTCCCTCCGGGAGGGGGAAATCATCACCATCGTCATCACCAACGATCCTCTCATCGGGAGGGGGTCAATATTCATCAACATCGTCACCAGCACCATCTCCTCTCAAACCCTAGTCCATCTCTTGTATCCAATCTTTGTCCCAAAGCCTCAGATTGGTACCTGTAGGTTGCTAGTAGTGTTGATTACTCCTTGTAGTTGATGCTAGTTGGTTTACTTGGTGGAAGATCATATGTTCAGATCCATTATGCATATTAATACCCCTATGATTATGAACATGAATATGATTTGTGAGTAGTTATGTTTGTTCCTGAGGACATGGGAGAAGTCTTGCTATTAGTAGTCATGTGAATTTGGTATTCATTCGATATTTTGATGAGATGTATGTTGTCTCTCCTCTAGTGGTGTTATGTGAACATCGACTACATGACACTTCACCATTGTTTGGGCCTAGAGGAAGGCATTGGGAAGTAATAAGTAGATGATGGGTTACTAGAGTGACAGAAGCTTAAACCCTAGTTTATGTGTTGCTTCATAAGGGGTTGATTTGGATCCATATGTTTCATGCTATGGTTAGGTTTACCTTAATACTTCTTTTGTAGTTGCAGATGCTTGCAATAGGAGTTAATCATAAGTGGGATGCTTGTCCAAGTAAGGACAGCACTCAAGCACCGGTCCACCCACATATCAAATTATCAAAGTACCGAACGCGAATCATATGAGCGTGATGAAAACTAGCTTGACGATAATTCCCATGTGTCCTCGGGAGCGCTTTTCTCTATATAAGAGTTTGTTCAGGCTTGTGTTTTGCTACAAAAAGGATTGGGCCATCTTGCTGCACCTTATTTACTTTCATTACTTGTTACCCGTTACAAATTACCTTATCACAAAACTATCTGTTACTTATAATTTCATTGCTTGCAGAGAATACCTTACTGAAAACCGCTTGTCATTTCCTTCTGCTCCTCGTTGGGTTCGACACTCTTACTTATCGAAAGGACTACGATAGATCCCCTATACTTGTGGGTCATCAAGACTCTTTTCTGGCGCCGTTGCCGGGGAGTGAAGCGCCTTTGTTAGGTGGAATTTGGTAAAGAAAAATTTATATAGTGTGTTGAAATTTACTGTCACTTGTTACTATGGAAATTAATCCTTTGAGGGGCTTGTTCGGGGTATCTTCACCCCGACCAGTTGAGCAAATAGTTGCTCCTCAACCTACTGAACCTACTGAAAATGAAAATGTTTACTTTTAAATTCCTTCGGGTATGATAGACAAACTGCTTGCTAATCCTTTTACAGGAGATGGAACCTTGCATCCCGATTTACACTTAATCTATGTGGATGAAGTTTGTGGATTATTTAAGCTTGCAGGTATGCCCGATGATGTTATTAAGAAGAAGGACTTCCCTTTATCTTTGAAGGGAGATGCATTGACATGGTATAGGCTATGTGATGATATGGGATCATGGGACTACAAGCGATTGAAATTGGAATTTCATCAGAAATTTTATCCTATGCATCTTGTTCATCGTGATCGTAATTATATATATATAATTTTTGGCCTCGCGAAGGAGAAAGCATCGCTCAAGCTTGGGGGAGGCTTAAGTCAATGTTATATTCATGCCCCAATCATGAACTCTCAAGAGAAATGATTATTCAAAAAATTTATGCTCGGCTTTCTGACAATAATCGCTCCATGCTCGGTACTTCTTGTACTGGTTCTTTTATGATGAAGACTATTGAATTCAAATGGTATTTAATAGAAAGAATTAAACGCGACTCTGAAGATTGGGATCTCGACGAAGGTAAGGAGTCAGGTATAACACCTAAGTTTGATTGTGTTGAATCTTTTATGGATACCGAGGTTTTTCGTAAATTTAGCACTAAATATGGACTTGACTCTGAGATAGTAGCTTCTTTCTGCGAATCCTTTGCTACTCATGTTGATCTCCCTAAGGAGAAGTGGTTTAAATATAATCCTCCCATTGAAGTAAAAGTAGTTGCACCTATTAAAGTTGAAGAAAAGACTATCACTTATAATGATCCTGTTGTTCCTACTGCTTATGTTGAGAAACCACCTTTCCCTGTTAGATTAAAGGATCATGCTAAAGCTTCAACTGTAGTCAACAAAAGTAATATTAGGACACACAAACCTCCTGAGAAAGTTAAAGTTGAACCTAATATTGCCATGGTTAAAGATCTATTGGCTGATAATATTGATGGGCATGTTATTTACTTCTGTGATGAGGCTCCTAGAATTGCTAAACCTGATGCTAAAGATAAACATAGACCTGTGGTAGGCATGCCTGTTATTTCTGTTAAAATAGGATATCATTGTTATCATGGCTTGTGTGATATGGGTGCTAGTGCTAGTGAAATACCTATTTCTTTATATCAAGAAATTATGCATGATATTGCACCTGCTGAGTTAGAAGAAATTGATGTCACCATTAAGCTCGCCAATAGAGATACTATTTCACCAATTGGGATTGTTAGAGATGTTGAAGTCTTGTGTGGGAAGGTTAAATATCCTGCTGATTTTCTTGTTCTTGGTTCCCCACAAGATAGCTTTTGTCCCATTATATTTGGTAGACCCTTCTTGAATACTGTCAGTGCTAGGATAGACTGCGAAAAGGATGTTGTTACTATTGGTTTGGATGATATCTCTCATGAGTTTAATTTCTCTAAATTTCGTAGACAACCTCGTGATGAGGAATTGCCTAGTAAAGATGAAATTATTGCCCTTGCTTATATTGCCATACCTCCTAGTGATCCTTTAGAACAATATTTGCTAGACCATGAAAATGATATGTTTATGAATGAAAGACGGGAAATAGATGAAGTATTCTTTAAACAGGGACCTATTCTGAAAACAACTTGCATGTTGAAATCCTAGGGGATCCTCCTCCACCCAAGGGTGATCCCGTGTTTGAGCTTAAACCTTTACCTAATACTCTTAAATATGCTTATGTCGATGAAAAGAAGATATATCATGTTATTATCAGTGTTAACCTTTTAGAGACGGAGGAAGAGAAATTATTTCTGAAGAAGCACCGTGCTGCTATTGGATATACTCTAGATAATCTTAAGGGCATGATACGTCTCCAATGTATCTATAATTTTTTATTGTTCCATGCTATATTATATTCTGTTTTGGACATTATTGGGCTTTATCATACACTTTTATATTATTTTTGGGACTAACCTATTAACCGGAAGCCCAGCCCAAAATTGCTCTTTGTTTTGCCTATTTCAGAGTTTCGCGGAAAAAGAATATCAAATGGAGTCCAAACGGAATGAAACCTTCGGGAACGTGATTTTCGGAATGAACGTGATCCATAGGACTTGGACCCTACATCAAGACATCAACCAAGAGGGCACGAGGTAGGGGCGCGCCTACCCCCCCATGGCGCGCCCTCCACCCTCGTGGGCCCCCTGTTGCTCCACCGACGTACTCCTTCCTCCTATATATACCTAAGTACCCCCAAACTACCAGATACGGAGCAAAAAAAACTAATTTCACCGCCGCAACCTTCTGTACCCGTGAGATCCCATCTTGGGGCCTGTTCTGGAGCTCCGCCGGAGGGGGCATCAATCACGAAGAGCTTCTACATCAACACCGTAGCCTCTCCAATGATGTGTGAGTAGTTTACCTCAGACCTTCGGGTCCATAGTTATTAGCTAGATGGCTTCTTCTCTCTTTTTGGATCTCAATACAATGTTCTCTCCCTCTCTCGTGGAGATCTATTTGATGTAATCTTCTTTTGCAGTGTGTTTGTTGAGACCGATGAATTGTGTGTTTATGATCAAGTTTATCTATGAACAGTATTTGAATCTTCTCTGAATTCTTTTATGTATGATTGGTTATCTTTGCAAGTCTCTTCGAATTATCAGTTTTGTTTGGCCTACTAGATTGATCTTTCTTGCAATGGGAGAAGTGCTTAGCTTTGGGTTCAATCTTGCGGTGTCATTTCCCAGTGACAGTAGGGGCGGCAAGGCACGTATTGTATTGTTGCCATCGAGGATAACAAGATGGGGTTTATATCATATTGCATGAATTTTATCCCTCTACATCATGTCATCTTACTTAAAGCCTTACTCTGTTCTTATGAACTTAATACTCTAGATGCATGTTGGATAGCGGTCGATGTGTGGAGTAATAGTAGTAGATGCAGGCAGGAGTCGGTCTACTTGTCTCGGACATGGTTCCTATATACATGATCATACCTAGATATTCTCATAACTATGCTCAATTCTGCCAATTGCTCAACAGTAATTTGTTCACCCGTCGTAATATTTATGCCCATGGCAGAAGCCACTAGTGAAACCTATGGCCCTCGGGTCTATTTTCCATCATATTAATCTTCCGACAACAAGCTATTTCTGGCACCGTTTTTATTTTACTTTCTTTACTTTGCATCTTTATCATAAAAATACCAAAAATATTATCTTATCATATCTATCAGGTCTCACTCTCGTAAGTGACCGTGTAGGGATTGACAACCCTTTATCGCGTTGGTTGTGAGGATTTATTTGTTTGTGTAGGTGCGAGGGAGTCGTGCGTGGCCTCCTACTGGATTGATACCTTGGTTCTCAAAAACTGAGGGAAATACTTACGCTACTTTGATGCATCACCCTTTCCTCTTCAAGGGAAAACCAACGCAGTGCTCAAGAGATAGCAAGAAGGATTTCTGGCGCCATTGCCGGGGAGTCTACGCAAAATTCAACATACCAAGTACCCATCACAAACCCTTATCTCCCGCATTACATTATTTGCCATTTGCCTCTCGTTTTCCTCTCCCCCACTTCACCCTTGCCATTTTATTTCGCCCTCTCTTTTCCGTTTGCCTCTTTTTCGCTTGCTTCTTGTTTGCTCATGTGTTGGATTGCTTGCTTGTCATGATGGCTCAAGATAATACCAAATTGTGTGACTTTTACCAATACCAACAATAATGATTTCCTTGGCACTCCGATTTCTCCTCTTACCGATACTGAATCTTGTGAAATCAATGCTGCTTTGTTGAATCTTGTCATGAAAGATCAATTCGCTGGCCTTCCTAGTGAAGATGCCACTACCCATCTAAATAGCTTCGTTGATTTGTGTGATATGCAAAAGAAGAAAGATATGGACAATGATATTGTTAAACTGAAGCTATTTCCTTTTTCTCTTAGAGATCGTGCTAAAGCTTGGTTTTCGTCTTTGCCTAAAAATAGTATTGATTCTTGGAATAAGTGCAAAGATGCTTTTATCTCTAAGTATTTTCCTCCCGCTAAGATCATCTCTCTTAGAAACGATATTATGAATTTTAAGCAACTTGATCATGAACATGTTGCACAAGCTTGGGAGAGGATGAAATTAATGATACGTAATTGCCCTACGCACGGTTTGAATTTGTGGATGATTATACAAAAAATTTATGTCGGATTGAACTTTGCTTCTAGAAATCTTTTAGATTCGGCCGCGGGAGGCACTTTTATGGAAATCAGTTTAGGAGAAGCGACTAAACTCCTTGATAATATTATGGTTAATTATTCTCAATGGCACACTGAAAGATCTACTAATAAAAAAGTGCATGCAATAGAAGAAATTATTGTTTTGAGTGGAAAGATGGATGAACTTATGAAATTATTTGCTACTAAGAGTGTTTCTTCTGATCCTAATGATATGCCTTTGTCTACTTTGATTGAGAATAATAATGAATCTATGGATGTGAATTTTGTTGGTAGGAATAATTTTGGTAACAACGCGTATAGAGGAAACTTTAATCCTAGGCCTTATCCTAGTAATTCCTCTAATAATTATGGTAATTCCTACAACAATTCTTGTGTAAACATTAATAAGATGCCTTCTAAATTTGAGACTAGTGTTAAGGAATTTATGAATTCGCAAAAAAAATTCAATGCTTTGCTTGAAGAAAAATTGCTTCAAGTTGATGAGTTGGCTAGGAACGTTGATAGAATTTCCCTTGATGTTGATTCTTTAAAACTTAGATATATTCCACCTAGGCATGATATCAATGAGTCTCTCAAAGCCCCGAGAATTTCCATTGATGAGTGCAAAGAAAGAACCGCTAGGATGGGTGATAAGAAAGATTGCTTTGTGAAAGTGTGTTCTTCTAGTTTAAATGAAAATAAAGATGAAGATCTAAAAGTTATTGATGTGTCCCCTATTAAATCTTTGTTTTGCAATATGAATCTTGATAATGATGGTACTGAATATGATCCACCTTTACCTAGAAGGCGTTCCAGAAATTCGGAGTTTTTAGATCTTGATGCTAAAATTGATAAAAGTGGGATTGAAGATATCAAAACATTAGATATTAATGAACCCACTATTTTGGCTTTCAAGGAATTTAATTATGATAATTGCTCTTTGATAGATTGTATTTCCTTGTTGCAATCCATGCTAAATTCTCCTCATGCTTATAGTCAAATAAATCCCTTACCAAACATATCGTTGATGCTTTGATGCAATCTTATGAAGAAAAACTTGAGTTGGAAGTTTATATACCTAGAAAACTTTATGATGAATGGGAACATACTATTAAAATTAAAATTAAAGATCATGAATGCTATGCTTTGTGTGATTTGGGTGCTAGTGTTTCCACGATTCCAAAGACTTTGTGTGATTTGCTAGGTTTCCGTGATTTTGATGATTGCTCTCTAAACTTGCACCTTGCGAATTCCACTATTAAGAAGCCTATGGGAAGAATTAATGATGTTCTTATTGTTTCAAACAGGAACTATGTGCTTCCCTACAAAACAGCATGGTAGTTTGCTTTAACAATAATAGGCATTCAAGATTAGTAAAGAAAAAATGAAAAATTCTTATGAGTCTTGAATACTATGAGAAGTTTGATGCGTGATAATTTTTATGAGATATGAAGATGGTGATATTAGAGTCATGCTAGTTGAGTAGTTTTGAATTTGAGAAATACTTGTGTTAAAGTTTGCGACTCACGTAGCATGCACGTATGGTGAATCGTTATGTGATGAAGTCGAAGCATGATTTATTTATTGATTGTCTTCCTTATGAGTGGCGGTCGGGGACGAGCGATGGTCTTTTCCTACCAATCTATCCCCCTATGAGCATGCGCGTAATACTTTTCTTTGATAACTTGTAGATTTTTGCACTAAGTATATGAGTTCTTTATGACTAATGTTGAGTCCATGGATTATACGCACTTTTCTTCCTTCCACCATTGCTAGCCTCTCTAATACCGCGCACTTTTCGCCGGTATCATACACCCACCATATACCTTCCTCAAAACAGCCACCATACCTACCTATCATGGCATTTCCATAGCCATTCCGAGATATATTGCCATGCAACTTACCACCGTTCCGTTTACTATGACACGCTCCATAATTGTCATATTGCTTTGCATGATCATGTAGTTGACATCGTATTTGTGGCAAAGCCACCGTTCATGATTCTTTCATACATGTCACTCTTGATTCATTGGATATCCCGGTACATCGCCGGAGGCATTCACATAGAGTCATATTTTGTTCTAAGTATTGAGTTGTAATTGTTGAGTTGTAAGTAAATAAAAGTGTGATGATCATCATTTTTAGAGCATTGTCCCAAGTGAGGAAAGGATGATGGAGACTATGATTTCCCCACAAGTCGGAATGAGACTCTGGACGAAAAAAAAGAGGCTATAAAAAAAGAAAAAAGAAAAATAAGAAAAGGCCTAAATAAAAACAATGGGAGAAAAAGAGAGAAGGGACAATGTTACTATCCTTTTACCACACTTGTGCTTCAAAGTAGCACCATTATCTTCATGATAGAGAGTATCCTACGATATCACTTTCATATACTAGTGAGAATTTTTCATTATAGAACTTGGCTTGTATATTCCAATGATGGGCTTACTCAAAATGCCCTAGGTCTTCGTGAGCAAGCGAGTTGGATGCACACCCACGTAGTTTATTTTGTCGAGCTTTCATATACTTATAGCTCTAGTGCATCCGTTGCATGGCAATCCCTACTCACTCACATTGATATCTATTGATGGGCATCTCCATAGCCCGTTGATACGCCTAGTTGATGTGAGACTATCTTCTCCTTTTTTTTCTCCACAACCACCATTCTATTCCACATATAGTGCTATGTCCATGGCTCACGCTCATGTATTGCGTGAAGATTGAAAAAGTTTGAGAACGTCAAAAGTATGAAACAATTGATTGGCTTGTCATCGGGGTTGTGCATGATTTAAATATTTTGTGTGGGGAAGATAGAGCATAGCCAGACTATATGATTTTGTAGGGATAACTTTCTTTGGCCATGTTATTTTAAGAAGACATGATTGCTTAGTTAGTACGCTTGAAGTATTATTATTTTTATGTCAATATTAAACTTTTGTCTTGAATCTCTCGGATCTGAATATTCATACCACAATTAAGAAGAATTACATTGAAATTATGCCAAGTAGCATTCCACACCAAAAATTCTGTTTTTATCATTTACCTACTCGAGGACGAGCAGGAATTAAGCTTGGGGATGCTTGATACGTCTCCAACGTATCTATAATTTTTTATTGTTCCATGCTATATTATATTTTGTTTTGGACATTATTGGGCTTTATCATACACTTTTATATCATTTTTGGGACTAACCTATTAACTGGAGGCCCAGCCCAGAATTGCTGTTTTTTTGCCTATTTCAGAGTTTTGCAGAAAAAGACTATCAAACGGAGTCCAAACGGAATGAAACCTTCGGGAACATGATTTTCGAAACGAACGTGATCCAGAGGACTTGGACCCTACGTCAAGACATCAACCAGGAGGGCACAAGGTAGGGGGCACGCCTATCCCCCCAGGGCGCGCCCTCCACCCTCGTGGGCCCCCTGTTGCTCCACCGACGTACTCCTTCCTCCTATATATACCTATGTACCCCCAAACTACCAGATACAGAGCAAAAAACCTAATTCTACCGCACAATCTTCTGTACCCGTGAGATCCCATCTTGGGTCCTGTTCCGGAGCTCCGCCGGAGGGGGCATCGATCACGGAGGGCTTCTACATCAACACCATAGCCTCTCCGATGATGTGTGAGTAGTTTACCTCAGACCTTCGGGTCCATAGTTATTAGCTAGATGGCTTCTTCTCTCTTTTTGGATCTCAATGCAATGTTCTCCCCCTCTCTCGTGGAGATCTATTCGATGTAATCTTCTTTTTTGGTGTGTTTGTTGAGACCGATGAATTGTGGGTTTATGATCAAGTTTATCTATGAACAATATTTGAATCTTCTCTGAATTCTTTTATGTATGATTTGTTATCTTTGCAAGTCTCTTCGAATTATCAGTTTGGTTTGGCCTACTAGATTGATCTTTCTTGCAATGGGAGAAGTGCTTAGCTTTGGGTTAAATCTTGCGATGTCCTTTACCAGTGACAGTAGGAGCAGCAAGGCACGTATTGTATTGTTGCCATCGAGGATAACAAGATGGGGTTTATATCATATTGCATGAAGTTTATCCCTCTACGTCATGTCATCTTACTTAAAGCGTTACTCTGTTCTTATGAACTTAATACTCTAGATGCATGCTGGATAGCGGTCGATCTGTGGAGTAATGGTAGTAGATGCAGGCAGGAGTCAGTCTGCTTGTCTCGGACGTGATGCCGCCTATATACATGATCAGACCTAGATATTCTCATAGCTGTGCTCAATTTTGTCAATTGCTCCACAGTAATTTGTTCACCCATCGTAATATTTATGCTCATGAGAGAAGCCACTAGTGATACCTATGGCCCCCGAGTCTATTTTCCATCATATTAATCTTCCGACAACAAGCTATTTCTGGCGCCATTTTTATTTTACTTTCTTTACTTTGCATCTTTATCATAAAAATACCGAAGATATTATGTTATCATATCTATCAGATCTCACTCTTGTAAGTGACCTGTAGGGATTGACAACCCCTTATCGCGTTGGTTGCGAGGATTTATTTGTATGTGTAGGTGCGAGGGACTCGTGTGTGGCCTCCTACTGGATTGATACCTTGGTTCTCAAAAACTGAGGGAAATACTTACGCTACTTTGCTCCATCACCCTTTCCTCTTCAAGGGAAAACCAACGCAGTGCTCAAGAGGTAGCAGGGCATTAGCCCCACTCTATGTCAACACAAAATAAATTTGGAGAAAGATGTCAAACCAGTTATTGATCACCAACGACGGCTAAATCGCAAGATGAAGGAAGTGGTAAGAAAGGAAATACTAAAGCTTCTTGAGGAAGGTATAATTTATCCCGTTGCTGATAGTTAGTGGGTAAGTCCTGTCCATTGTGTCCCTAAGAAGGGAGGCATTACTGTCGTTCCTAATGATAAAGATGAACTGATCCCTCAAAGAATTATTACAGGTTATAGGATAGTAATTTATTTTTGCAAATTAAATAAAGCTACTAAGAAAGATCATTACCCCTTACCTTTTATAAATCAAATGCTAGAAAGATTATCCAAACATACACATTTTTGCTTTCTAGATGGTTACTCTGGTTTCTCTCAAATACCTATGTCAGCTGATGATCAAGCAAAGAACACTTTTACTTGCCCTTTCGGTACCTTTGCTTATAGACGTATGCCATTTGGTTTATGTAATGCACCCGCTACTTTTCAAAGATGCATGATGGCTATATTCTCTGACTTTTGTGAAAAGATTAGTGTGGTCTTCATGGATGATTTCTGCGTTTATGGATCCTCTTTTGATGATTGCTTGAGCAACCTTGATCGAGTTTTGCAGAGATGTGAAGAAACTAATCTTGTCTTGAACTGGGATAAGTGCCACTTTATGGTTAATGAAGGCATTGTCTTGGGGCATAAAATTTCTGAAAGAGGTATTGAAGTTGATAAAGCTAAAGTTGATGCTATTGAAAAGATGACGTGTCCTAAGGACATCAACGGTATAATAAGTTTCCTTGGTCATGCCGGTTTTTATAGGAGGTTCATTAAGGACTTCTCAAAAATTTCTCGGCCTCTGACTAATCTCTTACAAAAAGATATACCTTTTGTCTTTGATGATGATTGTGTAGAACCATTTGAAATACTTAAGAAAGCTTCGATTTCTACACCTATTGTTCATCCACCTGATTGGAATTTACCCTTTGAAATCATGTGTGATGCTAGTGATTATGCTGTAGGTGCCGTTCTAGGGCAAAGAGTTGATAAGAAATTAAATGTTATTCAATATGCTAGTCAAACTCTAGACAGTGCCCAGAGAACTTATGCTACTACTGAAAAGGAATTCTTAGCAGTTGTATTTGCTTGTGATAAGTTCAGACCTTATATTGTTGATTCTAAAGTAACTATTCACACTGATCATGCTACTATTAAATATCTTATGGAAAATAAAGATGCTAAACCTAGACTTATTAGATGGGTTCTCTTGCTACAAGAATTCAATTTGCATATTATTGATAGAAAGGGAGCTGAGAACCCCGTTGCAGACAACTTGTCTAGGTTAGAAAATGTTCTTGATGACCCACTACCTATTGATGATAGCTTTCCTGATGAACAACTGAATGTCATAAATGCTTCTCGTACTACTCCATGGTATGCTGATTATGCTAATTACATTGTTGCTAAATTTATACCACCTAGTTTCACATACCAGCAAAAGAAAAAGTTTTTCTATGATTTAAGACATTACTTCTGGGATGACCCACATCTTTATAAAGAAGGAGTAGATGGTGTTATTAGGCGTTGTGTACCTGAGCATGAACAGGAACAGATCCTATACAAGTGTCACTCCGAGGCTTATGGAGGGCACCACGCTGGAGATAGAACCGCACATAAGGTATTGCAATCCGGTTTTTATTGGCCTACTCTCTTCAAGGACGCTTGTAAGTTTGCCTTATCTTGTGATGAATGTCAAAGAATTGGTAATATTAGTAGACATCAAGAAATGCCTATGAATTATTCACTTGTTATTGAACCCTTTGATGTTTGGGGCTTTGATTATATGGGACCGTTTCCTGCCTCTAATGGATATACTCATATTTTAGTTGTTGTTGATTACGTTACTAAGTGGGTAGAAGCTATTCCAACTAGTAGTGTTGATCATAACACCTCTATTAAGATGCTTAAAGAAGTTATTTTTCTGAGGTTTGGAGTCCCTAGATTTTTAATGACTGATGGTGGTTCACATTTCATTCATGGTGCTTTTCGTAAAATGCTTGCTAAGTATGATGTTAATCATAAAATTGCATCTCCATATCACCCACAGTCTAGTGGTCAAGTAGAATTGAGTAATAGAGAACTCAAATTAATTTTGCAAAAGACTGTTAATAGATCTAGAAAGAATTGGTCAAAGAAACTTGATGATGCATTATGGGCCTATAGAACTGCATATAAAAATCCTATGGATATGTCTCCGTATAAAATGCTTTATGGAAAAGCATGTCACTTGCCTCTCGAACTAGAACATAAGGCATATTGGGCTATTAAAGAGCCCAATTATGATTTCAAACTTGTCGGTGAGAAGAGGTTATTTGACATTAGCTCACCTGATGAATGGAAACCCCAAGCCTATGAGAATGCCAAGTTGTTTAAAGAAAAAGTTAAAAGATGGCATGACAAAAGGATACAAAAACGTGAGTTTAATGCAGGTGATTATGTGTTGCTATTCAACTCTCGTTTAAGATTTTTTGCAGGAAAACTTCTCTCTAAATGGGAAGGTCCTTACGTTATCGAGGAGGTCTATCGTTCCGGTGCCATAAAAATCAACAACTTTGAAGGCACAAATCCGAAGGTGGTGAACGGTCAAAGAATCAAACATTATATCTCAGGTAATCCCATAAATATTGAAACCAATGTTATTGAAACCGTAACCCCGGAGGAATACATAAGGGACACTTTCCAGAACGTTTCAGACTCCGAAGAGGAATAGGTATGTGGTACGGTAAGTAAACCGACTCCAAAACAGTTCTAATGGCAGTTTTTCTCCGTTTTGGAATATTTAGAAAATTAGGAAAATAAGAAGTAGTCCAGGAAGGACACGAGGCTTCCACGAGGGTGGGAGGCGCGCCCTACCCCCGTGGGCGCGCCCCCTGCCTCGTGGGCACCTCGTGTGCTCTCCGGACTCTGTTTTTTTGCACGATACGTATTTTGATTGGTAAAAATTCATTATATAATCTCCCGGAGGTTTTGACCTTCGTATCACGCAAATATCTTCTACTTTTTGTTTCGAGCTGTTTCTGTAGCAGATTTGGAGCAAGATGTCATCTCAGGACTCCGACGGAGAGAGCTATGTCTCACACCTCATTGCTGACCCAAAGACCTATGGGGATCTATCTCCTTGTGGTCGAACTACGGATGAGGAGGAGGATGCTCATCTAATGAGGATCAACAACTCAAGTTCGGAGGAGGAGGATGTTCCTCTACTTCAACCTGGGGATATGCACGTGAAGTTCAAGAAGTCTAGTCTCCCTAAGAGGGCTAAAATATCTAACAATCAATCTATTCCTTCTCGTTTTCGGCAGAAAAGCAAAGGAGATTTATGTGACAAGATCTTGAAGCTGGAGTCGGAGGTCGATGATTTAAAGGAGGAAATTGCTCTTCTCAATTATAATATGAAGAAGTTGAAGGCACAATTATCCCCATCACCACCTCCGAAGAAAGAAACATAATCATATGGGTATGGGCACTCCCCTTGGCAACTGCCAAGCTTGGGGGAGGTGTCCCGGTATCGTATCACCATCACACTCCATCTTTACCATTTTTCTTAGTTCGATCCTTTTGGTATTATCTTGATCTAGTAGAATAAAGTTTTAGTTTGATCTAGTTGTGTGTTTTGCTTTATGATCCTTATATGTAATCGAGTCCGTGAGCTATATATAATAAAGATTAGTGTTGAGTCAAGGGCTTGATTATCTTGCTATGATCTTGAGTAAAAGAAAAAGAAATAAATAAAAAGAAATAAAAGAGATCATATTGATCTTATGGAGAGTAATGACTTCACATATAAAGAGTATGATGATTAAAAATTGTTGAGGGTTGACAAACATAGTTTTGGTCGTCGTTGAAATTAATAGGAAGTAATAAAGAAAGAGAGGTTTCACATATAAATATACTATCTTGGACATCTTTTATGATTGAGAGCACTCATTAAAATATGACATGCTAAAGAGTTGATGTTGGACAAGAAAGACAACGTAATGGGTTATGTTTTCTTATATCTGAGATAAAGTATATTGTCATGGATCATCCAACATGTTGATCTTGCCTTTCTCCCTCATGCTAGCCAATTCTTTGCACCAATTAGAGATACTACTTGTGCTTCCAAATACCCTTAAACCCATTTTTGCCATGAGAGTCCACCATATCTACCTATGGATTGAGTAAGATCCCTCAAGTAAGTTGTCATCGGTGCAAGCAATAAAAATTGCTCTCTAAATATGTATGATTTATTAGTGTGGAGAAAATAAGCTTTATACGATCTTGTGATGTGGAAGAAATAAAAGCGACGGACTGCATAATAAAGGTCCATGTCACAAGTGGCAATATAAATTGACGTTCTTTTGCATTAAGATTTCGTGCATCCAACTATGAAAGCGCATGACAACCTCTGCTTCCCTCTGCGAAGGGCCTATCTTTTACTTTTATCTCTTACCCTTATGCAAGAGTCATGGTGATCTTCAGCTTTCCCTTTTTACATTTTATCCTTTGGCAAGCACATTGTGTTGGAAAGATCCTCATATATATACCCAATTGGATGTAAGTTAGCATGAACTATTATTGTTGACATTACCCTTGAGGTAAAAGGTTGGGAGGCGAAACTATAAGCCCCTATCTTTCTCTATGTCCGATTAAAACTCCATGACCATAAGTATTGTGTGAGCGTTAGCAATTGTGAAAGACTAAATGATAGTTGAGTATGTGGACATGCTGAAGGCTCTTATATTGACTCTTTCTGATGTTATAATAAATTGCAATTGCTTCAATGACTGAGATTATAGTTTGTTGGTTCTCAATGAAGTTTCTGATTCATACTTAACATTGTGAATAGATTATTACTTGAGCATAAGAAATCATATGACAAAATATATATATGTTGCTGTTATAAGAATGATCATGATGCCCTCATGTCCGTATTTTATTTTATCGACACCTCTATCTCTAAACATGTGGACATATTTATCGTTATCGGCTTCCGCTTGAGGACAAGTGAGGTCTAAGCTTGGGGGAGTTGATACGTCCATTTTGCATCATGCTTTTATATCGATATTTATTGCATTATGGGCTGTTATTACACATTATGTCATAATACTTATGTCTATTTTCTCTTATTTTACAAGGTTTACATGAAGAGGGAGAATGTCGGCAGCTGGAATTCTGGGCTGGAAAAGGAGCAAATATTAGAGACCTATTCTGCACAACTCCAAAAGTCCTGAAACTCCACGGAAGTTATTTCTGGAAATAATAAAAAATACTGAGCGAAGAAAATACCAGAGGGGCCCACACCCTGGCCACGAGGGTGGGGGCGCGCCCTACCCCTGGGCACGCCTCCCTTCCTCGTGGGCCCCCTGGCAGGCCTCTCGTGCCCATCTTCTGCTATATGAAGTCTTTCGTCCGAGGAAAAATCATAAGCAAGCTTACGGGATGAGACACCGCCGCCACGAGGTGGAACCTTGGCGGAACCAATCTAGGGCTCTGGCAGAGCTGTTCTGCCAGGGAAACTTCCCTCCAGGAGGGGGAAATCATCGCCATTGTCATCACCAACGATCCTCTCATCGGTAGGGGGTCAATCTTCATCAATATCTTCACCAGCACCATCTCCTCTCAAACCCTAGTTCATCTCTTGTATCCAATCTTTGTCCCAAAGCCTCAGATTGGTACTTGTAGGTTGCTAGTAGTGTTGATTACTCCTTGTAGTTGATGCTAGTTGGTTTACTTGGTGGAAGGTCATATGTTCAGACCCATTATGCATATTAATACCCCTCTGATTATGAACATGAATATGATTTGTGATTAGTTACGTTTGTTCCTGAGGACATGGGAGAAGTCTTGCTATTAGTAGTCATGTGAATTTGGTATTCGTTCGATATTTTGATGAGATGTATGTTGTCTCTCCTCTAGTGGTTTTATGTGAACGTCGACCACATGACACTTCACAATTTTTTGGGCCTAGAGGAAGGCCTTGGGAAGTAATAAGTAGATGATGGGTTGCTAGAGTGACAAAAGCTTAAACCCTAGTTTATGCGTTGCTTCGTAAGGGGCTGATTTGGATCCATATGTTTCATGCTATGGTTAGGTTTACCTTAATACTTATTTTGTAGTTGCGGATGCTTGCAATAGGAGTTAATCATAAGTGGGATTCTTGTCCAAGTAAGGACAGCACCCAAGCATCGGTCCACCCACATATCAAATTATCAAAGGACCGAACGTGAATCATATGAGCGTGATGAAAACTAGCTTGACGATAATTCCCATGTGTCCTCGGGAGCGCTTTTCTCTATATAAGAGTTTGTTCAGGCTTGTACTTTGCTACAAAAAGGATTGGGTCATCTTGCTGCACCTTATTTACTTTCATTACTTGTTACCCGTTACAAATTACCTTATCACAAAACTATCTGTTACCTATAATTTCAGTGCTTGAAGACAATACCTTACTGAAAACCGCTTGTCATTTCCTTCTGCTCCTCGTTGGGTTCGACACTCTTACTTATCGAAAGGACTATGATAGATCCCCTATACTTGTGGGTCATCACAGGGGGGCGCGCCCTGGACCCTCGTGGCTAGGTGTTGGCTCCCCCGATGTGTTCTCAGTGCCAAATATTCTTAAATATTCTAGAAAAAAATCATATTTCAATTCCAGGGCATTTGGAGAACTTTTATTTTGGGGGTATTTTTTATTGCACGATTAATTCAGAAAACAGACAGGAAATACTATTTTTGCTTTATTTATTCTAAATAACAGAAAGTAAAAGGAGGGTACAGAGGGTTGTGCTTTCTAACTTCATCCATCTCATGCTCATCAAAAGGAATTTACTAACAAGGTTGATCAAGTCTTGTTAACAAACTCATTCCGAATAACATGGAACCAGAGAAATTTCGAATAGCACTAGGTTACCTCAACGGGGATTTTCACATCCCCAACAATAAGAATATCATATTTCTTTTTGGCAGTAGGAAGAGGAAATTCAAAACCTCCAATAGTAATCGTTGGAATTTTTCCAATAGAATTGATACTGTGGACTTGAGGTTGTTTCCTCGGAAAGTGTACCGTATGCTCATTACCATTAACATGAAAAGTGGCATTGCCTTTGTTGCAATCAATCACAGCCCCTACAGTATTCAAAAAGGGTCTACCAAGGATAATCGACATACTATAGTCCTCAGGAATATCAAGAATGACAAAGTCTATTAAAATAGTAACGTTTGCAACCACAACAGGCACATCCTCACAAATACCGACAGGTATAGCAGTTGATTTATCGGCCATTTGCAAAGATATTTTAGTGGGTGTCAGCTTATTCAAATCAAGTCTACGATATAAAGAGAGAGGCATAACACTAACATCAGCTCCAAGATCACATAAAGCAGTTCTAACATAGTTTCTTTTAATGGAGCAAGGTATAGTTGGTACACCTAGATCTCCAAGTTTCTTTGGTATTCCACCCTTAAAAGTGTAATTAGCAAGCATGGTGGAAATTTCAGCTTCCGGTATCTTTCTTTTATTAGTAACAATATCCTTCATGTATTTAGCATAAGGGTTCATTTTAAGCATATTGGTCAAACGCACACGCAAAAAGATAGGTCTAATCATTTCAGCAAAGCGCTCAAAATCCTCATCATCCTTTTTCGTGGATGGTTTGGGAGGAAAGGGCATGGGTTTCTGAACCCATGGTTCCCTTTCTTTACCGTGCTTCCTAGCAATGAAGTCCCTCTTATCATATCATTGATTCTTTGATTGTGGGTTATCAAGATCAACAGCAGGTTCAATCTCTACATCACTGTCATTACTAGGTTGAGCATCAACATGAACATCAGTATTAACATTATCACTAGGTTCATGTTCATCACCAGATTTTGTTTCAGCATCAGAAATAGAAATATCATTGGGATTCTCAGGTGTGTCAATAACAGGTTCACTAGAAGCATGCAAAGTCCTATCATTTTTCTTTTTCTTCCTCTTAGAAGGACTGGGTGCATCAACATTAGTTCTCTGAGAATCTTGCTCAATTCTCTTGGGGTGCCCCTTGGGATACAAAGGTTCCTGAGTCATTTTACCCCCTCTAGTCATAACTCTAACAGCATTATCATTCTTCTTATTATTTGATTCATTGAGCAAATCATTTTGGGCTTTAAGCACTTGTTCTACTTGAGTGGTAACCATAGAAGCATGTTTACTAATAAGTTTAAGTTCAGCTTTAACTCTAGACATATAATCACTCAAGGGTTCAATCATATAAGCATTACGTTTCAATTGTCTACTGACATAAGCATTGTAGTTTTCTTGTTTAACAATAAAATTATCAAACTCATCTAAGCATTGGCTAGCAGACTTATAATGAGGAATATCACCTTCATCAAATCTATATAGAGAATTTAGCTTTACTACCTGTGTCGGGTTATCAAGGCCATGTATTTCTTCAATAGGTGGTAAATTCTTAACATCTTCAGCTTTAATACCCTTTTCTTTCATAGATTTCTTTGCCTCTTGCATATCTTCAGGACTGAGAAATAGAATACCCCTTTTCTTCGGAGTTGGCTTAGAAATTGGTTCAGGAAGTGTCCAATTATTCTCATTAGTCAACATATTATTCAATAGCAATTCAGCTTGATCAACAGTTCTTTCCCTGAAAACACAACCAGCACAACTATCCAGGTGGTCTCTGGAAGCATCGGTTAGTCCATTATAAAAGATATCAAGTATTTCATTTTTATTGAGAGGATGATCAGGCAAAGCATTAAGTAATTGGGAAGCCTCCCCCAAGCTTGTGGGAGACTCTCTTCTTCAATTTGCACAAAATTATATATTTCCCTTAAAGCAGCTTGTTTCTTATGAGCGGGGAAATATTTAGCAGAGAAGTAATAAATCATATCCTGGGGACTACGCACACAACCATGATCAAGAGAATTAAACCATGTTTTAGCATCACCCTTTAATGAGAACGGAAATAATTTAAGGATATAGTAGTAGCGAGTCTTCTCATCATTAGTGAATAGGGTGGCTATATCATTTAATTTAGTAAGATGTGCCACAACAGTTTCAGATTCATAGCCATAAAAAGGATCAGATTCAACCAAAGTAATTATCTCAGGATCGACAGAGAAATCATAATCCTTATCAGTAACACAGATAGGTGAAGTAGCAAAAGCATGGTCATATTTCATTCTAGCATTCAGAGATTTTTCTTTAAGCTTAGCTAATAATTTCTTAATATCACATCTACCATTGCAAGCAAGAAAATCTCTAGCAGTTTCTTCATCCATAACATAACCCTCAGGCACAACAGGCATTTCATATCTCGGGGGAGAATCTTCATCGTCACTTTCATCAACATTATCAGTTTCAATAATTTCATTCTCTCTAGCCCTAGCAAGTTGTTCATCAAGAAATTCACCTAGTGGCACAGTAGTATCAAGCATAGAAGTAGTTTCATCATAAGTATCATGCAAAGCAAAAGTGGCATCATCAATAACATGTGACATATTAGAATTAATAGCAGAAGCAGGTTTAGGTGTCGCAAGCTTACTCAAAACAGAAGGAGAATCAAGTGCAGAGCTAGACGGCAGTTCCTTACCTCCCCTCGTAGTTGAGGTATAAATCTTGGTTTTTTCGTCTTTCAAGTTCCTCATAGTGACCAGCAGATATAAATCCCAAGTGACTCAAAGAACAGAGCTATGCTCCCCGGCGACGGCGCCATAAAATAGTCTTGATAACCCACAAGTATAGGAGATCGCAACAGTTTTCGAGGGTAGAGTATTCAACCCAAATTTATTGATTCGACACAAGGGGAGCCAAAGAATATTCTCAAGTATTAGCAGTTGAGTTGTCAATTCAACCACACCTGGATAACTTAATATTTGCAGCAAAGTATTTAGTAGCAAAGTAATATGATAGTAGCGGTAACGGTGGCAAAAGTAACGATAGCAGCTTTGTAGTAATTGTAAAAGTGGTAACGGTAAAGTAACTAAGCAAAGAGCAATATGTGAAAAGCTCGTAGGTATTGGATCGGTGATAGAGAATTATGTCGGATGCGATTATTCATGCAACAGTTATAACATAGGGTGACACAGAACTAGCTCCAATTCATCAATGTAATGTAGGCATGTATTCCGAATATAGTCATGCGTGCTTATGGAAAAGAACTTGCATGACATCTCTTGTCCTACCCTCCCGTGGCAGAGGGGTCCTAGTGGAAATTAAGGGATATTAAGGCCTCCTTTTAATAGAGTATCGGACCAAAGCATTAACACATAGTGAATACATGAACTCCTCAAACTACGATTATCACCGGGAGTGGTCTCGATTATTGTCACTTCGGGGTTGCCGGATCATAACACATAGTAGGTTACTATAGACTTGCAAGATAGGATCAAGAACTCACATATATTCATGAAAACATAATAGGTTCATATCTAAAATCATGGCACTCGGGCCATAGTGACAAGCATTAAGCATAGCAAAGTCATAGCAACATCAATCTCAGAACACAGTGGAAACTAGGAATCAAACCATAACAAAACTAACTTGATTACATGATAAATCTCATCCAACCCATCACCGTCCAGCAAGCCTACGATGGAATTACTCACGCACGGTGGTGAGCATCATGAAATTGGTGACAGAGGAAGGTTGATGATGACGACGGTGACAGATTCCCCTCTCCGGAGCCCCGAACAGACTCCAAATCAGCCCTCCCGAGAGAGTTTAGGGCTTGGCGGTGGCTCCGTATCGTAAAACGCGATGAATCCTTCTCTCTGATTTTTTTTCTCCCTGAACGTGAATATATGAAGTTGGAGTTGAGTCGGTGGAGCACCAGGGGGCCCACGAGGCAGGGGGGCGTGCCCAGTGGGGTAGGCACGCCCCCACCCTCGTGGACAGGGTGTGGGCCCCCCTGGCCTTGATCCTTTTGCTAGTATTTTTATTAATTCCAAAAATATTCTCCGTGAAGTTTCAGGTCATTCCGAGAAGTTTTATTTCTGCACAAAAATAACACCATGGCAATTCTGCTGAAAACAGCGTCAGTCCGGGTTAGTTCCATTCAAATCATGCAAGTGAGAGTCCAAAACAACGGCATAGAAAACAGAATATGTCAAAAACAGAATAGTCTGTAGCAATCTGTAAACTTCGAATACTTCTGTAAATAAAAAAAAATCTGAAAAAAATAGGAAAACATAGGAAATTTATATGTAAATCTTTTGAAAAAATAATCATTATTTTATCACACTTCTGTAATTTTTAACAATTCTGGGACTGAGCGCAAAAGTTTTTGTTTTTCAGCAAGATCAAATCAACTATCACCGTAAGCCATCCCAAAGGTCTTACTTGGCAGAAAAACTAATTAAAACACAAAAACACATCTAACCAGAGGCTAGATGAATTATTTATTGAAAAACAGAACCAAAAAGACAAGAACAAAAATAAAATTGGGTTGCCTCCCAACAAGCGCTATTGTTTAACGCCCTTAGCTAGGCATAAAAACATAGATCTAGGTATTGTCATCTTTGGTATGAAATCCATAAGTAGCTCTCATAATAGATTCATATGGCAACTTAAATTTATTTCTAGGAAAATTTTCCATGCCCTTCCTTAATGGAAATTGAAATCTATTTTTTTCCTTTTTTTCATATCAATAATTGCACCAATCATTCTAAGGAAAGGTCTACCAAGAATAATAGGACATGTAGGATTGCAATCTATATCAAGAACAATAAAATCTATGGGCACATAATTTTTTTTAGCAACATCATCATTAATCCTTCCCATATGTTTCTTAATAGTGGAATCCGCAAGATGCAAATTTAAAGAACAATCGTCAAATTCACATAAACCTAGCACATCACATAAGGTTTTTAGAATCATGGAAACGCTAGAACCCAAATCACACAAAGCATAGACTCATAATCTTGAATTTTAATCTTAATAGTAGGTTCCCGCTCATCATAAAGCTTTCTAGGGATAGAAACTTCCAACTCAAGTTTCTGTTCAAAAGATTTCATCATAGCATCAACGATATGTTTAGTAAAAGCTTTATTATGATTATAAGCATGAGGAGAATTCAACATGGATTGCAACAAGGAAATACAATCTATCAAAGAACAATTATCATAATTAAAATCCTTGAAATCCAAAAGAGTGGGTTCATTGCTACTTCAAGTTTTGACCTCTCCAATCCCACTTATATCAATTTTTGCATCAAGATCTATAAACTCTGAATCATTGGGGCGCCTTCTAGCTAAAGTTGACTCATCTCCAGTCCCATATTTATCAAGATTTATTTTAGAAAATGACGATTCAGTAGGAGTCACATCAATAACTTCAAGATCTTCATCATTATTCAAGGACTCCGGTTTAGCAGCCATCTTATTCACTAAAGTAGCTTGATTATGAGAAATTTTTCCCACTAAATTTTCAAGATGAGCAACTGAGATTTCAAACAATAAAACTCCTTAGACATGTCATCAAGCTCTTTATTAATATATTCCATCATAGATTTTTGTTCTCTGAGCTCGTTTCTAAAAAGATTATTATACTCATATTGTAAGGACATAAAACTTTTAGTATTGTTTTCAATCTCTTCCAACTTCCTATAGTAAAGATCATAGCTCTTAGGTTGAGCCATACGGGAAATCAAGCAAACAGAAAGCAAGCGCAAAGACGAACGGGAGAAGGGCGAATAAAAAAGGCAAATCTTTTCGAAAATCATTTTAGAGGTGGGGGAGAGGAAAACGAGAGGCAAATGGCGAATAATGTTTGCAAGAGATGAGAGTTTATGATGGGTACTTGGTAGGCTTGACGTAGATCTCCCCGGCAACTTGAGCTTGCGTTGGTTTTTCCGTTGAAGAGGAAAGGGTGATGCAGCACAGTAGAGATAAGTATTTCCCTCAGTTAAGAACCAAGGTATCAATCCAGTAGGAGAAACGCGCAAGTCCGCAATAGATGCACCTATACAAAAAAATCAAACACTTGCACCTAACGCGATAAAGGGGTTGTCAATCCCTTAACGGTCACTTGCAAAGGTGAGATCTGATAGAGATAGATAAAACTAAACAAAAGATAAAATATTTTGGGTTTTTTGGTTTATAGGTCTGAAAATAAAAGATTGCAAGATAGTAGATCGGAAACTAATATGATTGAAAATAGACCCGGGGGACATAGGTTTCGCTAGAGGCTTCTCTCATGAAGGTAAATAATACGGTGGGTGAACAAATTACTGTCGAGCAATTGATAGAAAAGCGCAAAGTTATGACAATATCCAAGGCAATGATTATGCAATATAGGCATCACGTCTGTGTCAAGTAGACCGAAACGATTTTGCATCTACTATTATTACTCCAAACATCGACGGCTATCCAGCATGCATCTAGAGTATTAAGTTCATAAAGAACGGAGTAACGCCTTAAGTAAGATGACATGATGTAGAGGGATAAACTCAAGCAATATGATGAAAACCCCATGTTTTTATCCTCGATGGCAACAATTCAATACGTGTCTCGCTACCCCTACTTTGTCACTGGGTGTAATCACGCTAAGATTGAACCCAAAGCTAAGCACCTCTCCCATTGCAAGAAAAACCAATCTAGTTGGCCAAACCAAACCGATAATTCGAAGACAAATGCGAAGATAGCAAATCATGCATACAAGAATTCAGAGAAGATTCAAATAATATTCATAGATAAGCTGATCATAAATCCACAATTCATCGGATCTCGACAAACACACCGCAAAAGAAGATTACATGGGATAGATCTCCAAGAACATCAAGGAGAACATTATATTGAGAATCAACGAGAGAGAAGAAGCCATCTAGCTACTAGCTATGGACCCGTAGGTCTGAGGTAAACTACTCATGCTTCATGGGAAGGGCAATAGGGTTGATGCAGATGCCCTCCGTGATCGACTCCCCCTCCGGTAGGATGCCGGAAAGGCCCCAAGATGGGATCTCACGGGAACAGAAGGTTGCGGTGGTGAAAAAGTATTTTCGTGGATGCTTCTGAGGGTTTTGGAATATATGTGAATATATAGGAGGAATATCTAGGTCAGGGGGTCACCGACGGGCCCACAAGGTAGGGACCCGCGCGCCCACCACCCTTGTCGCCGCCTCATGGCTCTTCTGACTTGCACTCCAAGTCCCCTGGGTGTCTTCTGGTCCAACAAAAATCATCGTGAAGTTTTATTCCATTTGGACTCCGTTTAGTATTCCTTTTCTGCGAAGCTCAAAAACAAGGAAAGAACATAAACTGGCACTGGGCTCTAGGTTAATAAGTTAGTCCCAAAAATAATATAAAATAGCATATGAATGCTTATAAAAGATCCAAAACAGATAATATAATTGCATGGAACAATAAAAAAATTATATATACATTGGAGACGTATCATTTGCAACATGTGCATTGGTAAATAGAGTTGTAGCATGGACAACTGTCGGTTAAGGATGGACATGAAATTGCGGGTTGGTGCCCATGCATGTCCTCATCTTAGTATTGAGTGTGAGAAAAGAACACCATAAAGAATTTGTAGTTAGTGAGTAATAATACATCCATCGCGCCTACCCCGCAGACCGCAGCGCACGTGATGCAGGCAAAAAAGAAATGGAGAAAAACAGGAAAACTTGAAGTTCCGGGCCCTTTAAAAACTTATAGTTGCGCGCCTCCTTAATACTTGCAGTTGCGACCTTTCTTCAAGAATTGCAGTTGCACCCCTTTGAAAATTTGCAACTGCGACTCTCTTGAAAAACTTGCGGTTGCAACCCCCCTTGAAAATTGCAATTGCAACCCCGCTGGAAACTTACAGTTGCTCCCTTTTGGAAAATTTGCAAGTTGTGAATCCTCTTGAAAACTTGCAGTAGCGACCCATTGGAATGTAGAGGACGGACACAAAACAATTTCTTTTACCATGCACGATCCAACCAAATCACTATCGAGGTACAGGTAACAAGATTATACCCACGATGAACACGCCATCGCAGTGGAGATGTTGAAATTGTCGATTAAGTCTTCAACTCCCGCATCTAGGTTATAGCTCGCAACCGTGAGAGTTTTTCCTCGCGAAAATCCACCTGATCTAGCATCAAAGATTACAACGCCTCCATTATATCCACACGTACCGAAGCATTGATGAAGCATGGACTTAACCCATGATTGGACTACATTAGCTTACTTATGTTGGTACTGGAGAAACCTGATGGATTAGATGAATATGTTACATTAGGTGTGTGCATTTGTGAGGATGAAGTACGGACTTTATGCATGCATGAATTGGATGGAATGGCAGTGAGATGAAGTCTTAAGCTTATCTATATGTTTGATTGCATCAACAGTGGCTATGAGAATTCCCAGCATTTCTTTCTGTTGAAGCAAATCACTAACCTCTTTCTGAGTAGATATGTTAGTCAAACTTTGTGAGCTTTGACACGCAACAAGTACGATAGCCACAATCTTTCTCGAAGTTGTATATATTTCAGCTAGATGTTCGCAAGAACAATTGGAGGTTCGAGTTCAAGCTTAAGACTAGGGGCAAGTCGTGAAGTGATTTGGTTCAGCTCAACTTTGAGTTTAAACTGAAGGGACGGAGTTGTGCCCGTGTTGGAAAGGATGTGTAGAGTGGAACATGATAATTTAGATTCCGGAAGATTAGGGCTTCTCTTGCAGATTCCCTATACAAAAACTGTCAAAAGTGCTCTCTATCCCATTTTACTACTTTTTTGAGAAAATAATTGTTTCGTAACTAACAGACCCCCTATAAGTTAAGGGAACCGCTAGGGATGATGATCCCCGGCATCCCATCAGATCACTCCATAACCGTTAGATATGAGCTCGCATGGATGGTGGATGAAGCACCATTGCAAGCTGCCCATCCCACCTTGGAGTTTCCAAAACAGAATGCATGTAGCTTACGTGTGGTTTGAGTGCTTCCAAAAATACTCTCGGTTGTTGACTGCCTAAAGATTCACCTTTATATACAAGAACTATAGGTTGCACATGTTTCTTGGCAAAGGGGCTCTTGACATGGTAATGCCTATAGGATGCTCTGCATCTCCATGATGTTGATCACGTCCACCCCCTTCGTGAACTACGACCTCCATGCCACATGATATGCTTGAAGTGTCGCACCTTCTGCTTCCATCTTCCATAGATGACATCGCTGCAGAACCAGTTCTCATCCTCAATGGAGGAGCTAGCACAAAATCAAGGGGGTGCAAAGATAAAATATTCATTTTGGGGGAGGGGCAAATGATTACAATCTTCTTAATTTAAGCATCTACTGTTTTCCTTCACTACATATGCTATGAGTGGATGGGGCAGTGCCCCACCCTCAAAACGACATGTAGATCCATCACTGGTCATCGCTATTGAGCCCAAATAATTACGGCGTGCGAGTGGTGAGGAGCTCCCTCTTGTTGTCAAGAAGCCCAAGATCTTCTATGTAGTCGCGAGCTCGGCTTCGGTGAGCTGGGCGGCGAATTCAAGGGTCCCCGAGTATGAGCACACTAGGCGCGTCTCGCCATACTCTGTGAGGATGCTTGGTAGGAAGCTCTCGTGCCACATGCGATGTTGTTTCGGCTCGTCGGTAGTCTAGAAATTTGTGTGAACTATCTCATAAGACTGCCCCAACCGTACCTTGCAAAGTGTCACGATCAAAACATGCTTCCACATTAAGCTTAACGTAACCACCCGGTGGTCTTGTCCAAGGGTTCCTTCTGATCTTCGCTTTAGGCATAGAAGCATTTGAAATAGTATGTGCTACAAGCGTTCCTAATGAAGCAACTATTTTCAGTGCCGAAGATAGGGGGCCAGCAGGGGCCCTGCCCCCTAACATCTTTCAGCGGCAGAGACACAGGCGACCAGCAGGGGCCCTGCCCCCTCCCCTAACATCACTGTTTGCTACTAATTTAGAGATAAACAGTGAATAATTTAGATTTTTGAAACAGCCGACTCCTGAGTTGGCACTTATTAGCGGAAAAAAAACTAGTATTTTTTGGAACCCTAACCCGAATTGCGGTAGTTTTATGCTATTTACTCTCGAAAGATGGTTAGAATCACATTAACTTTATGTAGCGACCCGACCCAAAATCGGTCAAGTCTCTGTGTAGCTGTACCATCCCAAGATCATGCTGGCACACACAGTACATTGATGAAAAGATTCAAAGTTCAATCACACCTGAATTAATTACACGATTCTCATATCGAGTCTTTATTACAATAGAATAAATTCGGCCGAAGGCCAACTCATGAGAAATAAACTAAATAAAGTTGCGAAGCGTGAGCGAATAGCGAGTCCATCCGACTCCATAGGAAATCGCCAAGCGTGGATCGTAGCCTCACTCCGATCGGAAAACTCCTCGCAACATAAGACGTTGCAGCCGTGTAGGTCAACATTTTGAATATGCCGGCAAGTCATGAAGAGAGAACAACAATAAAATTACTAACACTATATGCAATTTGGCTGTGGGGCTCTAAGTTTCATTGTTTTGCTAAAAGCCGCTTTCCCTACAACAAGGACTTGTTTGCAAATACTACAAAATATTGGTAGTTATTGAGATGGTTCCGCCAACCAATGTCTCATTCCCAATTGTTAAATAACACCCTCAATTAATTTATTAAGTTCGGTGTTGAGATATCTGAAATACTCCAAGTTCCAGAGGCTCAAATTGTCCGTAACCGGGGACACGGCTAATCGATTAGATCTTCACTCTGCAGAGGTTTGCGACTTTACCCGCAAGAATCGTTCCTCCTTTAAGTCTTCGACCGCCTGGTGTTTGAAGACGGACGAAGTAAACAGGGTCTTCGAAGAGTTCCTCTGGGCCCTTGCCGGTGCCCATCCAATCCTACCGTTCTTCTACATCTCGTAGCACCGTCCGGCCGAGTCACGCCTAGGGTCGACCAAGCCGAGCCCATAATGGCTTGCGGCTGCACAAGTAAGCTTCGGTCAATGGGGTATCCATCCGTCTCTTCGTGGCTGGGTGAAGCTTTCGCAAGATGTCATGGCACTTCTCCATGCATCCCGCCATCCGCTGGTTTCTCCAGGTGCCCGTCAACCAATCCTCCACCCAAAGAGTGAATTTTGTAGTCCATCTTGAGCTTGAAGTCATGGGGTTGTCATCATCTTGACTCTCGCATCTCCTTATGAATCACTCAACCAACCCCGCTCACGAGCATAGCAAAATAAACTACATCGTCCCCGCAACGGTAACAAGGGAATTGGGTTCATCCTACCTCATGATACTACTCAAGAACATAACTTAAAATTCTCCTACTGCATGCATGGTGGGGAGGTATAATTCTAATGCAATAAAATCATAGGTATTGTAAAAACATGATCAAATGACTTGCCTGGTGACGGTCTTGAAAGCTAGGGACTCAGAATAGCAAAGCGCACTCCGGAAATTCTATCGAATCAAACAATAGCACAAATAAGTATGGCACAATATAACATAACAGCAAGTTGGAACTAAAACACCCAAGCACTCAAACCAAAATCCAAAGAAAACTCAAGAAAGCAAATCAAGGTTTTCACCACATCAAGCAACAACTAAGAAATAGTTTTACACAACTAAAACTTTTCTTAACAGAACCTAAGCATGGGTTTTGCTAACTAATGAAGGGAAAACGTCATACAAACTAGGAGCAAAAAGAATCACATCAAAAGCTATTATAGAACTCCTATTATGCCTACAACAATCCTAGCAAGGAAAAATAAAATAAAATTTTATTCTATCAGTAAATAAAAGTTCATCCTCTGTAGCTACGTAAACTAATCTAAATTAACTATAACATAGTAAAAATAAAATAATTTACTAACTAGAACAATAGGAAAACAGTAGCTAGTTAAATAAACAAGAAACACATGATTTCGACTAAAACTATTTTTTTATTAAATCTAAAATACCCAAACAAGTTCCTACTGCTAGGCATGAACTAAACTAAGTTGTAGCAAAAAGAATCACTAAAAAATAATCCTAACTCAATTTATGGCAGAAAAACTAATCTGTCTAAAACTAAAATAAAACTATTTCTAATAATTTAAACATGGCTAAACATATTTTCTATAGAAACTACAACAAATTTGCAAACTAGGAAAAAATCAACTAAAAATAATAAACCAGTTAAAAGAAATAGCAAAAACAAAAACAGAACTATCTCGCTAAAAAAAGAAACTGAAAATATAACTAAAAAGAAAAACTAGCGCTAACGGGCCTATCTAACGCCAAAGCGATATATAACTAATGCATGCCCGAGGCTAACAGAAAATAAACCGACCGGTTCGATCTAATGTAAATAAACCATAATCGAACCGAGTAAAACCAAAATAATCTAAAATAAACCTAACCTTTCGCTAGATCTAATCATGCCCTAGGTTTCAGATCGGACGGTGGTGGGCGGCTCGGCGACATACCGGTGGCGGCAGCGGCTGACAGACGACAGCTGCTCGAGCGTGGGACGGCGTGGTGGCTCGGTGGTCGGGGAAGACGGCGGAGACGTCGGGAGATCTTGGCGGAACTTGGGGAGGTCGGGTGGAGTCGTTGGAGCTCGGGATGACGGAGACGATCGGCGAGCTCGGGTGAGCTCTGCTCCCGCGAGCGGCGAGACGAGCTCGAGGCGGCACGGCGTCGGGGCTCTGGGCAAAGAAAGGATGTCAGGGAGGTGCGAGATGAAGTGGCGGTTCGGGTGGAGTAGCTTGGAGGTCGAGGGGTGGCTCACCGGTGGCAGAAATGGCGGCGAACCGAGGCGGCGGCGGCGAGATGCGTTCGGCGAGGGTGCGAGCTGCGGTGGGTTTTGGGCTAGGGTATTAGGGGGATCGGGGGAGGAAGGGCGTAGGTATTTATAGGGCATCAACTTGGGGCAGGGGGCGACTCGGGATCGTGATCCCGTGGAATTCGGACGCTTGGCGGCGGCGAGAACGCTCTGGCTGCATAAGCGGGCGAGGGAAAGAGAAGGGGTGGGGCCGGCGCGTCGGTGAGA
Source organism: Aegilops longissima (assembly GCA_021605205.1). Taxonomy (NCBI): domain Eukaryota; kingdom Viridiplantae; phylum Streptophyta; class Magnoliopsida; order Poales; family Poaceae; genus Aegilops; species Aegilops longissima. Next base: position 129,349,425 of record CM038678.1, read on the forward strand.
GAGGGAGGAGAGGGTTCGGTCGGGCGACCGAGGGGGAGAGGATTCGGGCGCGGGGCGCTAGGGGCAGGCCGGCTCGGGCGCTGGTGGGCTGCGCCTGGCCCGCTGGTGGGCTGCGCTCGGCGCTGGCTGGGCCGGTTGGCCTGGCTGGCGCCTGGGGTTTTTTTTTTGAATTAGAGAGAAGAGAGAATATATAAAAATATATATTATTTTTATATAGGACATATATATATATCAAAATTCTCAGGGGAATTTATCCTAAAACTCGTACATTTTTTCAGGGGCAAAACTCAAACTTAAAAAAAAACATTTTCTATAAATCCCAAATAAAATCAAATTTGAATTCAAAATTTTTGGCAAAACTTTTCTTTTGACATTTTTGGAGTGTCATGTTTACTCCTCTCATACTTTTTCTCAAGTATTTGTCAGGCATTGTTTTGAAGTAAATTCAACTGCCAATTTGAATTCAAGTTCCAACAAACTCAAAAGCCTCTGAAATAATTCAAATGTCACTCAATTCAAACAATAATGCTTAGATGCTTAGCTATAATTGTAAAACATTCCAAATGGGAAATTTGGGATGTTACAAACCTACCCACCTTAAGATGAATCTCGCCCTCGAGATTCGGGTTGGCTAGCAAATAGGTGCGGGTGGTCTCGGCGGAGGTCTTCTTCTCGCTCCCAGGTGGCTTCCTCCTCGGAATGATGACTCCATAGCACCTTGCAAAACTTGATGATCTTGCTGCGGGTGACTCTGTTCACAGTCTCGAGAATTCGGACGGGTTTCTCCTCATAAGTCAGATCTCTGTCGAGCTGTATGGCCTCTAGGGGCACTTTGTCTCTCAACGGAATATCGGCCATCTCGGCATGGCATTTCTTCAGCTCAGAAACATGGAAGACATCATGAACTCCGGACAATCCTTCCGGCAATTCTAACTTGTAAGCAACTTCTCCACGACGTTCGAGGATTTTGTAGGGGCCAATGAACCTCGGTGCCAACTTTCCTTTAACACCGAACCTCTTGATTCCACGAAGTGGGGACACACGAAGATATGCCCGGCCTCCCGCTTCGTATGTTACTTCCTTGCGTGTACTGTCGGCATAACTCTTCTGCCTCGACTGAGCTACCTTGAGTCTATCTCGAATCAGCTTGACTTTCTCTTCGGAATCTCTGATAAGATCGGGACCGAAAAGTTTTCGATCTCCAACACCATCCCACAAACAATGGTGTTTCGCACCTCCTTCCGTATAGAGCTTCGAAGGGGCCATCTTGATCGGTGCGATAACTGTTATTGTACGAGAACTCCGCGTATGGCAAATTATCATTCCAGCTAGACCCATAGTCTAGCGCACAAGCTCTCAACATGTCCTCCAGGATCTGGTTGACTCTCTCGGTCTGTCCATCTGTCTGCGGATGAAAAGTTGTACTGAACTCCAGCCTCGTACCCAAAGTTTCATGCAACTGATTCCAAAACTTTGAGGTAAATTTCGTTCCTCTATCTGACACGATACTCCTCGGAACTCCATGCAGACATACGATCCTGGTCATGTATATCTTGGCTAACTTAGCGCTGGTATAGGTAGTCTTCACGGGAATGAAATGAGCTACCTTGGTCAAGCGATCAACCACTACCCAGATGGAAACATAACCTGAACGGGTCCTAGGTAATCCTGTGATAAAATCCATTCCAAGTTTCTCCCATTTCCACTCGGGAATCGGCAAAGGTTGAAGTAACCCCGCTGGCTTCTGCTGTTCCGCATTTACTCGTTGGCAAACATCGCATATCTTGCTACGTACTCGCAATATCCTTCTTCATACCCATCCACCGAAACTTTCCTTCAAATCCAGATACATCTCGGTGTTACCGGGGTGAATCGAGTACGGTGAATCATGAGCCTCCTGAAGAATTATCTTCCTGAGTTCGGGATCATTGGGTACATAAATCGATCCTCGAACCATATAGCTCCGTATTCATCCTTACGAAACCCTTTAGCTTTTCCTTCATTCATCCTTTTCTTTATCTCATCAACTTCCTTGTCCGACTTACGGGCTTCACGAATTCTTTCGCCAAAGTGGACTGAACTTCCAGAGCTGCAACATATCCTCTCGAAACTATCTCCGATCGGAGATCTCGAGGTCATCGACTAACTCACAGGGTAATCCTCCGCTATGAGAGTATTCACATAACTCTTACGGCTCAAAGCATCTGCTACAACATTAGCCTTTCGGGTGGTAATGCAATCTCATGTCATAGTCCTTGATTAACTCTAGCCATCTCCTCCGCTCGAGGTTCAACTCTTTCTGCGTGAAAATATACTTCAAGCTCTTATGATCGTGTAAACATCACAACTGTTTCGATAAGGAAATGCCTCCAGTCTTGAGTGCATGCACTACGGCCGCTAACTCCAAATCATGTGTGGCATAATTCATCTCGTGTGGTCATAGCTGTGCGGAGGTATAAGCTACAACTTTTCCTTCCTGCATGAGTACTCCTCCGAGTCCACGACGAGAAGCGTCACAATATACTGGTAATCCTTGTGTATGTCCGCAAAATCAATCTTGGGGCTGTAACCAAATGTTTCTTCAATTCGAAGGCGGCTTCACAATCCTCGGTCCAAATGTACTTGGCGTCCTTCTTCAACAGCTCAGTCATGGGCTTGGCAATCTTCGAGAAATTCTCAATAAACCTCCGATAATATCCTGCGAGTCCGAGAAAACTGCGGATCTCCTTGGTCGAGGTGGGTGACCGCCAATCGGTGGTGATACAACCTTGGTGGGGTCAAGCTGCTATTCCTTCTCCTGAAATAACATGTCCGAGGAATCCGACTTCCTTCAGCCAAAATTCACATTTCTTGAACTTGGCATACAAGCGATGTTCTCGGAGTTTCTCCGAACTAGACGCAAATGTTCCTTATGCTCTTCCTCGCTCTTGGAGAAAACCAGTATATCATCGATGAACACCATGACAAACTTGTCCAGATATTCCATAAATACCTTGTTCATCAAATTCATGAAGTATGCAGGAGCATTAGTCAATCCGAATGACATGACGGTATACTCATATAAACCATACCTGGTGGTAAATGCTGTTTTGGGTATATCCTTTTCACGGATCTTCAACTGATGATACCCTGATCGAAGATCGATCTTGGAGAATACCTTGGCTCCAACTAGCTGATCAAATAGATCATTAATCATCGGCAGAGGGTACTTGTTCTTGATGGTCACGTCGTTCAATGAACGATAATCCACAACCATTCTCAGGGTTCCATCCTTCTTCTCTACCAAAATAACTGGGGCTCCCCAAGGTGACGAGCTTGGCCGAATATATCCCTTCTCCAATAGCTCATTAATTTGCTTCTTGATCTCTTCCAAATCGTTCGGGGCATCCGATAGGGTCTCTTGGATATTGGGGCTGTGCGGGCAATAACTCAATCAGAAATTCAATGTCTACGTCGGTGGCATTCTGGTAATTCCTCCGAAACACATCGGAAAATCTTGCACCATGGCACTTCCTCTGAACAACTCCGTAAGGGAATTCACTGATTCTTCATCGGGATACGCCGGATACATACTTGATCCTCTTACGCCCGGAGTGGTGAGCAGAATCGTCTTCTTGAGCACGATCTATGTTTCCTTCAAACTTCGTCAACCAATCCATGCCTAGGATTACATCCAAGGTCCGGGTTTCCAATACTATGAGGTCTGCGGAAATTTATGGTTTCCGATGTTAAGGGTTGCATGACAGCCTAAGCTCGCCATCATTTCTCCTCTGCGAACCGGCGTGAAGAGGGCTTCTAAGGGTTCTAGTGGGCAACCCGTACTTTTCCACAACTACCCTTGATATAAATGAATCGTTGCACCGTAATCAAAGAGTACCAATCTTGGGCGTGAATTTAATAAAACTTACCAACCACGATTATCGGCTGATCATTGGCGTCCTCCACGTCAATGTGGTTCACCCGAGCACGAGGAAAAGGGCTGGGCTTCTTTGCCGAGCTTCCATTGCCGCTTTCCATTCCTCTGCTTGGCCTCCGGGCGATCGGTGGCATAGTGCCCTGTTTTCCGGCACTTGAAGCAGTGATGTGACTCAGATCCTTCCGAGCCAGGCGGGGACGATGCTGGTTGCCATTGCCGTTTCCATTGCTCGACTTGTTGTCGTGGTTGCGGTTGTTCCCATTCCTCCATGGTTATGTCCTCCATGATTATGTCCTCCATGGGTGTGATGGGTATGCCCTCCAGTATGGGGCATAACGGGCTTCTGCTGAGCTCGAGTTGTACTTCCCTGGCCATACTTCCGCTTGCGGCTATCAATCTGCTGCCGCTTGCCTTGAGTATGGTGGCCTTGTCTACCAGCTCCGGTAGTTGTTGAAGGTAGCCACCATTAGCTGCATTCCCAGCTCGTCATTGAGTCCTCGAGAAACTTTTCCTGCTGCGGCATCTGTGGCCACATCATCCGGGCATAGCGAGCTAACTTGCTGAACTCATCCACGATCTTGCCCCATAGTACGGTTCCCTGGCGTAAGTTGCGGAACTCACGCTTCTTCGCACTCATGGCTCCAGGTGAGACATGAGCGGTGCGGAAGGCCTGCTGGAACTGATCCCACGCGATGGTGGAGATGGGATAAGTGGTGGTGTAGTTCTCCCACCAAGAGGCTGCAGGTCCATCAAGCTGATGTGCGGCAAAGCGCACCTTCTCTGCATCTGTGCATCCAGCAGTGGCTAACTCCTTCCGACCTTGCGGAGCTAATCATCGGCCACAATCGGCTCGGTCTGCTAGAGAACACCTGGCGGATTCAGCCTTAGGAAGCGGGTCAAGTTGTCAGCAGGGGTGGTGGCGGTGGATTGTTGTTGTTGTTGTTCGGTTCGGATGAGCATCGCATAAGGGCATTACGCTTCGGATCACTGGGTGAGCTCCGCGGAAAGTTGAAACCGGGGTCACGTCTCGGAGGCATCTGGTGTTTTGGAGTGGATGAGAAAATTAGAATAGAACAAGGGTCTAATGAGAAAATAGCACTACCCATATGAATGCACAATAATAATCACACCAATCATTTATTTAATCATCTCAAACATGGTTCAATCTCAGATTACAAATTCTCACGACTAATCGAAAATAACGGCCTAACTGATCGACGGAAAAATAAAATAACATGGCGGTCGACTAAATGTCTTCATCAATTATCCTTGCGTCCTCTGGTGCGGCGTCCTCTGGTGCGGCGCCTCCTATTGCGGATTCCTTCGGTGGAGCTCTCTTCATAATCCTGGTCATTGCTCACGAGGGGTCCGTCATCTCCACTCGGAAAAAGGTCTTCTCCCAGGTCCATCTTCTCCTCTAATGCGGCAACATCAATCTTCAGCTTGTCGACTCTCTCCATGAAATCCTTGATTTCTTCTTCATGGTCAAGGAAGTCCGCGTGTGCTTTCTCCTCCAGTTCCAGTTCTCGGAACAACAGCCTCCTGTGTACCTTCGAGTTACGGCGAGTCTGGATTTCCCGTTTCCTGAGGAGACTCTCCAAGTCTTGGACATATGAGAGAATGGAGTCGTCCTCTATGGTACGGATGATATCTCCATTCCTAGATCTGCGAGAAATCATGGCGAGGTCTGATGGGTCGAGCTCGGCCATGTACTCTTCTCGGAGATGTCCAAGTGCATGATAAATCGCCATGTCTCTTCCGAGGATCCATGTGAATTCGGTAAACTCAAAGTCAATGGGCTCTGAATGTCCTCCGAAGGTCCTCCCTGGAATGTGCACCTTAATCCTGTAGCGGGTATCCGTCGGAAGTGCATTGGTAGGCTTCCCGGTGATTGAGGGTAGAGCAATCTTCAGCTTCTTCACGATCTGAACCAGCTTCTTGCCGAGAGGCATTGTCTCATCTGGCTGGCAAAACTCCGGTAGCAGAACTGGGGTGAACTCGGCGGCCATCTAGAATGTTGAAAATCGGAGAGAAGTTAGAAATGAACCGGGGAGAATTACAGAATGATAAGGACATAAACTAAATAGTCTCTTCCAATGGCTTTCCGATCCTAGGGGTTACGTCCTACGGTCAGCGTGTGCTCTGAATACCATCTCTGTAGCGACCCGACCCAAAATCGGTCAAGTCTCTGTGTAGCTGTACCATCCCAAGATCATGCTGGCACACACAGTACATTGATGAAAAGATTCAAAGTTCAATCACACCTGAATTTATTACACGATTCTCATATCGAGTCTTTATTACAATAGAATAAATTCGGCCTAAGGCCAACTCATGAGAAATAAACTAAATAAAGTTGCGGAAGCGTAGACGAATAGCGAGTCCATCCGACTCCATAGGGCAATCGCCAAGCGTGGATCGTAGCCTCACTCCTGATCGGAAAACTCCTCTGCAACATAAGACGTTGTAGCCGTGTAGGTCAGCATTTTGAATATGCCGGCAAGTCATGAAGAGCGAACAACAATAAAAATTACTAACACTATATGCAATTTGGCTGTGGGGCTCTAAGTTTCATTGATTTGCGAAAAAGCCAGTTTTCCCTACAACAAGGACTTGTTTGCAAATACTAAAAAATGTTGGTAGTTATTGAGATGGTTCCGCCAACCAATGTCTCATTCCCATTATTACATAACCCCCTTAATTAATTTATTAAGTTCGTGTTGAGATATCCGAAATACTCCAAGTTCCAGAGGCTCAAATTGTCCGTGAATCGGGACAAGGCTAATCGATTAGATCTTCACTCTCAGAGGTTTGCGACTTTACCGCAAGAATCGTTCCTCCTTTAAGTCTTCGACCGCCTGGTGTTTGAAGACGGACGAACGTAAACAGGGTCTTCCGAAGAGTTCCTGGGCCACCGCCGGTGCCCATCCAATCCTACCGTTCTTCTACATCTCGTAGCACCGTCCGCCGAGTCACGCCTAGGGTCGACCAAGCCGAGCCCATAATGGCTTGCGGCTGCATGTAAGCTTTCGGTCAATGGGGTATCCATCCGTCTCTTCGTGGCTGGGTGAAGCTTTCGCAAGATGTCATGGCGCTTCTCCATGCATCCCGCCATCCGCTGGTTTCTCCAGGTGCCCGTCAACCGTCCTCCACCCAAGAGTGAATTTTGTAGTCCATCTTGAGCTTGAAGTCATGGGGTTGTCATCATCTTGACTCTCGCATCTCCCTTATGAATCACTCAACCAACCCGATCTCACGAGCATAGCAAAATAAACTACATCGTCCCGCAATGGTAACAAGGGAATTGGGTTCATCCTACCTCATGATACTACTCAAGAACATAACTTAAAATTCTCCTACTGCATGCATGGTGGGGAGGTATAATTCTAATGCAATAAAATCATAGGTATTGTAAAAAACATGATCAAATGACTTGCTCGGGTGACGGTCTTCAAAGCTAGGGACTCGTAATAGTAGGCTTCGCACTCCGGAAATTCTATCGAATCAAACAATAGCACAAATAAGTATGGCACAATATAACATAACAGCAAGTTGGAAGTAAAACACCCAAGCACTCAAGCCAAAATCCAAAGAAAACTCGGAGAAAGCAAATCAAGGTTTTCACCACATCAAGCAAAAACTAAGAAATAGTTTTACACAACTAAAACTTTTCTTAACAGAACCTAAGCATGGGTTTTGCTAACTAACAGAAGGGAAAACATCATACAAACTAGGAGCAAAAAGAATCACATCAAAAGCTATTATAGAACTCCTATTATGCCTACAACAATCCTAGCAAGGAAAAATAAAATAAAAATTTTATTCTGCTGTAAATAAAAGTTCATCCTCTGTAGCTACAGAAACTAATCTAAATTAACTATAACATAGTAAAAATAAAATAATTTACTAACTAGAACAATAGGAAAACAGTAGCTAGTTAAATAAACAAGAAACACATGATTTCGACTAAAACTATTTTTTATTAAATCTAAAATACCCAAACAAGTTCCTACCGCTAGGCATGAACTAAACTAAGTCAGTAGCAAAAAGAATCACTAAAAATCCTAACTCAATTTATGGCAGAAAAACTAATCTGTCTAAAACTAAAATAAAACTATTTCTAATAATTTAAACATGGCTAAACATATTTTCTATAGAAACTACAACAAATTTGCAAACTAGGAAAAAATCAACTAAAAATAATAAACCAGTTAAAAGAAATAGCAAAAACAAAACAGAACTATACGCTAAAAAAAAGAAACTGAAAATATAACTAAAAAGAAAAATTAGCGCTAACGGGCCTATCTAGCTTTCAAGCGATATATAACTAATGCATGCCCGAGGCTAACAGAAAATAAACCGACCGGTTCGATCTAATGTAAATAAACCGCAACTGAACCGGAGTAAAACCGAACTAATCTAAAATAAACCTAACCTTTCGCTAGATCTAATCTGTGCCCTAGGTTTCAGATCGGACGGTGGTGGGCGGCTCCGGCGACATACCGCGGTGGCGACGACGGCGACGGACGACGGCGGCTCGGGCGTGGACGGCGCGGTGGCTCCGGTGGTCGGGGAAGACGGCGGAGACGTCGGGGAGATGCGGCGGAACTTGGGGAGGTCGGGGGTGGAGTCGTTGGAGCTCGGGGATGACGGAGACGATCGGGGCGAGCTCGGGTGAGCTCCTGCTCCGGGCGGCGGACGAGCTCGGGGCGACGGCGTCGGGGGCTCCTGGGCAAAGAAAGGATGTCAGGGAGGTGCGAGATGAAGTGGCGGTTCGGGTGGAGTAGCTTGGAGGTCGAGGGGTGGCTCACCGGTGGCAGAAACGGCGGCGAACCGAGGTGGCGGCGGCGAGATGCGTTCGGCTAGGGTGCGAGCTGCGGTGGGTTTTGGGCTAGGGTATTAGGGGGATCGGAGGAGGAAGGGCGTAGGTATTTATAGGGCATCAACTTCGAGCAGGGGGCGACTCGGGATCGTGATCCCGTGGAATTCGGATGCGGCGGCGGCGTCGAGAAGCGCTCTGGCTTGCGCATAAGCGGGCGAGGAAAAAGAGAAGGGTGGGGCAGTGGCGTCGGTGAGAGAGGAGGAGAGGGTTCGGCCAGGCGACCGAGGGGAGAGGATTGGGCGCGGGGGCTGGGGCGGCGGCTCGGCGCTGGTGGGTTGAGCTGGCCCGGTGGTGGGGCTGCGCTCGGCTGGCCGGGCAGTTAGCCTAGCCTGGCGCTGGGTTTTTTTCCTTTTTTTTGAATTAGAGAGAGAGAGAATATATAAAATATATATTATTTTTATATAGGACATATATATATCAAAATTCTCGGGAATTTATCCTACAACTCGGACATTTTCAGGGCAAAACTCAAACTTAAAAAAACATTTTCTAGAAATCCCAAATAAAATCAAATTTGAATTCAAACTTTTGGCAAAACTTTTCTTCCGACATTTTGGAGTGTCATGTTTACTCCTCTCATACTTTTTCTCAAGTATTTGTCAGGCATTGTTTTGAAGTAAATTCAACTGCCAATTTGAATTCAAGTTCCAACAAACTCAAAAGCCTCTGAAATAATTCAAATGTCACTCAATTCAAACAATAATGCATAGATGCTTAGCTATAATTGTAAAACATTCCAAATGGGAAATTTGGGATGTTACACTTTATTGTTTATTTATTGCAAACAGATGAAGTTGTATATCTACCTGCTCTTCTTACCGTGGCTGCCCTGACAAGCATGCTTCTCACAATGGAGGAGCTAGCACAGAATCAAGGGGGTGCAAAGATAAAATATTCATTTTGGGGGAGGGGCAAATTATTTAAGCATCTACTGTTTTCCTTCACTAAATATGCTATGAGTGGAGGGGGGCAGTGCCCCACCCCTCAAAACCACATGTAGATCCATCACTAGTCGTCGCTATTGAGCCCAAAGAATTACTGCGTGCGAGTGGTGAGGAGCTCCCTCTTGCTGTCAGAAAGCCCGAGATCTTCTCTGTAGCCTCGAGTTCGGCTTCAGTGAGCTGGGCGGTGAATTCGAGGGTCCCCGAGTATGAGTACACTAGGCGTGTCTCGCCAGACTCTGTGAGGATGCTTGGTAGGAAGCTCTCGTGCCACTGGCAATGTTGTTTCGGCTCGTCTGCGGTCTAGAAATTTGCATGAACTATCTCATAAGACTGCCCCAACCATACCTTGCAAAGTGTCATGATCAAAACATGCTTCCACATTAAGCTTAATGTAACCAACTGGTGGTATTATCCAAGGGTTCCTTCTGATCTTCGCTTTAGGCATAGAAGCATTTGAGATAGTATGTGCTGCAAGCGTCCATAATGAAGCTACTATTTTCAGTGGCGAAGATAGGTGGCCAGTAGGGGCCCTGCCCCCCTAACATCTTTCAGCGGCGGAGATAGCGGGACCAGCAGGGGCCTGCCCCCTCCCCTAACATCACTATTTGCTACTAATTTGAAGATGAAAAGTGCATAATTTGGGTTTTTTGAAACAACTGACTCCTGAGTTGGCACTTATTAGTGGAAAAAAAGAAAAATCTAGTATTTTTTTGGAACCCTAACCTGAATTGCGGTAGTTTTATGCTATTTACTCTTGAAAGATGGTTAGAATCACATTAACTTTATTGTTTATTTATTGCTAACAGATGAAGTCGTATATCTACCTGCTCTTCTCACCGCGGCTGCCCTAACAAGCCTGCTTCTCACAATGGAGGAGCTAGCACAGAATCAAGGGGGTGCAAAGATAAAATATTAATTTTGGGGGAGGGGCAAATTATTACAATCTTCTTAATTTAAGCATCTACTATTTTCCTTCACTAAATATGCTATGAGTGGAGGGGGGCAGTGTTGGAAATATGCCCTAGAGGCAATAATAAAAGTATTATTGTTATATTTCCTTGTTCATGATAATTGTCTTTTATTCTTGCTATAATTGTATTATCCGGAAATCGTAATACACGTGTGAATACATAGACCACAATATGTCCCTAGTGAGCCTCTAGTTGACTAGATCGTTGATCAACTGATAGTCATGGTTTCCTGACTATGGACATTGGATGTCGTTGATAACAGGATCACATCATTAGGAGAATGATGTGATGGACAAGGCCCAATCCTAAGCATAGCACAAGATCGTGTAGTTCGTTTTGCTAGAGCTTTTCCAATGTCAAGTATCTTTTCCTTTGACCATGAGATCGTGTAACTTCCGGATACCGTAAGAGTTATTTGGGTGTACCAAACGTCACAACGTAACTGGGTGACTATAAAGGTGCACTACAGGTATCTCCGAAAGTATCTGTTGGGTTGACACGGATCGAGACTGGGATTTGTCACTCCATTATGACGGAGAGGTATCTCGGGCCCACTCGGTAATGCATCATCATAATGAGCTCAAAGTGACCAAGTGTCCGGTCACGGGATCATGCATTACTGTACGAGTAAAGTGACTTGCCGCAACGAGATTGAGCGAGGTATTGGGATACCGACGATCGAATCTCGGGCAAGTAAAATACCGATTGACAAAGGGAATAGTATACGGGTTGATTGAATCCTCGACATCGTGGTTCATCCGATGATATCATCAAGGAGCATGTAGGAGCCAACATGGGTATCCAGATCCCGCTGTTGGTTATTGCCCGAGAGCCGTCTCGGTCATATCGCATGTCTCCGAACCCGTAGGGTCTACACTTAAGGTTCGGTGGCGCTAGGGTTGTATGAATATGAGTATGCAGCAAACCGAATGTTGTTCGGAGTCCGGACGTCACGAGGAGTTCGGAATGGTCCGGAGGTAAAGATTTATATATAGGAAGTCTTATTTTGGTGTTGGAAAAGTTTCGCGTTATCGGTATTGTACCGGAGTGCCGAAGGGGTCCGGGGTCCACCTGCCGAGGGGCCACATGGGCTGTCGGGTGCGCCTTGGCCTATATGGGCCAAGGGCACCAGCCCCAAGAGGCCCATGCGCCAAGATATAAGAAAAAGGGGAGAGTCCTAAAGGGGGAAGACACCTCCGAGGTGCCTTGGGGAGGATGGACTCCTCCCCCCCTCTTGGCCTCACCCTTTCCTTGGAGGAAGGGGCAAGGCTGCGCCCTCCCCCCCCCCCCCTCTCTTGCACCTATAAAAGGGAGGGAGGGAGGGTGGCCGCACCCATAAGCCCCGCGCCTCCCTCCTCCCTGCAACACCTCCTCCTCCTCCGTAGTTGCTTAGCGAAGCCCTGCCGGAGTTCTGCTGCATCCACCACCACGCCGTCGTGCTGCTGGATCATCATCAACCTCTCATTTCCCCTTGCTAGATCAAGAAGGAGGAGACGTCATCCACTCCGTACGTGTGTTGAACTCGGAGGTGCTGTCCGTTCAGCACTAGGTCATCGGTGATCTGAATCACGGCGAGTACGACTCCATCATCCCCGTTCCATTGAACGCTTCCGCAGGCGATCTACAAGTGGTATGTAGATGCAATCACTCTCCCATGACTCATTGCTAGATGAACTCATAGATGGATCTTGGTGAAACCGTAGGAAAATTTTTAATTTTCTGCAACGTTCCCCAACAGTGGCATCATGAGCTAGGTCTATGCGTAGTTCTCTATTGCACGAGTAGAACACAATTTGTTGTGGGCGTAGATGTTGTCAAATTTTTTGCCGCTACTAGTCTTATCTTGCTTCAGCGGCATTGTGGGATGAAGCGGCCCGGACCGACCTTACACGTACGCTTACGTGAGACTGGTTCCACCGATTGACATGCACTAGTTGCATAAGGTGGCTAGCGGGTGTCTGTCTCTCCCACTTTAGTTGGAGCGGATTCGATGAAAAGGGTCCTTATGAAGGGTAAATAGAAGTTGACAAATCACGTTGTGGCTTTCACGTAGGTAAGAAAACGTTCTTGCTAGAACCCTATTGCAGCCACGTAAAACTTGCAACAACAATTAGAGGACGTCTAACTTGTTTTTGCAGCAAGTGTTTTGTGATATGATATGGCCAAAGTTGTGATGAATGATGAATGATATATGTGATGTATGAGATCATGTTCTTGTAATAGGAATCACGACTTGCATGTCGATGAGTATGACAACCAGCAGGAGCCATAGGAGTTGTCTTTATTTTTGTATGACCTGCGTGCCATTGAAGAACGACATGTAAATTACTTTACTTTATTGCTAAACGCGTTAGCCATAGAAGTAGAAGTAGTCGTTGGCGTGACAACTTCATGAAGACACGATGATGGTGATCATGATGATGGAGATCATGGTGTCATGCCGGTGACAGGATGATCATGGAGCCCCGAAGATGGAGATCAAAGGAGCTATATGATATTGGCCATATCATGTCACTACTATATATAATTGCATGTGGGGTTTATTATGTTTATGCCTCTTGTTTACTTAGAACGACGGTAGTAAATAAGATGATCCCTCATAACAATTTCAAGAAAGTGTTCTCCCTAACTGTGCACCATTGCTAAAGTTCGTCGTTTCGAAGCACCACGTGATGATCGGGTGTGATAGATCCTTACGTTCACATACAACGGGTGTAAGACAGTTTTACACATGCAATACACTTAGGTTAACTTGACGAGCCTAGCATGTACAGACATGGCCTCGGAACACAAGAGACCGAAAGGTCGAACATGAGTCGTATGCAAGATACGATCAACATGGAGATGTTCACCGACGATGACTAGTCCGTCTCACGTGATGATCGGACATAGCCTAGTCGACTCGGATCATGTATCACTTAGATGACTAGAGGGATGTCAAATCTGAGTGGGAGTTCATTAAATAATTTGATTAGATGAACTTTATTATCATGAACAATAGTCTAAAATCTTTGCAAAATGTCTTGTAGATCAAATGGCCAACGCTCATGTCACCATGAACTTCAACGCGTTCCTAGAGAAAACCAAGCTGAAAGATGATGGCAGCAACTATTCGGACTGGGTCGGGAACCTGAGGATTATCCTCATAGCTGCCAGGAAACAATATGTCCTAGAAGCACCGCTAGGTGAAGCACCCATCCTAGAGAACCAAGACGTTATGAACGCTTGGCAGTCTCGTGCTGATGATTACTCCCTCGTTCAGTGCGGCATGCTTTACAGCTTAGAACCGGGGCTCCAAAAGCGTTTTGAGCCACACGGAGCATATGAGATGTTCGAGTAGCTGAAACTAGTTTTCCAAGCTCATGCCCGGTCGAGAGATATGAAGTCTCCGACAAGTTCTACAGATTGTAAGATGGAGGAAAATAGTTACATCGGTGAGCACATACTCAAAATGTCAGGTTGCACAACCTCCTGTCCCACTGGACATTAACCTCCCGGACGAGGCGGTCATTGACAGAATCCTTGATCGCTCCCACCAAGCTACAAGAGCTTTGTGATGAACTACAATATGCAGGGGATGGTGAAAACTATTCTGAAGTATTTTCAATCTGAAGTCGCAGAGGTAGAAATCAAGAAGGAGCATCAAGTGTTGATGGTCAATAAAACCACTAAGTTCAAGAAGGGCAAGGGAAAGAAGAACTTCAAGAAGGACGGCAAGGATGTTGCCGCGCCCGATAAGCCGATTGCGGGAAGAAGTCAAAGAATGGACCCAAGCACGAGACTGAGTGCTTTTATTGCAAAGGAAGGGTCACCGAAGCGGAACTGCCCCAAATACTTAGCAGACAAGAAGGCCAGCAACACTAAAGGTATATTTGATATACATGTAATTGATGTGTACCTTACCAGTACTCGTAGTAACTCCTGGGTATTTGATACTGGTGCCGTTGCTCATATATGTAACTCACAGCAGGAGTTGCGGAATAAACGGAGACTGGCGAAGGACGAGGTGACGATGCGCATCGGGAATGGTTCCAAGGTCGATGTGATCGCTGTCGGCACGCTACCTCTACATTTACCTACGGGATTAGTTTTAAACCTCAATAATTGTTATTTAGTACCAAGTTTGAGCATGAACATTGTATCAGGATCTCGTTTAGTACGAGATGGCTACTCATTTAAATCCGAGAATAATGGTTGTTCTATTTATATGAGAGAAATGTTTTATGGTCATGCTCCAATGGTCAATGGTTTATTCTTAATGAATCTCGAACGTAATGTTACACATGTTCATAGTGTGAATACCAAAAGATGTAAAGTTGATAACGATAGTCCCACATACTTGTGGCACTGCCGCCTTGGTCACATTGGTGTCAAGCGCATGAAGAAGCTCCATGCTGATGGACTTTTAGAGTCTCTCGATTATGAATCATTTGACACATGTGAACCATGCCTCATGGGCAAGATGACCAAGACTCCGTTCTCCGGAACAATGGAGCGAGCAACCAACTTATTGGAAATCATACATACCGATGTGTGCAGTCCAATGAGTGTTGAGGCTCGCGGAGGATATCGTTATGTTCTCACTCTCACTGATGACTTGAGTAGATATGGGTATGTCTACTTGATGAAACACAAGTCTGAGACCTTTGAAAAGTTTAAGGAATTTCAGAATGAAGTAGAGAATCACCGTGACCGAAAGATAAAATTCTTGCGATCAGATCGTGGAGGAGAATATTTAAGTCACGAATTTGGTACACACTCAAGGAAATGTGGAATCATTTCACAACTCACGCCGCCTGGAACACCTCTGCGTAACGGTGTGTCCGAACGTCGTAATCGCACTTTATTGGATATGGTGCGATCTATGATGTCTCTTACTGATTTACCGCTATTATTTTGGGGATACGCTCTAGAGACAGCTACATTCACTTTAAATAGGGCACCGTCTAAATCCGTTGAGACGACACCGTATGAATTATGGTTTGGGAAGAAACCTAAGCTGTCGTTTCTAAAAGTTTGGGGATGCGATGCTTATGCCAAGAAACTTCAACCTGAAAAGCTCGAACCCAAGTCGGAAAAATGCGTCTTCATAGGATACCCTAAGGAAACCATTGGGTATACCTTCTACCTTAGATCCGAAGGCAAGATCTTTGTTGCCAAGAATGGATCCTTTCTGGAAAAGGAGTTTCTCTCGAAAGGAGTAAGTGGGAGGAAAGTAGAACTCGATGAAGTACTACCTCTTGAACCGGAAAGTAGTGCAGCTTAGGAAAATGTTCCTGTGGTGCCTACACCGATTGGAGAGGAAATTAATGATGATGATCAAGGTACTTGGATCAATTTGCTCTGAACTTCAGAGGTCCACTAGGACACGTTCCGCACCAGAGTGGTACGACAACCCCGTCCTGGAAATCATGTTGTTAGACAACGGTGAACCTTCGAACTATGAAGAAGCGATGGCGGGCCAGATTCCACCAAATGGCTTGAAGCCATGCAATCCGAGATAGGATCCATGTATGAAAACAAAGTATGGACTTTGACAGACTTGCCCGATGATCGGCGAGCGATAGAAAACAAATGGATCTTTAAGAAGAAGACGGACGCGGATGGTAATGTTACCATCTATAAAGCTCGACTTGTCACTAAGGGTTATCGACAAGTTCAAGGGATTGACTACGATGAGACTTTCTCTCCCGTAGCAAAGCTTAAGTCCGTCCGAATCATGTTAGCAATTGCCGCATACTATGATTATGAGATATGGCAGATGGACGTCAAAACGGCATTCCTTAACGGTTATCTTAAGGAAGAGCTGTATATGATGCAGCCGGAAGGTTTTGTCGATCCTAAGAATGCTAACAAGGTATGCAAGCTCCAGCGATCCATTTATGGGCTGGTGCAAGCATCTCGAGTTGGAACATTCGCTTTGATGAGATGATCAAAGCGTTTGGGTTTATGCGAGACTTATGGAGAAGCTGCGTTTACAAGAAAGTGAGTGGGAGCTCAGTAGCATTTCTCATATTATATGTAGATGACATACTTGATGGGAAATGATATAGAACTCTTGGAGACAGCATTAAGGCCTACTTGAATAAGAGTTTTTCAACGAAGGACCTTGGAGAAGCTGCTTACATATTAGGCATCAAAATCTATAGGGATAGATCGAGGCGCCTCATAGGTCTTTCACAAAGCACATACCTTGATAAGATTTTGAAGAAGTTCAAAATGGATCAGTCCAAGAAAGGGTTCTTGCCTGTTTTGCAAGGTGTGAAATTGAGCTCGGCTCAATGCCCGACCACGACAAAAGATAAAGAAGAGATGAGTGTCATCCCTATGCCTCAGCCATAGGATCTATTATGTATGCCATGCTGTGTACCGGACCTGATGTAAACCTTGCCGTAATCTTGGTAGGAAGGTACCAAAGTAATCCCGGCAAGGAACTTTGGACAGCGGTCAAGAATATCCTGAAGTACGAAAAGGACAAAGGACATGTTTCTCGTTTATGGAGGTGACGAAGAGCTCGTCAGAAGGGTTACGTCGACGCTTAGCTTCGACACAGATCTGGATGACTCTAAGTCACAAACCGGATACGTGTATATGTTGAATGGTGGAGCGAGAAGCTGGTGCAGCTGCAAGCACAGCGTCGTGGCGGGATCTACATGTGAAGCGGAGTACATGGCAGCCTCGGAGGCAGCACATGAAGCAATATGGGTGAAGGAGTTCATCACTGACCTAGGAGTCATACCCAATGCGTCGGGGCCGATCAAACTCTTCGTGGCAACACTGGAGCTATTGCACTTGCCAAGGAGCCCAGGTTTCACAAGAAGACCAGCACATCAAGCGTCGCTTCAACTCCATCCGTGAAAATGTTCAAGATGGAGACATAGAAATTTGCAAAGTGCATACGGATCTGAATGTCGCAGATCCGTTGACTAAACCTCTTCATGGGCAAAACATGATCAACACCGAACTCTATGGGTGTTCGATTCATCACAATGTAACTAGATTATTGACTCTAGTGCAAGTGGGAGACTGTTGGAAATATGCCCTAGAGGCAATAATAAAAGTATTATTGTTATATTTCCTTGTTCATGATAATTGTCTTTTATTCATGCTATAATTGTATTATCCGGAAATCGTAATACACGTGTGAATACATAGACCACAATATGTCCCTAGTGAGCCTCTAGTTGACTAGCTCGTTGATCAACCGATAGTCATGGTTTTCGACTATGGACATTGGATGTCGTTGATAACGGGATCACATCATTAGGAGAATGATGTGATGGACAAGACCCAATCCTAAGCAATAGCACAAGATCGTGTAGTTCGTTTTGCTAGAGCTTTTCCAATGTCAAGTATCTTTTCCTTTGACCATGAGATCGTGTAACTCCGGATACCGTAAGAGTGCTTTGGGTGTACCAAACGTCACAACGAATCGGGTGACTATAAAGGTGCACTACAGGTATCTCCGAAAGTATCATTGGGTTGACACGGATCGAGACTCGGATTTGTCACTCTGTATGACGGAGAGGTATCTCTGGGCCCACTCGGTAATGCATCATCATAATGAGCTCAAAGTGACCAAGTGTCTGGTCACGTGATCATGCATTACGGTATGAGTAAAGTGACTTGCCGGCAACGAGATTGAACGAGGTATTGGGATACCGACGATCGAATCTCGGGCAAGTAAAATACCGATTGACAAAGGGAATAGTATACGGGGTTGATTGAATCCTCGACATCGTGGTTCATCCGATGATATCATCGAGGAGCATGTGGGAGCCAACATGGGTATCCAGATCCCGCTGTTGGTTATTGCCCGAGAGCCGTCTCGGTCATGTCTGCATGTGTAACGCCCTCGATGCGGCTATATCTCCCACGTGTCGAAGCACGACTTAGAGGCATAACCGCATTGAAAGCAATGTCGCAAGTGAGGTAATCTTCACACAACCCATGTAATACATAAGGGAAAGAGATACATAGTTGGCTTACAGTCGCCACTTCACACAGTACATAAATAAACATCCATCATCCAGATTACACTCAAGGTCCGACTACGGAACCAAAATAAAAGAAGACTACCCCAAATGCTACAGATCCCGATCGTCCCAACTGGCTCCACTACCGATCATCAGGAAAAGACACATAGTAACGACCACGTTCCTCGTCGAACTCCCACTTGAGCTCGGTTGCGTCATTTGCACCGGCATCGTCGGCACTGCAACTGTTTTGGTAGAATCTGTGAGTCACGGGGACTCAGCAATCTCACACCCGCGAGATCAAGACTATTTAATCTTATAGGAATGACAGAGTTGTGAGGTGGAGCTGCTGCAAGTGACTAGCATATATGGTGGCTACATTCGCAAAAGAGAGCGAGAAGAGAAGCAAGGCACGGTCGTGAAGCTAGTAGCGATCAAGAAGTGATCCTGAACTACTTACGTCAAACATAACTCCAACACGTGTTCACTTCCGGACTCCGAGAAGAGACCATCACGGTTACACACGCGTTGATGTATTTTAATTAAGGTCAACTTCGGGTTTTCTACAACCGGACATTAACAAATTCCCATCGCCTCATAACCGCGGGCACGGCTTTGAAAGATAATACCTGCAGGGTGTCCCAACTTAGCCCATTATAAGCTCTCACGGTCAACGAAGGATATTCCTTCTACGGGAAGACCCGATCGATCTCGGAATCCCGGACTACAAGACATTTCGACAAACAATAAAACAAGACCAGCAAGACCACCCGATTGTGCCGACAAATCCCGATAGGAGCTGCACATATCTCGTTCTCGTGGCACACCGGATAAGCTAAGCGTCAGAGTACCGACGTAATCCAAGTTGCCAAGGAATGGTCCCAAGACGGTGCTCTAGTTTGGACCAACACTCGAAGGAGCACCGCCCGGGGGTAAATAAAGATGACCCTCGGGCTCGCGAAAACCCGGGGGAAAAGGCTTAGGTGGCAAATGGTAAAACCAAAGTTGGGCCTTGCTGGAGGAGTCTTATTCAAAGCGAACTGTCAAGGGGGTCCCATAAATCACCCAACCGTGTAAGGAACGCGTAATCAAGGAACATAACACCGGTATGACGGAAACTAGGGCGGCAAGAGTGGAACAAAACACCAGGCATAAGGCCGAGCCTTCCACCCTTTACCAAGTATATAGATGCATTAATTAAACAATAGATATTGTGATATCCCAACAAGTAAACATGTTCCAACAAGGAACAACATCTCCATGTTCCAACAAGGAACAAACTTCATCTTCACCTGCAACTAGCAACGCTATAAGAGGGGCTGAGCAAAGCGGTAACATAGCCAATCAACGGTTTGCTAGGAAAGGATGGTTAGAGGTTTGACATGGCAATATGGGTGGCATGGTATAGCAAGTGATAGGCACGTAGCATAGGCATAGCAAAAGAGCGAGCATCTAGCAAGCAAAGATAGAAGTGATTTCGAGGGTATGGTCATCTTGCGCAAAGTTCTCGAGTTGTCGAAAGCTTGATCCTCGTAAGCGTTCTCAACAGGTTCCTCGTTCACGTACTCGTCTCCCGGCTCTACCCAAAACAAGAACACAAACAAAGGAACCACAATAAATCACGGTGCAATGCACAAGCAACATGATGCAATACATGGCATGATATGCGAGATGTGATATGCAATGCGTATGCGTGCTCCGGAAGGAAAATGATGAACCAGGCATCAACTTGGCAAACCAAGTATGCCGCTGGAAAGGTGAGATGATTTCGGTTGAAATCGATATAAAGATCACCGGAATCGGATGCACGGTTTGCAAATGACAAGCAAAACAAGAATGGCACAAATCTGCCATTAACAGCATGATGCCACATAGCAAGCAACAAGAAATTAAGCTACTGCACCCAAACATACCAACAAAGCATATGGCAGTGATCTACTCAAGATGCTTGACAAAAGATGAACACTGAGCTATGGCTAAATCACACCATAACAGGTCCAAACAAGCATGGAAAAAGTGCAAAATATATCAGCTTCACAGACTTAGAGAAAATACTGAACATGGCAGAATCAGCATCAGGAAGCAATGTTCAGAGCAAGCAAACGACATGCTAGAGGAACTTATAATAGCAAAACAAGGCATGGCATGAATCTACTCAAAGCATAGGACAAAAGTCCCTTACTGACCATGAGCCAAAAAGGATCAGAAGATATGATGGCACCCACGTAAACATAGCAAGTTTCGTTACAGATTCAGCAAACAGGGCATGACAAAAACAGATAACAAGTAGGCATGTTTAAGAGCTCGATGCACTCACTACAGAGCATTTCATGATAAACTAAGTATACATCCATCAAGAAGACATGGCATAGAAGCTATACATGGCAAGAACAACATCATAGCATACACGGATCAACTACAACAACCTTGGCAAAATTGAATAACATGTAAACAATCTGCCAGGAAACATTTTATAGCAAAAGTAGAGCTCGATTGACTCAAGCTATGGCACTCCATAATTGCAAAAAAGGGCATGGATGAATAGAGCATAACCATATGTTCAAAACATCCTTACTGAAGTATCTCAAAATATGCATGGATCTCTCGGTAGCATCAAGTTTACATGGCATAAAAATATCAGCAAAACAGGGGCTGAAATCAGCAACATCATGAAGCCTAGTTTGCATGCTTGTGCTAGTCACCACAGAGATCACAAAAATACATGGCATACACCCCTGTAAAGATGATATGGCATATTACAAAACACATGTAGGACTCAAAATCATAGGGTGCACACATCAATCATGACAAAAATGACAAAAGTGCATGTTCTGATAAGAATCTGAAACTAACATCACATAGCCCTCTTCCAACAGCATTTCGGGCATCCAGATGAGCTCAAATGAAAATGATGTAATGAGATGAAATGATGTACTCTTCGAGACGAACAATTCGGTATGCTACACGCCCAAAACGGAGCCATGAGTGCAAAGTTATGGCATGATGAAAATGCAACAAAATTATCACAGAATAATGACTTGGAGGATTTCGGGGGAGAAGGAAAGTCAACCCTTCGGTGGATCTAGATCCAGATCCGGCTCGGCGCGGATCGAGGCAGCTGGCGATGCTCGCCGGAGCTGGAGGGAGGAGAGGCCGGGAGGCGCGGGAGGCCCGGCACGGCGTCCGTGAGGCTTGAGGCGCGGCGGCCGAGCGGCGCAATGCGGGCGGGCGGAGGCGGCCGGGGCGGGCGGCGAGGTCCGGCCGGCGGCGGACGGCCGAGGCGGCGGAGGGCGCGGCAATGGCGGCGGCCGGGCGGGCGCGGGGAGGGCCCCAGACGGCCTCAAGGGCCCGCTGGGTCGTGGCGATGGGCGCTGGTCGCCACGTGGCGGCTCATGGTTGGCCGGGGCGGCGGCGGACGCGTCTGCCCGTCCGGACGTGTCCGTGGCGCGGAGAGGAGCGGACTAGGGTTAGGGTGGAATTGATCCGGATTTGGGGAGGGTGTTTTATAGGTAGAAGGAGCTAGGAAGCTCCAAATGAGGTGTAGTTTTACCACACGATCGTGATCCGACGACGGAGAGCATGGAAGTGACTTAGATGGGTTATTGGGCTGTTTTGGAGGGTGTTGGGCTGCAACTTAAAAGAGGCCTTTGCGAGAGTGCGGTTAACCGTTGGAGTACCAAACGAGCTCCAAATGGCACGAAACTTGACAGGTGGTCTACCGTTGGTGTACCAAGGCCACTTGGCAAGGCTCGGTCCATTCCGAGAAAGTTTAGTACCCGCTCACGGAAAAATGTAAAAGGGGACGCCAGGGGAGATAGGAGTGCCGGATTGCAAAACGGACAACGGGGAAAAAATGCTCGGATGCATGAGACGAACACGTATGCGAATGCGATGCACATGATGACATGATATGAAATGCATGACATGGACAAAATGCAAAAACGAAAGACAAAAACCCAACCACGAAGGGAATATCATATCACAATGCCGAAAATGGCAAGAGTTGGAGTTACAAATATGGAAAGTTACATCCGGTGTTACAAAGATGTCTCCGAACCCGTAGGGTCTACACTTAAGGTTCGGTGGCTTAGGGTTGTATGAATATGAGTATGCAGCAAACCGAATGTTGTTCGAGTCCGGATGAGATCCCGGACGTCACGAGGAGTTAGGAATGGTCCGGAGGTAAAGATTTATATATAGGAAGTCTTATTTTGGTCGTAGGAAAAGTTTAGCGCGTTATCGGTATTGTCTTGGGAGTGCCGAAGGGGGTCGGGGTCCATCGGGGTCCACCTGCCCGGGGGGCCACATGGGCTGTCGGGTGCGCCTTGGCCTATATGGGCCAAGGGCACCAGCCCCAAGAGGCCCATGCACCAAGATATAAGAAAAGGGAGAGTCCTAAAGGGGAAGGCACCTCAGGGTGCCTTGGGAGGATGGACTCCTCCCTCTTGGCCGCACCCTTTCCTTGGAGGAAGGGGCAGGCTGCGCCCTCCCCTCTCTTGCACCTATATAAAGGGAGGGAGGGAGGGTGGCCGCACCCATAAGCCTGGCGCCTCCTCCTCCCGCAACACCTCCTCCTCCTCCCGTAGTTGCTTAGCGAAGCCTGCCGGAGTTCTTGCAGATCCACCACCACGCAATCGTCTGCTGGATCATCATCAACCTCTCCTTTCCCTTGCTGGATCAACAAGGAGGAGACGGCATCCGCTCCGCACGTGTGTTGAACGCGGAGGTCTTGTCCGCTCAAAGACTAGGTCATCGGTGATCTGAATCACGGCGAGTACGACTCCATCATCCCCGTTCCATTGAACGCTTCCGCACGCGATCTACAAGTGGTATGTAGATGCAATCACTCTCCCACGACTCGTTGCGAGATGAACTCATAGATGGATCTTGGTGAAACCGTAGGAAAAATTTTAATTTTCGCAACGTTCAACAAAGGTGCCCCCCCCCCTCAAACCCACATGTAGATCCATCACTGGTCGTCGCTACTGAGCCCAAAGAATTACGGCGTGCGAGTGGTGAGGAGCTCCCTCTTGCTGTCAGGAAGCCCGAGATCTTCTCTGTAGCCTGGGAATGCCGAAATCGAGGGTGAACTACGGTAAGCCTACTCTCTTACACGGTTATCTCTACTCTCTTACACGGTTATCTCTACTGAGTGTCTTCCGAATGCTAGTTTGGTTTTATGTTGGGAAAAAAATTCTACTGTTGTGTGAAGCAGTTATGTGCCACTAGTGCAATTATTTTCATGTTTTTTTAATTCCCTAAACTGCTTCTGCTTCTCATCTCCTAAGGGCATGTACAATGGAGGCAGTACCATGCTACTGCCCCATCTTCCAACTAGATAAAAAAAATCAGAAGCTACATGCATTACAAAATTTACCCAACGCATGGGTGGTCTCATGCATGTTACCAGGTACCACAATGACTCTCCCTCCTCGGCTTTACTTGCATGTTGTTCGGTTTTTCCTCACAGCCCACTCTCTCTCTCTTTTGCCTTTCTCACTTGGAGGACCACACTTTTTGACAAAGAACCTAGCTCCTCTGCAACCTACACCAAGCCTCTGCAGGCTATAGTCTTTTTCACCGATTTTCTCCACGGCAGCATGCATCTGATGTGGAACCATGGGGCAGTTGTTCAAGCTGGACCATTGGCCATGCCCTAAATGACGATGATGAGAAGCTCTTTTGTAAAGTGCCATCAGTTACTTTTAGGGACCTATGATGTTGTCCCCAAAAAGAGGAATCGTGTAATAGTTTTTCTATTTTCTTTTGTCAGAACGGATAATCATGTAGTTATTGGTTGCATATCGAGGACCTTTTTAACTGACATCTCCATTCCTGTCGGTTGAATTCATGCAGGAAGGTAAGGGAACTCATGAAGAACCCTCCCGACGAAGGCGAGTAGTGAGACAGGGACTCTGGGATGCAACATGTGCCAGTTTTCACTAAACTAGAGCAAGCAGGACCTTCTAATCCTTATGTTCTGCTAGGAACCAAAACTCTTGCATTCATGTGGAGCTACGTCTTTAGACTGGTAACACGCCTTGTCTTGTCTGGCATGTAGATCTTACTGGCCGTATTCAGTTCCTTTACTTTTGCCAAATTTATTATTTTTCATGTGCCAGGTTCTTCTATAAGTACTGCCTCCGCCTCAAATTATAAGAGGAAGTACATTTTTGGGGGCGATTTTGGTATCTAGTTCTTGCACATTTTTGGCCGAATAGGAGCACTTCACTTGAGTAGGGCATTTTGATGCCCAGACTCATCTGCACCTGGTTAAAAAAAATCATAAAAAATTGAAAAAAATTATAATTTTTTTTGTGCGGTAGAAAATTTGATACATGAGGCCCGCTCCCAATTTCAAGTCATTTAGACATCTGAGGAGCTCTTAGCAAAAAAGACAAACCAGACCAAAACAGTACATGAACAGTAAATATTTTTACAAACCCTTAATTTGTTTTTTTTCTTTGCTGAGAGCTCCTCAAATGTTCAAATGATGTGAAAATTGAAGCGGACCTCACGCATTAAATTGTCTACCACACAAAAAATTGGATTTTTTTGAATTTTTTTAGTATTTGTTTTTAAAAAATTTCGTCAGGACGGATGCAGATGAGCTCAGGTGCAAAGATGGATTCCCCTACTTCTGTTTTCATAGTATCCGTGGGGTCAGATCTTATATCAGGTCAATCCGATTGGCTGGGTCAGGTCTGAGCTCTGTCTATGAACCAAAACAAGGATCGGAGCAGAGAATCCACTCGAGTATATGGGAATTTGGCCAAATCAAGAAGGGCCTGCTATATTTCTTATGAGTATTACGTTTTCAAGTCTGACCGTGACGGCAGTATTACTGTACTATGTATCCACTCCCTCCGTTTCAAATTATTCGTCGTGGTTTTAGTTTAAATTTAAACTAAAACCACGACAAGTAATTTGGAACGAAGGAAGTAGTAAACGAGGTGGTCGGCGGGTATACTTAACTAACAGTATAGTTATGAAAGTCAATATTACTCCTTTCATCAGGGCCGTCGAGTTCCCTGTAACTTAATCTGGAACGAGGCGGGCATCAGATTTCGACTGAAGCGTTTCTCGGAAAACCAAGAGTAACCTGAACTTAGCTGAATCTTTTCTCTTAGAGTATAAAGTCTATTTGTATTATAATATATCTCTATTAGTCTAGTCTTGGAGCCCAAGCTTTGTAATCTATATAAACAGCCCTTAAGGCCCCAATCAATACAACAATTACTTCTCCAATATCTCAATCTATCATGGTATCTGACGCCTAGGTTTTCCGCACCTGGTATGGCTCCGCCACCCGTGCCGCCGCCCCGGCCGATTCGGCCCCTCTTCTCCATGGCCGAGTTCCGCGCCGCCGACGCTTCATCCCCTACCTCTTCCTCTACAACTACCCAAACACCTCCCCCCCCAAACCCGTCATCCACCGCTCCCGCGCCACCAGCTCGTCGTCATGGCCTCCTCAAGATGATCCTTGGACTGGCCTCGTCGAGCTTGGTCGATGCCTTGGTCGGCCCCTCGCCAGATGGTGCCCCTTCTGCGACACGGCACGTAGAGCCCCGGTCTTCGCCCGACCACCGGCTCTCCGGGACTCCTTGGACCCAGTCACGGCGCGCCTACACCGCCACTCCCACTCCGCCTACCAAAGACGCCGAGACGCCGCCGCCTCCAACACCATGTCGGTCTTCTACGACAACATGCAGGCCCAATCGCATACTACCCATCCGCTATCCCCTACGTCAACATGCAAGCTCCTGGCCCCTCTGCTCCTCCCCAACAGCCGGCTTGGGACCAAACCGCCTTCATCAACGCCATGAACAATTTTGTCCTCAACGACGCAGGTACGGATTGGATTTTCGATTCTGGTGCATCAATGCATATGTCTTCAAATATGAATTTATTGTCGACTTATTTTCATACGCTTTTCCACTATCATCATTGGCGATGGCTCCACCATCCTGTTTCATGCACCGGTCACTCTTACATCCCTTCCTCTCATGCCAATTTTCTTCTCCGTAATATTCTTGTGGTTCCTTCCATCATCAAAATCTTATTTCTGTTAGACAATTTTGCATTGACAACAAAGTTATCTGGCCTTTGACCCTTTTGGTTTGTCGTGAAGAATCGACAACGGGGCGGTCCTCGCTTCGGTACAATAGCAGGCGATCTTTATCCTCTTCATGGCGCCCACATCCACCCTCGTGCCATGCTCGCATCCGTTGATCTATGGCATCGTCGCCTCGGTCATCCCAGCAAAAACACTTTGGCGTCTTTACTCCAAGAATTTTGTATCCCTAGTTCTAGCAGTCCCCATAATCCCTCTATCGTAATGCATGTCAATGCGGCAAACATGTTAGATTACCTTTTGGAACCTCTACTACCATTAGTACTTTTCCTTTTGAGTTACTTCATCAGTGATTTATGGACCTCCCGGTCCCTAGTGTTTCTGGTTATAAATATTATCTTGTGATCTTGGATGATTATTCTCACTATACTTGGACCTTTCCTCTCCGCGCTAAATCTGAAGTACCTGCAATCTTTCTCAACTTTCGACAATATGTAATCACACACTTTGGCTTGCCAATTCGATTTATTCAATGTGATAACGGTCGTGAATTTGATAACACCCAAAACCGCACTGCAATCTTTCTCAACTTTCGACAATATGTAATCACACACTTTGGCTTGCCAATTCGATTTATTCAATGTGATGACGGTCGTGAATTTGATAACACCCAAAACCGCACCTTCTTTCTCTCCCAAGGCATTCTTCTTCGCTTTTCATGCCCTTATACATCTTCTCAAAATGGTAAAGCTGAACGCTGTCTTCGCTCTATTAATGATGTTCTTCGCACATTGCTTTTACAAGCCTCTCTTCCTTCCCGTTTTTGGGTTGAAGCCCTTCGCACCGCCACACTCCTTCTTAATATTCGACCAACTAAAACCTGCCCTCTTTATTCGTCTTTTCAATCTCATTTTCTCTCCCACCCTGACTATTCTTTTCTGCGTGTTTTTGGCTGTCTATGCTTTCCCAACATCGCCTCTACCGCCTCCAACAAACTAGAACCACGCTCACTACCTTGCATTCACCTTGGTCTTTCGATGATCACAAAGGATATCGTTGTTTGAACCATCTTCCGGTCGTATCATTCTCTCTCGTCATGTCACATTCGATGAAAATACTTTTCCTTTTTCTGTCACTACAACCACAACATCAATTCCACCACAATCCGCCACCACCAAAACCCTTCCCTAGTTCGGCCTTGGTCATCTCTGCTGCCATGGAATCTTGTTCCGTCTCTCGGCGGAATCGCCCAACGTTAGCCACCCTCTGCCCGCCCCCACCTCTCCAGAGCTGCATCCTCTACCCCAGCCGTCTTTCCCTCACCACATCCTACCACGGCAACCCCTCGACACCCACCACCTCTCGATTCTTCTTCCTCACCGTCCTCTTCAACCGAAAACCCACTGCCACCCAATGTCGTTCTTATACCATCGCTCACCAATGATCATGTCATGTGCACCCGTGGAAAACGAGGATTTCTTCTCCCCACCAAACTTCTCAATCTTACCGCCACCCCAACCATCTCTCCTATTCCAACCAGTTATAAGCGAGCTCTTCTTGTCCCTCTCTGGCTTTCCGCTATGCGCGATGAATTTGAAGCTCTTCAGCAAAATAATACATGGACTCTTGTTCCCAAACCTCCTGGTGTTAACATTGTTTCTGGCAAATGGGTTTTTCGTCATAAATTTCATTCCGATGGCACTCTCGCTCGTTACAAAGCTCGTTGGGTGTGTCGTGGTTTCTCCCAAGAGCCTGGTATTGACTTTGATGAGACTTTTCTCCTGTTGTTAAACCAAGCACTATTCGTGTTGTTCTTAGTCTTGTTGTTTCCTCTTCTTGGCCTATTCATCAACTTGATGTTAAAATGCTTTTCTTCATGGCACTCTCAATGAAACTGTTTATTGTCAAGAACCCTCGGTTTTGAGAATCCTCATCTCAAAATTTTGTTTGTCTCCTCAACAAATCTCTTTATGGCCTTAAACAAGCTCCTCGTGCATGGTTTCAATGCTTTGCTACTTTTATTCAAACCATAGGCTCTATTCCTCCAAATCCGATTTTCTCTCTTTGTTTATCGTCTTCTACTCACCCGCCTACATCTTGCTTTATGTTGATGATATCATTCTCACGGCTAGTTCGATTCTTTTCTTCAACATACCATCTATTCTCTCAATCGGGAGTTTTCCATGACTGATCTTGGTCCTCTTCATCATTTTCTAGGTATTCATGTTTCGCACAAAATCTTCCTCTTTCTTTCTCAACGGTCATACATTTTGGACTTGTTTTCTTGTTCGGTATGTCTGATTGTCAACCCTCTCGTACTCCGGCCGACGTTGGTGCTAAACCGTCGGTGATGGTGATCCTCTTTCGATCCTACTTTATATCGTAGCATCATGGCGCTCTTCAATATGCCACTCTTACTCGTCCCGAAATCTCCTATTCAGTTCAGCAAGCTTTGTCTCTTTATGCATGATCCTCGTGCTCCTCATCCGCTCATGTCGGCGCATTCTCCGCTATTTAAAAGGCACTCTTGATCACGGTCTCCTTATTAATTCTTCTTCACCTACAAGCTTGCAGTTTATTCGATCTTGACTAGGCAGGTTGTCGAGATACTCGACGATCTACATCCGGATTTTGCGTTTATTTGGGTGATAATCTTGTTTCTTGGTGTTCTAAAAGGCGGTAATGATTTCGTGTCTTCTGCTGAGGCCGAGTATAGAGGCGGTTGCTCACGCTGTGACCGAGGCGGTGTGGCTACGGCAGCTTCTCGTTGAACTTCATCGTCCGCTCCCACGTGCTACCATTGTTTATTGTGATAACATCTCTGCGCAGATACATGGCTTCCAATCCGATTCAACATCGCCGCACAAAGCACATTGAGATTGACATTCACTTTGTTCGTGAAAAGGTGGCTCTTGGCGAGGTTCGCGTTCTTCATGTTCCTACAAGTGCCCAATTTGTCGACATTTTTATCAAAGGACTCGATTGCATCGCTCACCGACATACGCTTGATCTCAACATTGTTTCACCCGACGTTGAGATGCGGGGATTTTATAGTATAAAGTCTATTCATATCAGAATCTATCTCTATTAGTCTGATGCTTGGCCCGAGCTTTCAGAATCTATATAAACAATTCTCGGCCCCAATCAATACAACAATTACTTCTCCAATATCTCAATCTATCATTTTCAACAATTGTTCAGGCAAGAGGAGCGAGGCTGACAGGACTGCCTCCTCATCTCACACCCTTGTGCGAGTTCGTCCGCCTTCTCGTGCCGTGTTCCAGCGCAGTGGAATGCTTCGTCACCATGGCCCAGACTTTTACCACGTACAGTACCAATTTTCTTATTTTATTAAAACCAAACTTGTACTAGTGACGATCTTAACGCCCTTGTCGTGTTATTACCATATAAAAAAACTCATTAACCAGATTGACCCGACAGCCTTACCAATTATTGCTACCCCGGCCTGGATCAGCATTCCAAATCAGCTCCCCGCCCGCCTGAAAATGTCATACCTCGGCCACTTGCCAGGCACGCACGCATCTCGTTAGTTATCCTCGAAAGAGACGTGACACGCTGACACTTGCTCAACTTGTGTTTACTTCTACTCCTCCCCGGCGGGCGATCATTTGTCCTTGGGCATATGCTGCGCTGCTAGTTGCCAGTGCCACACACCCTCGTCGCTTGGAATGTACTGCAGCCTGTGAGGTGCGCAAGAGCATTTTTGCACCGGAACATGGTATCGCCGTCGACATACGTAGACGTAGGGTCAGGCGCCTGGCTGGCGTGCAGGAGTACGTACTACTAGTACTATGTACCTTGATAGGATCCGTTTGGATTTTACCTGGGAAAACATTTTTGTAGGTAGGCTCCAGCTGACCCTCTCCCTGAACGTTCGTTTAATGACGTGGTATGTCTAGTATCATTGTGGTCGCCTAAGTTTGTTTCTTCTCATGTACGCAAATATTGCATCAACATAGAGGAGAGAAATGTCGGTAAAAGCAAAAATAAAAAATGATACAACCCACTCGCCTAACCCGAACTCCAGCCAGGGAAGACGAGGAGACGAAACACATGACACCTAGACCCTGTCACAACGAACGCGAGGCGAGGCACCTCCATCGTCGCCTGGTTGAGCCAATGCAAATTGACCATCAGAAGAAACGGAACAGTCACAGTATCTTCCGGCGAATGATCGACGCGGAGCACTGCACAACGGCATGGCAGGGAGAAAGAGGAAACGGTCCCCGTCCCCGTTGCCGTCACCCGGCCAGCTACCGGCGGCAAGCCGCCAAACTATACCGGTGCTCCGCTAGCCGCACGCACTTTCGCGGCATGCATGCATTGCACGTACGGTGCTGGTTTCTCCGACGCGAGCGTCCCCGGCTGGCCGAAGCACCCGAGCCCAGACGCAAGTAGCCAGCAGGCAACGGCGGAGCGCGCGCCGTGCACGTGGACCGTGGCCGGCTAGCTAGGAGACGCGAGGGTTACTATCACCGCTCGCGAGAAGGGAAGGGAGACGTGCTGGACCGCCAGAACCTTCCTGCACGCAGACGAACACGGCCGATGGCCGGAATACCCGTCCACGTCGACGGTCCCCGGGTCGCCGTCGAGCTAGGCAACGTGACGGAAATGCGTTTCACGTACGAGTTATGGAACAGGGGCATTTTCACCCGCGTCCGTCCATTTTTAAGGGCTCTATAAGCTCCGGCTTTTTGTCAACCGCACCGCCTCAACAATATTCTCAATTTTTTTTAGGGGTAACAATATTCTCAACGGAAATGTTAACGCCCACACGTGTGGACGTTTGCACATCGCCCACACGCCTCCATCACCACTCATTTTGTCACGTATGAATAGATGACATCAACAGATTTTTTTTTGGTTTTCGGCTTAAAAATGTTGTATCTCCTAAATAAAAAAACGAACTAAAAATCCATTTTCACCATTAAATCCGTCTCGACGAGATCTTCAAAACTAGACCCCATGTTGATATGTTTCGACGAATTTTTTTTTGCCAGAAGTTGCCACGATGTTTACACTGCAGTTGCCATAGGGCTTAAACTAAAGTTGTCATGTGGCAATTTTAGTTTGTAGATCATGGCAACTTCAGTACTTTGACCATGGAAATTATTTTTTGTATGAACCATGGCAATTTTACGTGCATGTATCATGACAATTTTAGTTTATGGTTCATGGCAAGTCTAGTTTCTTAATTCCCCGTTTTATAAATGTCAAAATTTACTTTTAAATGTAGAAGAAAATAGCTGAAACATATCATGGCAATTTCAGTGTAAACATCATGGCAATTCATATGCAATAGACATGGCAACTTTTAATTCAAAAAAAATTTCATCAAAACATATCAACATGTGATCTAGTTTCGAAGATCTCATCGCGTGGGATTTAATGGTGAAAACGGATTTTCAATCGGATTTTTCATTTAAGAGATAAAACATTTTAAAAACTGAAAATTCAAAAAAATTCCTGCATGCATGCATGCGATGACATGACAATCTGTTTACATTAGAGACGTGCGATGCGTCTTCCTTCCTGCCACACGTGTGGCAGTTAGCGCGACCCATTCTCAATTGCACTTTGTGTTTCAGATGCACCACGTTCTCTGGCAGAAAAAAAAATACGCGCCACGTTCGTTCATTCTAAAAGCTGTCAAGGAAATTGATAAAAAAAAATTATTCCGAAGTTGCAATACACCCTAAGTTTGACACGCGTTGCACGGTCAGGTCACTCTAAAAGCTGTCAAGGAAATTGATAAAAAAAAATTATTCCGAAGTTGCAATACACCCTAAGTTTGACACGCGTTGCACGGTCAGGTCAAAGGAAGTAAATTTATCTTACTGCCCAAGTACAAATGCAGACTACTACAGAAGAAAAGACTTTAAATACGAGAACGTCGTTTTGGTGGCCGAGCTCATTGAAGCTCACAAATTTAAATAAAAAAATTCAAAATTCAATCTTTCTGATTTTAAAAAATCTAAAAAAAATCATGCAAGTAAACAAGGATGTTATGTGTATGTGTGTAAATTTTTAGGATGAAATACCTTGAAATGTGATTTGTATATAAAAAGACAAATTCATGGCCTGGAAAACGAATAGTATCATGTGTTAAAAAGCTCTACATTTTTTTGCACGATCCTCATTTCAACGTATTTTGCCCTGAAAATTTACACGCGTGTGTGTTACGTCTTCATGCATATCTGTATTCTTTCACAATTTTTTGAAATGTAAAAAAATATGAATTCTGAATTTGAAGGCCTTCATGGAGTCCGAGCTCCAAAAGCAATTTTTGCTTAAATACGCGAAACTAAAGATTTAAGCTGGTCTGGAACGACGAAAAACAAACAGTGTGCCTCGCGGCGTGTGGGTTCGCTCCAAGGCCCTCCACCGGAATTCGCTGCACTGATAATACTTGATGTGAAATCCAAATGGGGTATATCAACCGTCGTAACCAACGGTGTGCTCCGGAACGGCGGTCTGCCAGCACTTTTGCGTTGAGGACTGATGTGCGCCGGCGCACCGGCCTAAAATTTGGGCCGGTCGCGCGTAGGTCGTCCGATTTGATTAATTTAATCCGTCCAATCGTCTAGCACGTCGTTCCTTTTTTTTTTTGTACGCTGGTTGCCCACCTGCATCGCCCGGAAGTCGCTTGTCCCATGCGCCGTGGATGTTGCATGCTGTCACGTGGGTGGAGCCCATCCAAATAATGATTGTGACTTCTCTCTGCTACGTGCACACAATAGTTTTAATCAAAAATGTACATAGAAGATCTGCGCTTGTTGTTAAACTGTATTTGTATGTAGCATTGCAGCAAAAAGTTCATAACAAAAATCAGAAAACACAAATAAAAAAAATCATATGTTTGTAGCATAATTTCTGTACTTTTATGACAAAAAAGAACATACATTGTGCAAAAAAAGCTCACAACGAAAAACAAAAAACTATGGAAGCAAAATTGTTATATGTTTTCTACATATTTGCCAGTAAATTTACAACTAAAAAAGCACTCATGTAGCAGTTCGCTGGGCCATTGCAGCTTTCATGGAAGCGTGAGCCTCCAGGAAGCTTTTTTCTATTGCCGGTTGAAGCCTTTTTCATATACAATTGAAGCTTTTTTTGGCAACGGTTGTAGCTTTTTCCATTGCACAGTGTCCTGGTTGAATCTTTTGCATCAACTGTTGAAGCTTTTTCTGTCAACGGTTAAAGCTTTTTTCGTTGCACAGTATCCTGGTTGAAGCTTTTGCATCTACGGTTGAACCTTTTTTTGTCAACGTTTCCAGCTTTTTTCCTTTTTCAGTGCCTCGTTGAAGCATTTTTCGTCCATGGTTGAAGCATTTTTGTCAATGGTTGCAGCACTGAGTGGCCCCTAGATTCCGCCATCTTCGATTGAAACTTATTAATGATTGGTTGTGGTTGTAGCTTTGCGGGTTGCACAAAACTGGCTGTAGCACTCATGCAGCAAAAAGATAATGCTGATTCCAGCGAAAGATTACCACCGGTTGCAGTAAAAGATCTTTGTGGTTGTTGCGTCAGTGGGGGAGTAATTTTAGATGTGTGGGGACTAAAGAGGTAAGGTAAGAGGCAAAAGCGATAAGGCCAGAGGAAAAGTAAGGAGAAAAAAAAAGGGGGACGATAGGCGCCGGCGCACCGGCCCAAAACTATGGCCGGTCGCGTCTCAGTCGTCCAATTGGGACTCGTGTAACCGCCCGATTTCATCTCCTTCCCCGTGCTTCTTCTTCCTTCGTTACGGGGCAACCCCCACGCACTCTCCCAGCCGCATCGAGCTCACCCATGCTCCCCCTCACCCCGCACCAGCTCGTCCCGCACCCCGCAGAGCTCGCAGATCTCGAACCAAAGTTGGTTGCCGCACCCCCGTAGCATCCCCCCTCGCCGGATCCGGCCCCTGCCTTGATAGATTGCAACCTCACCGGCAGCTTCGCCGGCAACACGGTCATGCGTCCCTCGTTGCAACCTCCCCCTACCCCTTGGATGCAGCTCCCATGTAGCAAAAAAGCATGTCGATGGAAGCTTTTGCAGTTCCCGGTTGCAACAAAATACAGGAGCCGGAGTTGCCACCGCAGAAATTGCTCTAGTCGATGCAGCAAAAACATAAGTTTTTTCCAGCTCAAGGCTTCACAGGTTGTAGCAAAACAATCTGCCGGTTCCAGCTCCGGTGTCGGGCGGTGGCAACAAAAAAGCGCTATTCGTTGTACCAATATTCGTCGCCGGTAGTAGCAAAATCCAAGGATGGTTGCAACAAAAAAACCACAGCCGTAGTAGGTCGCAGCTCCGTCGTAATGGATGTAGCAAATCCATAGCTGGTAGTAGCAAAAATCAACGACGTTTGCAACGTTTGGCTCGGCTGGTTGCAGCTCCCAGGGGTGGTATGTTTGCTCGTCGGAGTGGAGGTAGATGGACGGACAGAGCAGATTCCATGGCGGTGCTGCAGGGGCGCGCGGGAGGAGCACGAGCGAGCAGCAGCGGGTGGCAGGTGTCGGGGCAGTCCCTCGGCTTGGCGCAACCGGCCGTCGCCGGTGGCATGCAGCTTCTGTCATTTTCATGGCGCAAAGGTAGGGGATACAGAAAGAGAGGAAGAAGACGGAGGTTGCGGGGAAAGGAACGTGGGCTGGGGCCACCAGGGGACATGCGTCTGCGGAGTCAGGAGCGATTGAACGAAAAGTTACGAAACGATCGAACGCGGAGCCCGTGTCCGGCGCAACGCTTCGGCCGGTGCGCCGGATCTAAATGTTTCCCTTTTGCGTTTTCTTCTAGAGCGAGGCTGAACGTTTCCCAAGATATTTCGACGAAGAAAAAGGCAAAACCCCCGGCCGTGCCGGTGGCCCTGACACCACACCCCCGCCCACGGGCCACGGGGTTACCGTGCGTGCGGCCGGTAAAACGAACCAAGCAGCCGAGCCCGTCGCGTCCCGGTTTCTCTTCCAAAAAGCGGGCACGCGCCCGCAGTCACGGGCGCGCACACACACACCCCACCGTGAAAGCGAGCGACGGCGGAGAGCGACAGATCGCCCCGTGCGATGCGTGCCGCGTGCCC
This sequence comes from Aegilops longissima, assembly GCA_021605205.1. Taxonomy (NCBI): domain Eukaryota; kingdom Viridiplantae; phylum Streptophyta; class Magnoliopsida; order Poales; family Poaceae; genus Aegilops; species Aegilops longissima. The sequence continues at coordinate 129,385,258 of CM038678.1, forward strand.
CATCCCATTCCTCGCCCAGCCCGCGGCGCGAACCTTATCCACCCGTTCCCCTTCCCCCTCCCCCGCTTTATAACCCCACCACCATCCTCGCTCCCATCCCACCACCTTTTTTCAGCGAAGGCAACGAGACTACCAGGCCAATCCATCTCCTCTCCTCTCCTCTACCATCGGCTGCGAATTAAACCCATCCCGAAAATCCTCCGATTCCGATTCCTCTTCTTCCTCTCGCGGCGCGGCGCGAATCAGTGATCAATGGCGGTCGCATCGGGATCCGCGGCCACGTTCTCCGCCCGCCCCGCGGCGCCGGGCGCCGGCCGGCGCTGCTCGTGCGCCATCGCGGCCACCGGTGGTGCCAGGTTCCGGGGCGCCGACGGGAAGTGGTGGGCGCCGCTGCTGGGGTGGTCGGGCCAGCCAGACTACATCGACGCCCAGCCGGCGCCTGCACCGGTGTCGGAGGAGGAGCGGGCTGCTGCAGGCGGTGCAGCGGGGGCGAGGCGGTTCGGGGTGCTGACGGAGGAGAAGGCGCGGCAGCTGCGGGTGCGGATGATGGAGACGGAGAGCTTCCACGACGCCATGTACCACTCCGCCATCGCCTCCCGCCTCGCCTCCGCCGCGCGCGACGGCGACGCCAAGCCATAGAGCGCGGGGCCGAGCAGCTCAGCTCGCCGGCCGGAGCCATGGGAGACGCGCTGTCTGTGTACAGCTGTACATACGCTTTCGTTTGTTCTGTCTGTCCTGTTGATCGTTACTGTACCCCATTAGACAAGAAGAGGCCGGTAATAATATTTAGGATAGGGCCCCTTCAGACCCTCCTTCCTGAACTTGATTATTCCGTGGAGATGGGACTGCTTAGTTAATCTCGCTAGTTCTGAAGCAAAACTAGTAGCTAGCAGTAGCACCTGATGAATGATGAATGTACAAAAATAATTTGGCTGTGCTGATGATTTAAGTTCCGGTTTGCTCATCAGTGGAAATGGAATCATAGTCGATTGTCAAATTCAGATGCTTGCGAGTTGCAAAAATAACCGCTGATTGATGTTTCTCCAGTCACTGTGGATTGCATCAACTGCACGTCCTCTTCACCAATAATTAACCCATGCGTCCCTGTCGACCCCCTCCTGATAAGTAATCCCGGTGGGTTATTATAAAGAGGATTAACACATCCAACGTCATCGCCATTTGATTCAACTCTGTCTGTACGCTGCCGATCCGCCATTGGCCGGCTTGAGAGACCGACGCCGACCTCTGCCTTTGATCCGATCCATGTTAAATTAGATATCGAGTGTAACGTGAGATATAAAGCTGGTTTGCTGTTTCTCAATCGATTGAGAAGCAGTAATCGCCCAATCAGCGTTGTTTTTCTTTTCTTATTTCACCTTTTGCATCCCCGTTCTAATTTGCTTTAGGGCGCGCTTGGATCTCAGCCGCATATATGAAAGAATATTCACAGCGTATTTGAAAAATGTTGTATCGAGTATTTAGAAAAATATTCTTTACAAATTTGAAAAGTGGCAATCGTGTATTAAAAATTGTTCACCGCATTTTGAAAACGTTGGTCGTGCATTCAGAATGTTCACTGGATGTTTACAAATTATTCCATATTTAAAAATGTTCATCATGTATTTGAAAATGTTGACCACGTGTTGGAAAAAATGATCAACTTGTATGCACCATAAAAAATGGTCATTATGTATTACGTATAAAATTTAAAATAGGTAAAACTCAAAATGCAGATGCGCCGATCGCAAGTAGGGGGGCAAAGATCATGCGCTCCCTCTCCCTCTGCCCTAGTACCCTTGAAGCTTGTATTGTTGTTTGTAATATGTGCATTTGCAAATAAAGTTGTAGCATGTACAACTGTAGGTTAAGGATGGACATGCAATTGCGGGTTCGTGTGCACGCATGCCCTCGTCTTAGTATTGAGGGCGAGAAAAGACACCATAAAAAACTTGTATTTTGTGAATAATAATACATCCATCGGGCCAACCCCGCAGACTGTGACACACATGCTGCGGACAAAAAAGAAATAAAGAAAAAGAAGAAAATTGAAAACATGCACTTGTTACCCCTTTTTAAAACATAAAGTTGCGCCCTTCTTAAAACTTGAAGTAGCAACCCCTCCTCAAGAATTGCGGTTGCACCTCTTTGAAAACTTGCAGTTGCGACTCTCTTACAAAACTTGCGGTTGCAACCTCGCTTGAAAATTTGCAGTTGCAATCCGCTAGAAACTTCTAGCCCCCCGCGGCCAGAAAATTTGCAAGTTGTGAATCCTCTTGAAAACTTGAAGTTGCAATCCTGGTGGAAACTTGTAGTAGTGCTCCCTTGAAAAATTTGCAAGTTGTGAATCCTCTTGAAAACTTGCAGTAGCGACCCCTTGAAATGTAGAGTGTTGAGTATGTTATTTGTGCATGTATATTGACTAGACCCACCTCTCTAGTTTGTTGTATAGATTAAGGGAGAGGCCTGACTTTGTACTTATATATACTGTGCACATTGCACCGAATCAATACATCATACAATTTATACATCTTCATGGTATCAGTTTTTAGGTTCTAAAACCCTAGCTTCATTGCCGCCGCCTTGCCGCCTCCTCCAGCGCGCGCGCGCAGCGTCTTCCTTCACCGCCGTCGCGCACCCTGCGCCGCCGCGTGCCTTCTCTCCAAACCCGCGCTGCGTCGTTCGTTCCTAACCGCCGCCGCGTCGCTAACCCCCGCCGCCGATCGCTACCCCGAGCCAGCGCCGCTAACCTCCGCGCGCGCCCGCGTCACTTCACTTCCGCCGCCAAAGAACTCGCGCGATCGCCCGCCACACCTTTCGCCGGTAGCGCCATCGCCAGCCCACGCCGCGCACCTCGCATCGCTTCTTTGCTACCGCCGCGCCATCCGGCTCGTGGTTGCGCAAGCTGCCACGCCTCGCCCGCCCAGTCGCTTCGCCTGCTGCCGCGCGATTCGCCCGCCGAGCGGCCACGTATCGCCCGCCCAGCAACATCGTCGAGCCACCGCAAGTCCTAACCCGAGTCGTCCGAGCCGCCCGTCCGGTTCCCGCTATGTCGTCTGTCACTTCCTCCACGTCCACCAACTCCAATCCGTTCGCCGATGCCAACCCTCCTGACGTCAACGACATCCGCAGGCTCAACATCTTTGAGCGGGTGCCGGTCCGTCTCTCCCAGGCGGACTCCTCCTACCACTCGTGGAAGACGTGTTTCTCCCTCGTGTTCCGGGAGTATCATCTCATGGACCATGTGGACGGCACCGTTGACTCCAGCCTCGTTCCCGAGTTTTATGACTGGTCCAACATCGACACCATGATCATCCACTGGTTTTTCCTCACCATCACGCCCGACCTCTTCCAGACGGTCGTGACGGACGGTGATGATGCATGCGCCGTGTGGACCAAGCTGAACGGGCTCTTCACCGACAACAAGCTCCAGCATCGCATTTTTCTGCAGCAAGAGTCTTTGGGTGTCATCAGGACAACACCTCCATCGACGACTATTGTCGCCGCCTTAAGACTCTCGCTGACGAGCTTCGCGAGATCGGCGCCATGGTCGATGATGACCTCCTCCTCAGCACGCTCACCGCCGGGCTCAACGAGGATTTCGACAACGCCGCGGGGAACCTCAGCCTCATCCCCAACCCGTCCTCCGCCAAGTTTGTTGCGTACCTCCGCTTGGAGGAGCGGCGGATGAAGCAGGTGAAGACGCGCGCCATCCACACCACCCTCGCCACCGGTACCACCCGCGGCGGGCCTCCGGCGCCTCCCGTTGCCCCGGCACCCCAGCAGCATCATCAGGCGCCTTTCTCGGTGCCCCAACAGCTGGGGCTCCTGCCACAGCCGTACGGCCCGCCCGCGCCCCCACTCCTCCCGCTGAAAAGCGCGCGGGGCGGTAGCGGTGGCTGGGCAGTGGTCGGCAAGCAGCAGCAGCAGCAGCAAGCTGGCGGCACCGACCGCGATTTCAGGCCGCAAGCAGCTCAGTGCCGCCCCATGGGCCTCCGGCTATGACCCCTGGACCGGTGTCGTCCATGCGTACACCATGCCGGTTCCACGGGCTCCTGCACCGACGCTTCCCGTGCCGCGCCCGCCGGCGCACCAGGCATACTACGCGGCTCCGCAGCCGTACGGAGGATACCCACCGCCACAGATGGGCGGCGCCTACGGTCTCTGATACGTCTTCGTCGTATCTACAATTTTTGATTGTTCCATGCCAATATTCTACAACTTCCATATACTTTTTGGCAACTTTTTATACTATTTTTGGGACTAACATATTGATCCAGTGCCCAGTGCCAATTCCTGCCTGTTGCATGTTGTTGGTTTCGCAGAATATCCATATCAAACGGAGTCCAAACGGGATAAAACGGACGGAACTTATTTTTGGAATATTGGAAAATCTGGGAGAAAGATCAACGTGAAACGGTATCCGAGGTGGCCACGAGGCAGGGGCCCACACCCGTACCAGGAGGGCGCGGCCCCCACCCTTGTGGGCCACCCGTAAGGCGGTTCATGCCCTTCTTCGGCCGCAAGAAAGCTAATTTTTGGAAAAAAAATAACGGCGAAGGTTTCAGTCCAATCGGAGTTACGGATCTCCGGATATAAAAGAAACGGTGAAAAGGCAGCAGAAGAGAACGCAGAAACAGATAAAAATAGAGAGATAGATCCAATCTCGGAGGGGCTCTCGCCCCTCCCACGCCATGGAGTCCAAGGACCAGAGGGGAAACCCTTCTCCCATCTAGTGAGGAGGTCAAGGAAGAAGAAGAAGAAGAAGAATAAGAAGGGGGGCCCTCTCCCCCTTGCTTCCGGTGGCGCCGGAGTGCCACCGGGGGCCATCATCATCACCGCAATCTTCACCAACAACTTCACCACAATCTTCACCAACTCTTCCCCCTCTATGCAGCGGTGTAACCTCTCTCTTACCCGCTGTAATCTCTACTTAAACATGGTGCTCAACGCTATATATTATTTCCCAATGATGTATGGCTATCCTATGATGTTTGAGTAGATCCGTTTTGTCCTAATGGCTATTTGATGATCAAGATTGGTTTGAGTTGCATGTTTTATTATTGGTGTTGTCATATGGTGCTCTCCGTGTCGCGCAAGCGTGAGGGATTCCCGCTGTAGGGTTTGCAATATGTTTATGATTTGCTTATAGTGGGTGGCGTGAGTGAACAGAAGCACATACCCGAGTAAGTAGGTTGTTTGCGTATGGGATAAAGAGGACTTGATACTTTAATGCTATGGTTGGGTTTTACCTTAATGATCTTTAGTAGTTGCGGATGCTTGCTAGAGTTCCAATCATAAGTGCATATGATCCAAGTAGAGAAAGTATGTTATCTTATACCTCTCCCTCAAATAAAATTGCAATAATGATTATCGGTCTAGTTATCGATTGCCTAGGGACAAATAACTTTCTCGTGACAATAAACTCTTTACTAAAACTAATTTAGTTGTGTCTTTATCTAAACAGCCCCTAGATTTTATTTACTCGCTCTTTACTATTCTTGCAAGCCTATCCTAAAACACCTACAAAGTACTTCTAGTTTCATACTTGTTCTAGGTAAAGCGAACGTCAAGCATGCGTAGAGTTGTATCGGTGGTCGATAGAACTTGAGGGAATATTTGTTCTACCTTTAGCTCCTCGTTGGGTTCAACACTCTTACTTATCAAAAGAGGCTACAATTGATCCCCTATACTTGTGGGTTATCAAGACCTTTTTCTGGCGCCTTTGCCAGGGAGTCATAGCGTGGGGTGAATATTCTCGTGTGTGCTTGTTTGCTTTATCACTAAGTAATTTTTATTTGTTGTTCTTAGTTGTTCTCTATCTTTAGTTATGGATATGGAACACGAAATACCAAAAAAATTAGGTGTACTTTCTGCTCATGGAGATGGGGAACCTCCTAAAACCCTCGATGTTGGTTATGTGAAAGATATTACGTACTACTTTAATAATCCTGAGAAAACCCCATTCAATTATGTAATGGGAGTAGCGTTGGATCAACGTGAATACTTTAGGAATTACCGCTTGACACAAAAAGGGAAACTATTATGGGATCAAATTCATATATTGAAGTGGTATGCTAGACAACTATGCTTGGAATATGATTATACTTGTTGCTCTAGGATGAAGGCTCCACACCTTCCCTTTTCATGCAAATTTAATGATAATAAAACATTAGCTTCTTAGGCTAATGGTATATATGATTACTATGATGTGGAGCAAATAGAAAAGAATTTGTTGCTTTTATGGGTGCTTATGAAATTGAATCTATGTTTAAAGAGTTTGAAGATTTTGATGCTGCTGCTTATAGAACTGAAAATTTAGCTATCCTCAAATATTGTTATGAGAATTATGAATACAATACCGATATTAATGCACTCATTGAGAAAGTCTCCGCTGTCCAAGAAGAGACTAATATTTTGCAGGAGTCTATGGAAGAAGAAATTGATGAAACTGTGAGCTCATTGGATGAAAAAGATGATGAGGAGAGCGAAGAACAAAAGGAGGAAGAGCGGATTAGCTACCCGTGCCCACCTTCTAATGAGAGTAACTCTTCAACTCATACATTGTTTAATTCCCCTTCGTGCTTACCGAAGGACGATTGCTATGATGACTGTTATGATCCCTTTGATTCTTTTGAAATATCCCTTTTTGATGATGCTTGCTATGCTTGTGGCCAAGATGCCAATATGAATTATGCTTATGGAGATGAACTTTCTATAGTTCCTTATGTTAAACATGAAGTTGTTGCTATTGCACCCACGGATGATAGTCCTATTATCTTTTTGAATTCTCCAAACTACACTATATCGGAGAAGTTTGCTCTTATTAAGGATTACATTGATGGGTTGCCTTTTACCGTTGCACATGATGATTTTGATAGACATAATATGCATGTGCTTTCTGCTCCTACTTGTAATTATTATGAGAGAGGAACTATATCTCCACCTCTCTATGTTTTCAACATGATAAAATTGCAAGAAACTGTTTATACTATGAATTGGCCTTTACTATGTGTGCATGAATTGTTCTTTTATGACATGCCGATGCATAGGAAGAGAGTTAGACTTCGTCATTTCTTGATATATGTTGCTTTGTGCTCACTACTAAATGCTAAATCATTGCTAATTAAAATTGGCTTTGATGTACCTTGGGATCCGGGTGGATTCACTACTTGAGCACTATATGCCTAGCTTAATGGCTTTAAAGAAAGCGCTGACAGGGAGACAACCCGGAAGTTTTACAGATTCATTTATTTCTATTGAGTGCTTTCATATAGTTTAAAAACAACAAAAATAAAGAGGGGAACCCAAAACTTTTTCAAAAAGAAAAGTGAAAGTGAGAGAGACGCGCATTGTGAAAGTGGGGGACGTCCTTGAACTTTGTTCATGCCCATGGGAACTTTATGAATCTTAATTACAGAAACCTTTCAATAAAAATAATTATCCCCTTGTACAATTCCATTGTATTATAAAAATAATGTGCCAAGGTTTGCCTTTAGGATGTTTACAATGCTTGTTGGTTTGTACGGTGCAGGACAGAAACTTTGGTTGTAGTGCGTGAATTTTAGTTTTTTACTGGAACGTCAAATGGTTCTGATTCTTTTTGCACTGTCTTTCTGTACACATTTTTTATTTTTCCTAATTTTGGCAGAATTTTTCAAGTAGCATAAGTATGGTGAATGTTCAGATTATTACAGACTGTTCTGTTTTAGACAGATTCTGTTTTTGATGCATAGTTTGCTTGTTTTGATGAAACTATCAATTTATATCAGTGGATTAAGCCATGAAAAAGTTATATTATACTAGACACAATGCAAAAACAAAATATTAATTGGTTTGCAACGGTACTTAGAGTGGTGATTTGCTTTATTATACTAACGGATCTTATCGAGTTTTCTGTTGGAGTTTTGTGTGGATGAAGTGTTCGATGATCGAGAAGGTTTTGATGTGAGAAGAAAGAAGAGAGGAAAGAGCTCAAGCTTGGGGATGCCTGAGGCACCCCAAGTAAATATTCAAGGAGACTCAAGCGTCTAAGCTTGGGGATGCCCCGGAAGGCATCCCCTCTTTCTTCAACAAGTATCGGTATGTTTTCGGATTCGTTTCGTTCATGCGATATGTGCAAATCTTGGAGCGTCTTTTGCATTTAGGTTTTCATTTTTCTTTTATGCACCATGCTGGTATGAGATAATCCTTGGCTGATTTATAGAATGCTCATTGCACTTCACTTATATCTTTTGAGTATGGCTTTATAGAATGCTTCATGTGCTTCACTTATATCATTTGAAGTTTGGATTGCTTGTTTCTCTTCACTTAGACATCCGCCATTTGTAGAATGCTCTTTTGCTTCACTTATATTTGTTAGAGCTTGGGCATATCTTTTGTAGAAATAATTAAACTCTCTTGCTTCACTTATATCTATTTAGAAAGATGACAGGAACTGGTCATTCACATGGTTAGTCATAAAATCCTACATAAACTTGTAGACCGCTGAATATGATATGTTTGATTTCTTGCAATAGTTTTGCGATATAAAGATGGTGATATTAGAGTCATGCTAGTGGGTAGTTGTGGATTGTAGAAATACATGTGTTGAAGTTTGTGATTCCCGCATGCACGTATGGTGAACCGTTATGTGATGAAGTCGGAGCATGATATATTTATTGATTGTCTTCCTTATGAGTGGCGGTCGGGGACGAGCGATGGTCTTTTCCTACCAATCTATCCCCCAAGGAGCATGCTGATACGTCTCCGTCGTATCTACTTTTCCGAACACTTTTGCCCTTGTTTTGGACTCTAACTTGTATGATTTGAATGGAACTAACCCGGACTGACGCTGTTTTCAGCAGAATTGCCATGATGTTGTTTTATGTGCAGAAAACAAAAGTTCTCGGAATGACCTGAAACTCCACGGAATATCTTAGAATAAATAATAAAAAATCCTCGCCAAAGATGAAGACCAGGGGGCCCACACCCTGTCCATGAGGGTGGGGGCGTGCCCCCCCTCCTGGGCACGCCCCCTACCTCGTGGGCCCCCTGGACACCTTCCAACGCCAACTCCAACTCTATATATTGGCTTTCGGGGAGAGAAAAATCAAGGAGAAGAAATCATCGCATTTTACGATACGGAGCCGCTGCCAAGCCCTAATCTCTCTCGGGAGGGCTGATCTGGAGTCCGTTCGGGGCTCCGGAGAGGGGGATTCGTCGTCGTCGTCATCATCAACCATCCTCCATCACCAATTTCATGATGCTCACCGCCGTGCGTGAGTAATTCCATATATGCTTAATGCTTGTCACTAGGGCCCAAGTGCCATGAATTCAGATCTGAACCTATTATGTTTTCATGAATATATGTGAGTTCTTGATCCTATCTTGCAAGTCTATAGTCACCTACTATGTGTTATGATCCGGCAACCCCGAAGTGACAATAATCGGGACCACTCCCGATGATGACCATAGTTTGAGGAGTTCATGTATTCACTATGTGCTAATGCTTTGTTCCGGTTCTCTATTAAAAGGAGGCCTTAATATCCCTTAGTTTCCAATAGGACCCCGCTGCCACGGGAGGGTAGGACAAAAGATGTCATGCAAGTTCTTTTCCATAAGCACGTATGACTGTATTCGGAATACATGCCTACATTACATCGATGAATTGGAGCTAGTTCTGTGTCACCCTATGTTATGACTGTTACATGACGAACCACATCTGGCATAATTATCCATCACTGATCCGGTGCCTACGAGCTTTTGATACGTCTCCAACGTATCTATAATCTTTGATTGCTCCATGCTACTTTATCTACTGTTTTGGACTATATTCGGCTATATTTTCCACTTTTATATTATTTTTGGGACTAACCTATTAACCGGAGGCCCAGCCTAGAATTGCTGTTTTTGCCTATTTGGTGTTTCAAGAAACGGAATATCAAACGGAGTCCAAACGGAATGAAACCTTCGGAAACGTGATTTTCTCACTGAACATGATCCAAGAGACTTGGACCCTACTCCAAGGGACAACAGAGGCGGTCACGAGGGTGGGGGGCGCCCCCTAGGGCGCGCCCCCTGCCTCATGGGCCCCCTGTTGCTCCACCGACGTACTCCTTCCTCCTATATATACCTATGTACCCCCAAACGATCAGATACAGAGCCAAAAACCTAATTCCACCGCTGCAATTTCCTGTATCCACGAGATCCCATCTTGGGGCCTATTCCGGAGCTCCGCCGGAGGGGGCATCCACCACGTAGGGCTTCTACATCATCACCATAGCCCCTCCTCCGAAGTGTGAGTAGTTTACTTCAGACCTTCGGGTCCATAGCTAGTAGCTAGATGGCTTCTTCTCTCTTTTTGGATCTCAATACAATGTTCTCCCCCTCTCTCGTGGAGATCTATTCGATGTAATCTTCTTTTTGCGGTGTGTTTGTTGAGACCGATGAATTGTGGGTTTATGATCCAACTTATCTATGAATAATATTTGAATCTTCTCTGAATTCTTTTGTGCATGATTGGTTATCTTTGCAAGTCTCTTGAATTATCCGCTTGGTTTGGCCAACTAGATTGGTAGTTCTTGCAATGGGAGAAGTGTTTAGCTTTGGGTTCAATCTTATGTGTCCTTACCGAAGGATGTAAAAGGTTGCAAGGCACGTATTGTATTGTTGCCATCGAGGATAACAAGATGGAGTATTTATCATATTGCATGAATTTATTCCTCTACATAATGTCATCTTGCTTAAGGCGCTACTCTGTTTTTAACTTAATACTCTAGATGCATTTGGATAGCGGTCGATGAGTGGAGTAATAGTAGTAGATGCGTAATCGTTTGGTCTACTTGTCTTGGACGTGATGCCTATATACATGATCATACCTAGATATACTCATAACTATGCTCAATTCATCAATTGCTCAACGATAATTTGTTCACCCACCGTAGAATACTTATGCTCTTGAGAGAAGACACTAGTGAAACCTATGGCCCCGGGTCTATTCTCATCATATCAATCTCCGTCACTTTAATACTTGCTTTGTTTTTACTTTGCCTTTTACTTTTCACTTTGCATCTATATATCAAAATACCAAAATATTATCTATCATCTCTATCGATCTCACTCTCGTAAGTGATCGTGAAGGATGACAACCCCTAATCGCGTTGGTTGCGAGGAGCTATCGATTTGTGCAGTACGAGGGACTCATGCGTGGCCTCCTACTGGATTGATACCTTGGTTCTCAAAAACTGAGGGAAATACTTACGCTACTTTGCTGCATCATCCTCTCCTCTTCGGGGAAAACCAACGCAGGCTCAAGACGTAGCAAGAAGGATTTCTGGCGCCGTTCCCGGGGAGTCTACGCAAAAGTAAACCTTACCAAGTACCCATCACAATCCATATCTCTCGCATTACATTATTTTCCATTTGCCTCTCGTTTTCCTCTCCCCCACTTCACCCTTGCCGTTTTATTCGCCCTCTCTTTTCGTTTGCCTTGATGTCTTACTTGGCTCGTTTGCTCGTTTGGTTGAAATAGTTGAGTATTTATTCCTAAACAAAGAAGCCAATATCTATGGATCCTCATCCGCTTGCCAATCTTTTTAAGAGATCCAATTACGATGAACCAATTCCTAGTGATTTGGATGCACTAGATTATCTTTATAAGGTTTTGCCTGAAATCCGTGAAGTGACTCACGATAGATCTTTGAATAAAAAGCATGATTGCAATGATTTTATTATAAATTCTTTTTATGTCAATTGTGCTAATAAGATGCAAAACCCTAAGCTTGGGGATGCTAGTTTTGCTATGTCTACTACTTGTTGCAATGATCATGATTGGGGTGATTCTTCTTATGATCTTGAAAATCTATTTAAACCCCATGATGAATATAAGATTGATAATAGTGTTTGCAATAATATTGAAAGTGGGTTTGGAAGAGTGTCAACTTTAGATCCCACATATTTGGATAACATTCAATCTTATGAAATTTTTGATAAAAGTGGGCTTGGAGAAATCATGACTTTACTTAATGATAATCCCACTATTTTGGAAGAGTGTAAACTTCGCATGCATGTGGATCGTGTTGAGAATATGTTATGTGATAGCTATATTGTTGAATTTTCTTATGATCTTACATGTAATTATTATGAGAGAGGAAAATATGGTTATAGAAAGTTTCATGTTACTAATTTACCTCTAGTTATGTTGAGATTGCTATTGTTCCTTTCCGCCTCCTTGCATATGCTAGTTTTTGCTTGCTACGATAATTTGTTTGCCTATAATATGCCTATGCATAGGAAGTATGTTAGACTTAAGTGTGTTTGTCACATGTTCTATGATGATCTCTTTGTGCCTCAATTCTTGTCTTTCTTGTGAGCATCATTGAAATCTCAATGCCTAGCTAAAAAGGCTTTAAAGAAAAGCGCTTGTTGGGAGACAACACAATATTTTTCCTCGCTGCTTAGTAATAAATAATCCATCTAGCCTCTGTTTAGATGTGGTTTTATGTTTTAATTAGTGTTTGTGCCAAGCTAGACCAATTGGATCTTCTTGGATGATAGTTATTTGATCTTACTGTAATTTCCAGAAACTTTGCGCTCAGTGCCCGAATTATTAAAAATCACCAGAACGTGATAAAATACTGATTCCAATTGCTGCTGATCAATAAACAAATTGTCTAGATCTTCTAATTTTGGTATATTTTTTGGAGTTCCAGAAGTTTGCGTTAGTTACAGATTACTACAGACTATTCTGTTTTTGACACATTCTGTTTTGCGTGTGTTGTTTGCTTATTTTGATGAATCTATGGCTAGTAAAATAGTTTATAATCCATAGAGAAGTTGGAATACAGTAGGTTTAACACCAATATAAATAAAGAATGAGTTCATTACAGTACCTTAAAGTAGTCTTTTGTTTTCTTTCTCTAACGGAGCTCACGAGATTTCTATTGAGTTTTGTGTTGTGAAGTTTTCAAGTTTTGGGTAAATTCTTTTGATGGATTATGGAACAAGGAGTGGCAAGAGCCTAAGCTTGGGGATGCCCATGGCACCCCCAAGATAATCCAAGGACACCAAAAAGTCAAAGCTTGGGGATGCCCCGGAAGGCATCCCTCTTTAAATCTACTTCCATCGGTAATTTACTTGGAGCTATATTTTTATTCACACATGATATGTGTTATGCTTGGAGCGTCTTGTATTATTTGCGTCTTTGCTTGTTAGTCTACCACAATCATCCTTGCTGTACACACCTTTTGAGAGAGCCATACATGAATTGGAATTTGCTAGAATACTCTATGTGCTTCACTTATATCTTTTGAGCCTGATAGTTTTGCTCATAGTGCTTCACTTATATCTTTTGAGCGTGATAATTTTTGCTCTAGTGCTTTACTTAGATCTTTTAGAGCATGGTGTTGGATTTGTTTTAAAGAAACTATTGATCTCTCATGCTTCACTTAGATTATTTTGAGAGTCATTAATAGCATGGTAATTTGGTTAATATTAATATACTTGGTATTCAAGATATGTGAAACTTTCTTTTGAGTGCGTTGAATACCAAGAAAAGTTTGATGCTTGATAATTGTTTTGAGATATGGAGGTGATAATATCAAAGTCGTGCTAGTTGAGTAGTTGTGAATTTGATAAATGCTTGTGTTGAAGTTTGCAAGTCCCGTAGCATGCACGTAGGGTTAAAGTTGTGTAACAAATTTGAAGCCTGAAGTGTACCTGGCTTGTGCATCCTTATGAGTGGCGGTCGGGGACGAGCGATGGTCTTTTCCTACCAATCTATCCCCCTAGGAGCATGCGCGTAGTACTTGATTTTTGATAACTTCTAAATTTTTGCAATAAGTATATGAGTTCTTTTGACTAATGTTGAGTCCATGGATTATACGCACTTTTACCTTTCCGCCTTTGCTAGCCTCTTCGGTACCGTGCATTGCCCTTTCTCACCTTGAGAGTTGGTGCAAACTTCGCCGGTGCATCCAAACCCCATGATATGATACGCTCTATCACACATAAACCTCCTTATATCTTCCTCAAAACAGCCACCATACCTACCTATTATGGCATTTCCATAGCCATTCCGAGATATATTGCCATGCAACTTTCCACCGTTTCGTTCATCATCATCATGACATAAATTACTTTTGTCATATTGCCATTGCATGATCATGTAGTTGACATCGTATTTGTGGCAAAGCCACCATGCATTATTTTTCATACATGTCACTCTTGATTCATTGCACCATTCCGGTACACCGCCGGAGGCATTCATATAGAGTCATATCTTGTTCTAGTTTCAAGTTGTAATCCTTATGTTGTAATCAATAGAAGTGTGATGATCATCATTATTAGAGCATTGCCCACAAAAAAAGAGAAAGGCCAAAAAGAAAAAAAAAGAAAGGCCCAAAAAAAGAAAATAAATAAAAAGGGCAATGCTACTATCTCTTTTTCCACACTTGTGCTTCAAAGTAGCACCATGTTCTTCATGTAGTAAGTCTCATATATTGTGCTTCAAAGTAGCACCTTGTTCTTCATGTAGTGAGTCTCATATATTGTGCTTCAAAGTAGCACCATGTTTTTCATATAGTGAGTCTCATAAGTTGTCTTTTTATACTAGTGGGATTTTTTTTCATTATAGAACTTGGCTTGTATATTCCTACGATGGGCTTCCTCAAATGCCCTAGGTCTTCGTGAGCAAGCAATTTGGATGCACACCCACTAGTTTTATTTTGTTGAGCATTCATAGCTCTAGTGCATCCGTTGCATGGCAATCCCTACACCTCATGTTGACACCAATTGATGGGCATCTCCATAGCCCGTTGATTATCCTCGTCAATGTGAGACTTTCTCCTTTTTGTCATCTCCACACAATCCCCATCATCATATTCTATTCCACCTATGATGCTATATCCATGGCTCACGCTCATGTATTGCGTGAAGGTTGAAAAAGTTTGAGATTATTTAAGTATGAAACAATTGCTTAGCTTGTCATCGGGGGTATAGAAGTTGGGAACATCTTTGTGTGACGAAAATGAAGCATAGCCTAACTATATGATTTTGTAGGGATGAACTTTCTTTTGCCATGCTATTTTGAGAAGACATGATTACTTTGATTAGTATGCTTGAAGTATTATTATCTTTATGTCAATATGAACTTTTGTCTTGAATCATTCGGATCTGAATATTCATACCACAATTAAGAAGATTTACATTGAAATTATGCCAAAGTATCACTCCGCATCAAAAATTCTCTTTTTATCATTTACCTACTCGAGGACAAGCAGGAATTAAGCTTAGATGCCTCGATACGTCTCCAACGTATCTATAATTTTTATTGCTCCATGCTACTTTATCTACTATTTTGGACTATATTGGGCTTTATTTTCCACTTTTATATTATTTTTGGGACTAACCTATTAACAGGAGGCCCAGCCCAGAATTGCTGTTTTTTTTGCCTATTTCAGTGTTTCGAAGAAACGGAATATCAAACGGAGTCCAAACGGAATGAAACCTTTGGAAACGTGATTTTCTCACCGAACGTGATCCAAGAGACTTGGACCCTACTCCAAGGGACAACAGAGGCGGTCACGAGGATGGGGGGCGCCCCCCTAGGGTGTGCCCCCCTGCCTCGTGGCCCCCCTGTTGCTCCACCGACGTACTCTTTCCTCCTATATATACCTGCGTACCCCCAAACGATCAGATACGGAGCCAAAAACCAAATTCCACCGCTGCAACTTCCTGTATCCACGAGATCCCATCTTGGGGCCTATTTCGGAGCTCCGCCGGAGGGGGCATCCACCACGGAGGGCTTCTACATCATCACAATAGCCCCTCCTCCGAAGTGTGAGTAGTTTACTTCAGACCTTCGGGTCCATAGCTAGTAGCTAGATGGCTTCTTCTCTCTTTTTGGATCTCAATACAATGTTCTCCCCCTCTCTCGTGGAGATCTATTCAATGTAATCTTCTTTTTGCGGTGTGTTTGTTGAGACCGATGAATTGTGGGTTTATGATCCAGCTTATCTATGAATAATATTTGAATCTTCTCTGAATTCTTTTATGTATGATTGGTTATCTTTGCAAGTCTCTTGAATTATCCGCTTGGTTTGGCCAACTAGATTGGTAGTTCTTGCAATGGGAGAAGTGTTTAGCTTTGGGTTCAATCTTGCGGTGTCCTTACCAAAGGATGTAAAGGGTTGCAAGGCACGATTGTATTGTTGCCATCAAGGATAACAAGATGGAGTATTTATCATATTGCATGAATTTATTCCTCTACATCATGTCATCTTGCTTAAGGCGTTACTCTGCTTTTTAACTTAATACTCTAGATGCATCTTTGGATAGCGGTTGATGAGTGGAGTAATAGTAGTAGATGCAGAGTCGTTTGGTCTACTTGTCTTGGACGTGATGCCTATATACATGATCATACCTAGATATACTCATAACTATGTTCAATTCATCAATTGCTCAACAGTAATTTGTTCACCCACCGTAGAATACTTATGCTCTTGAGAGAAGCCACTAGTGAAACCTATGGCCCCCGGGTCTATTCTCATCATATCAATCTCCATCACTTTAATACTTGCTTTGTTTTTACTTTGCCTTTTACTTTCCACTTTGCATCTATATATCAAAAATACCAAAAATATTATCTATCATCTCTATCAGATCTCACTCTCGTAAGTGACCGTGAAGGGATTGACAACCCCTAATCGCGTTGGTTGCAAGGAGCTATCGATTTGTGCAGGTACGAGGGACTCGCGTGTGGCCTCCTACTGGATTGATACCTTGGTTCTCAAAAACTGAGGGAAATACTTACACTACTTTGCTGCATCATCCTCTCCTCTCCGGGGAAAACCAACGCAAGCTCAAGACGTAGCAGCTTTCCATATACTGGTTCTCGCTTATTTACTTTTCCGTTGCTACTGTTACAATCACTACAAAATACCAAAAACATTACTCTTGCTGTCTTTAATTTTGTTACCGTTACCACCACTATCATATTACTTTGCTACTAAACACTTCGCTGCAGATACTAAGTTTCCAGGTGTGGTTGAATTGACAACTCAACTGCTAATACTTGAGAATATTCTTTCTCTCCCCTTGTGTCGAATCAATAAATTTGGGTTGAATACTCTACCCTCGAAAGCTGTTGCGATCCCCTATACTTGTGGGTTATCAAGACTAATTTCTGGCGCCGTTGTCGGGGAGCATAGCTCTATTCATTGAGTCACTTGGGATATATCTGCTGGACATTATGAAGAACTTGAAATACGCTAAGACAAAAATGTATCCCTCAACTACGAGGGGAGGTAAGGAACTGCCATCTAGCTCTGCACTTGATTCATCTTCTGTTATGAGTAAGCTAGCGACACCTAAACCTGCTTCTGCTATTCGTTCCGATATGTCGCATGTTATTGATGATGCCACTTCTGCTATGCATGATACTTATGATGAAACTACTTCTATGCTTGATACTACTGTGCCCCTTGGTGAGTTTCTAGATGAACAAAATTGCTAGGGCTGGAGAGAAATAAATTATTGAATCTGAATATGATGATGAAAGTGATGATGAAAATATGCCTGTTATTCCTGAGGGTTATGTCTTTGATATGGAATCTTCTGCAGCTATTTTTGCTTGTAAAGATAGATATGAACTTAAGAGGCTGCTAGTTAAATGGAGTAAAGAATCTCTTAGAGACAGAATGAAACCCGACCCTGCTTTTGCTACTTCACCTATTTGTGTTCCCGATAAGGATTATGAATTTTCTGTTGATCCAGATATAATTACTTTGGTCGAATCTGATCCTTTTTATGGCTATGAAACTGAAATTGTTGTGGCACATCTTACTAAGTTAAATGATATAGCTGCCCTGTTTACTAATGATGAGAGATCGCGCTACTTATTTATACTCAAAATATTTCTGTTCTCATTAAAGGGTGATGCTAAGATATGGTTTAATTCTCTTGATCCTGGTTGTGTGCGTAGTCCCCAGGATATGATTTATTACTTCTCTGCTAAATATTTCCCTGCTCATAAGAAACAAGCTGCTTTGAGGGAAATATACAACTTCGTGCAAACTAAATAAGAGAGTCTCCCACAAGCTTGGGGGAGGCTTCTCAAGTTACTTAATGCTTTGCCTGATCATCCTCTTAAGAAACCTGAAATACTTGATATCTTTTATAATGGACTAACCGATGCTTCCAGAGATTACGGATAGTTGTGCTGGTTCTCTTTTAGGAAAGAACACGGATGAAGCTGAAATTCTATTGAATAATATGTTGACAAATGAAAATAATTGGGAACCTCCTGAGCCAGCTCCTGCTCCAATTGCTGAGCCTATTCCTAAACCAACACCGAAGAAGAGAGGTGTACTATTTCTCAGTCCCAAAGATATGCAGGAGGCAAAGAAATCTGTGAAAGAAAAGGTATTAAAGCTGAAGAGTTAAGAATTTACCTCCTATTGAAGTAATATATGGTCTTAATTTACTGCTTGTTGAAGAAGTATATGATCTCAATTCTTTATTCACTGAAGAACCTCCTGATCCCGATATCCCGACACAGGTAGTAAAGGTAAATTCTCTCTATGGATATGATAAAGTGAAGTCCCTCCTACTAAAATTGCTAGTCGATTGCTTGGATGAGTTTGATAACTTTATGTTTAAGCAAGATGACTTTAATGCTTATTTTGGTAGACAATTAAAACAAGATGCTTATATGATTAAACGCTTGGGTGATTATATGGCTAATATTAGAGGTGAACTTAAACTTGTTAGCAAACATGCTTCTATGGTTACCACTCAAGTAGAACAAGTACTTAAAGCTCGTAAAGAAGTGCTTGATGAAATGAATAGTAAGAAAAATGATTATGCTGTTAGAGTGGCTACTAGAACTGGTAGAATGACTCAGGAACCTTTGTATCCTGAAGGCCACCCTAAAAGAATCGAGCAATATTCTCAGAGAAATAATATTGATGTACCTAGTTCTTCTAAAAGGAAGAAAAATAAAAATGATAGGACTTTGCAAACTTATAGTGAACCTATTGCTGAACCACCTGAGAATCCAAATGATATCTCTATGTCTGATGTTGAAACACAATCTGGTAATGAACATGAACCCAGTGAAAATGTTAATGATGATGTTCATGATGATGCTCAACCTATTAATGATAATGATGTAGAAGTTGAACCTGTTGTTGATCTTGATAACCCACAATCAAAGAATCAATGTTATGATAAAGTAGACCTCGTTGCTAGGAAACATGGTAAAGAAAGGGAACCATAGGTTCAGAAACCCATGCCTTTTCCTCTGAAACCATCCAAGAAAAAGGATGATGAGGATTTTGAGCGCTTTGCTGAAATGATTAGACCCATCTTTTTGCGTATGCGATTGACTGATATGCTCAAAATGAATCCTTATGCCAAATATATGAAAGATATTGTTACAAATAAAAGAAATATACTGGAAGCTGAAATTTCCACCATGCTTGCTAATTATACTTTTAAGGGTGGAATACCAAAGAAACTTGGAGATCCAGGAGTACCTACTATACCATGCTCCATTAAGAGAAATTATGTTAAAACTGCTTTATGTGATCTTGAAGCCGGTGTTAGTGTTATGCCTCCTCTCTTTATATCGTAGACTTGACTTGAATAAGTTGACACCTACTGAAATATCTTTGCAAATGGCTGATAAATCAACTGCTATACCTGTCGGTATTTGTGAGGATGTGCCTGTTGTGGTTGCAAACGTTACTATTTTAACAGACTTTGTTATTCTTGATATTCCCGAGGATGATAGTATGCCTATTATTCTTGGAAGACCTTTCCTTAATACTGCAGGGGCTGTTATTGATTGCAACAAAGGCAATGTCACTTTTCATGTTAATGGTAATGAGCATACGGTACACTTTCCGAGGAAACAACTTCAAGTTCATAGTATCAACTCTATTGGAAAAATTCCATCGATTATATTTGGAGGTTTTGAATTTCCTCTTCCCTCGTCAAGAAGAAATATGATATTCTTATTATAGGGATGTGCATATCCCGTTGAGGTAACCTAGTGTTATTCAAATTTCTCGGGTTCCATGTTAGTCGGAATGAGTTTGTTAACAAGACCGATCAACCTTGTTAGTGGATTCCTTTTGATGAGCATGAGATGGATGAAACTAGAAGCACAACCTTCTGTACCCTCTTTATATTTTCTGTTATTTAGTATAAATAAAGTAAAATAGTATTTTTCTGTCTGTCTCCTGACTTGTCAGTGCAACATAAAAATATCCCGAAAATAAAAGTCCTCAGAATGCCATGCCAATTTAATATGATTTTTTCGGGAATATTTGAGGATTTTTAGTGCAAAAATTACCGTGGGGGAGCTGCCACCTGGCCACGAGGGTGGAGGGCGCGCCCTACCCCCTGGGCGCGCCCCCTGCCTCGTGGGCCCACGGTGGCCCTCCTCCACTTATTCCTGCACCCATCTTCTTCATCTGCCTCACACAAACCCGAAAAACCAACTCAAGCACGAGTTCCAGCCACTTTTGCTGTGATTTTCGATCTCCTTGCTTAAAGCACCTCTCGTAAAAATGCTTGGGGAGATTGTTCCTTGGTATGTGACTCCTCCATTGGTCCAATTAGTTTTTGTTCTAGTGCTTTATTCTTTGCAAATTTGTGCTGCATAGGTGACCATGTTCTTGAGCTTGCATGTCAAATTTATATGGTTCCAAGTAGTTCTAATGCTTGATATAGGCTCTAGGCACTTGTAGGAGTAGTTGCTATCAATTTTATTGAAGTTGGTTCACTTTTGTTTGAAGTTACTAAAAATTTCAGATTTTTTTTAGAGGAAACAATATGTTTAGGAAGATGTTCCAAGGTGGTTCTTCAAGGAAGCAATGTCCCAGGCTTGCAATGCGTGATGCTGACGAGGAACCACCAAGAGACGCTCTTGTGAGGCCCTGTGAATGGCCTTCGGAAAATTTTATGGAGCAAGCGGGAATCAAAGAAGAATTTAATGCATATTTGCGTAACCTCGATCTTTTGGACTTCGAGGCTGACAAATGCCCCCAGTATCATGATCTCACAAGTTCATTTGTGAGGAGGTTTGAATTTTCATCTTCGAGTAATTCTCCTTCAGTCATGTTTGACCTTTATGACAAATCTTATACCATGGACTTAGAGGATTTCACTTTTGCTTGCAAACTTCCATCTTGGGGTAGTGTCAGGGATCCCCCTAAATCTGAATTTAGAGACTTTCTTGCTAGCATAACTGTGGGGGAATCTAGAGATATAACGCAAGCCACTATAGGGAGCATTCACTTTCCTGCTATACATTATTTTGCTCTCTTCATAGGTAGATGCATAAATGCTAAGGATGAAGCATGTCACATGTGTGTCCCTGATCTCAGCATTCTCAAGAGTGATGTGCTAGGAGACCAATCTTATCATATGGGAGCCATTGTAGCTCGTAGGTTGCATCATAATAGATATAACGGAGATTTCTTTGGAGGAATTTATGCAACCCGCTTAGCTAATTTTCTTGAGATTGACATTCGTGAGGGTGATATGGAGTTACCCCCTACTTATTTAGATTTTGATTCTATGGTTTCCCTCCAGTTTGTTGAGAGGACTGAACCACCTCTCTAGTATCGACTAATCTTTAACAAACGGCATGTTGTCCGTATTACTCTTCCTGCTCCTGCCTTCTTTGATTCTCGGACAAAAGGAAGATATGTTATTACCAGAGAGGAGGCAGATGAGTACGAGAGAAGAGCGGAGGTGGCTCGACGCCACGCTGCAGCTCAGGAGGCAATAGCCGCTGCATCGCAGTATGACCCCAACTACACCTATGGGTATCCGCCAGGCTATCCCTGGCAATAGACCAACTTAGGCCAAAAGCCTAAGCTTGGGGGAGTACGTACTTCTCACCGACATTACATTTATGTTCACATACACTCATTGCTAGATGTCGGTGCTCATACTCTTTAACTGTAATATCCATGCTAGTTTATTTTCTTTTTCCTGCTTTCTTCTTGTGTGTTTAATAAACCTTAAGAAAAAACAAAAAAAATAGTAGTAGTTTATTTTTCCTGCTGTGTAGTAAGAAAACCCAAAAATATTTCCCGTTCTTCTTTTGCTTGTTGGGAGCTTTCCCGTGTAAATAGTTTTTATTTCTTTTCTTTTCTTTGGGGGTCAGTAGGAGAAGACCATGATTAAATTGTTGAAGTGGCTCTTATATGCATCATTGTTGATTTAACCAAGAGCCCATATTACCTTGTCTTCTCATGTTTATTGAATGCTCACAGATTCCATCTTAGTCCAATGCACGTGCACTCTTATTATTATTCACATCGTTCGGTCGTGCAAGTGAAAGGAAATTATGATGACATATATGATGGACTGACTGAGATGAGAAAAGCTGGTATGAACTCGACCTCTTTTGTTTTTGTAAATATGATGAGTTCATCGTTCTTGATTCAGCTTATTATGAATAAACATGTTTTGCAATGACAATTAGAGATCATAGTTGCTTGTGCCATGCCTGATTAGCTATGAGTTATAATGGTTTACCTTGCGTGCCAACATGCTATTAAAATGGTTGTGATGTGGTATGATGGGGTGGTATCCTCCTTTGAATGATTTAAGTAACTTGACTTGGCACATGTTCGCGCATGTAGTTGAAACAAATCAACATAGCCTTCACGATATTTATGTTCATGGTGGACTATATCCTACTCATGCTTGTATTCAATGTTTATTAATTTTAATGCATGTTCATGACTGTTGTCGCTCTCTAGTTGGTCGCTTCGGCCTTTTGCTAGCCTTCACTTGTACTAAGCGGAATACTGCTTGTGCATCCAATCCTTTAAACCCCAAAGTTATTCCATATGAGTCCACCATACCTTCCTATATCACGGTATCTACCGCCGTTCCAAGTAAATTTGTATGTGCCAAACTCTAAACCTTCAAATAAACATTCTGTTTTGCATGCTCGAATAGCTCATATATCAACTAGGGCTGCCCTTTTATTCCGTGTTAGGCAGGTTATTCTCAAGAGGAGTGGACTCCGCTCCTCACTCACGAGAAAATGGCTGGTCACCGGGATGCCCAGTCCCATGCTTTATGCAAACTAAATCAAAATAATTGCAAACAAAACTCCCCCTGGGACCCGTTGAATGTTGGAGGCACTCGTTATTTCGAGCAAGCCATGGATTGATGCTTGTGGAGGAGGGGGGTATAAACTTTACCATTCTGTTTGGGAACCGCCTATAATTTGTTTAGCATGGAAGATATCGTCATCTCTTAGTTGTTATGTTGACAATGAAAGTATGCCACTCAAAATATAATTTATCTCTATTTCAAAACCGAGCTCTGGCACCTCTACAAATCCCTGCTTCCCTCTGCGAAGGGCTTATCTATTTACTTTTATGTTGAGTCATCACCCTCTTATTAAAAGCACTAGTTGGAGAGCACAGCTGTCATTTGCATTCATTCTTTGTTAATTTTTATCGGGTATGACTATGATTGGATCTCTTTACCATGAATTACAATGTCTAGTCAGTCCTTGATCTTTGAAGGTGCTCTGATTTATGTTTTGCGGTCTCGTAAAGGGCTAGCGAGATACCATCTTGTTATATCATATTATGATTATTTTAAGAAAGTGTTGTCATCCGAGATTTATTATTATGGCTTGCTAGCTGATTATGTTATTGATATTAGTAAACATGAGACCTAGGAGTTATTGCAAATGTGGTTAGTTATGATCTTTGCTGAAAACCTGAATCTGGCTTGACATAGGTACAACAACAAGAGCAAACAGAGTTTGTAAAAGTTTTTCTTTTTGTCTTTCAGTTTGTCAACTGAATTGCTTGAGGACAAGCAAGGGTTTAAGCTTGGGGGAGTTGATACGTCTCCGTCGTATCTACTTTTCCAAACACCTTTGCCCTTGTTTTGGACTCTAACTTGTATGATTTGAACGGAACTAACCCGGACTGACGCTGTTTTCAGCAGAATTGCCATGATGTTGTTCTATGTGCAGAAAACAAAAGTTCTCGGAATGACCTGAAACTCCATGGAATATCTTAGAATCAATAATAAAGAATCCTCGCCAAAGATGAAGACCAGGGGGACCACACCCTGTCCACGAGGGTGGGGCGCGCCCCCCCTGGCGCGCTGTGGACGCCCGACGATCAGACACTAATCATGCACGCGAACGCACGATCAAGATCGTGGACTCACGGAAGATATCACAACACAACTCTAAAACATAAATAAGTCATACAAGCATCATAATACAAGCCGGGGCCTCGAGGGTTCGAATACAAGTGCTCGATCATAGACGAAGTCACGGAAGCAACAATATCTCGAGTACGGATATAAGTTAAACAAGTTTGCCTTAAGAAGGCTAGCACAAACCGGGATACAGATCGAAGAGGCGCAGGCCTCCCGCTCGATCCTCCTAACTACTCCTCGGTCGCCGCCGTGGGCTGCACGTAGTAGTAGGCACCTCCAGTAGTAGTCGCCATTGACGGTGGCGTCGCCCTGGCTCCATCGTCTCGTCGCAGCAACCGGTAAAGAAAGGGGAAAAGGGGAACAAGGCAACCATGAGTACTCATCCAAAGTACTCGCAAGCAAGGAGCTACACTACATATGCATGGATATATGTGTAAAGGGCCATATCGATGGACCTGAACTGCAGAATGCCGTAATAAGAGGGGATATCTAATCATGTCAAGACTACGCTCGCAGCCTCCGCCTTGCAAAGATGTAGCGTAGAGTAGTCTCAAGTCCTCCAAGTAGCATCGCATAGCAATAATCCTACCCGCGATCCTCCTCGTAACCCCGAGAGAGCGACCACCGGGTTGTATCCGCACTTGGAAGGGTGTGTTTTATTAAGTATCCGGTTCTAGTTGTCATAAGGTCAAGGTACAACTCCAAGTCGTCCTGTTATCAAGATCACGGCTATTCGAATAGATTAACTTCCGGCTGTGGTGCACCACATTACCCGACACGCCGATCCCATTTGGTCGACACACTTTTCGGTCATGCCCGCCGCTGAAGATCAACACGCCGCAGCCCCACCTAGGCATAACAGAGAGGTCAAGACGCGGTCTAAACCTAAGCGCCACAGGGTCTGGGCCCATCGCCTTAGGACACCAGACGTTGCGGGCGGCCGGAAGCGCACTCTAGCCTAGTGGCGTTCGGTCCAATCCGGCCACGCTGCTTTCGATCGGCCGACGTCACGAAATGCTTCGCCGATACCACGACGCGGTTGCCCATCTCTTGTCCCACGTGGCGGTTAGTGCGTATAAGGTCAACGACCCAACTCAGATCAAATACCAAGATCTCGTTAAGCGTGTTAAGTATCCGCGAACGCCGAACAGGCCAGGCCCACCTCTCTCCTAGGCGGTCTCAACCTGCCTGCCGCTCCGCCACAAAGATCCACTCGCGGGTGCTCCACAAGCCAACCCGACTTTAGTCACCACATGTATCATGTATAAAGTATATAGTATATACCCGTGATCACCTCCCGAGTGATCACGGCCCGATAGTATAGCACAGCAGACGGACAAGAATGTAGGGCCACAGATGGAAATACTAGCATCCTATACTAGGCAAGTAGGATTGCAGGTAAAGGTATCAACAGAAGTAGCAAAGACAGGCTATGCATCAAGATAGGAATGACGAAAAGCAGTAACATGCTACACTACTCTAATGCAATCAGTATAGAGGAGAGTAGGCGATATCTGGTGATCAAGGGGGGGGCTTGCCTGGTTACTCAGACAAGAAAGAGGGGTCGTCGGTGACGTAGTCGACCACAGGGACATCAACATCGTCACGGGGTCTACCGGAGAGAAGAGGGGGAAGAAACAGTAAATACATAGCAAGCAACTGCATAACAGGTCAACAAGCAGAGCTAGACGTGTTCTAACGCGGTATGAGGTGATACCGGTGAAGGGGGGAAACATCCGGGAAAGTATCCCCGGTGTTCCGTGTTTTCAGACAGATGGACCAGAGGGAGGAAAGTTGCGTGTTCGCTATGCTAGGGATGTGTGGCAGGCGAATGGGCTGCGTATCCGAATTCGTCTCGTCGTTCTGAGCAACTTTCATGTACAAAGTATTTTCATCCGGGTTACGGATTATTTTATATTAATTTTTAAAGATTTAAATCATTTTTAGAATTAACAGATTTAATTAAATTAGAAAATGCAATTATGACGTCAGCATGATGTCAGCGGTGAACTCTGAACGTTGACCAATCAAGCTGACGGGTGGGGTCATTCTGTCATAGACCTAACTAATTAACATATTTAGTTAACTAAGTTCAGTTAATTAGGTTAACTAACCTGATTAATTAAGTTAACTAATTAATGCGTTAATGTTTTTAAAATCATTATTATTTTTACATTTTCATTTCTTTGAAAAAAGGGGGGGCTTGCCCCGTGTGGCAGTGGCCCAGCCGGACTACACACGCACGCACACATTCACAGCCACGGCCGTGGCCATGGCTGGCGGCAGCGGCGAGAAATGGCAAGGGGCCGCCGACAGGAAGGGGCGGCCGCCGGTGAGGCCAACAGCGCGAGGCTGGGCGATAGTGGGGCTCGCGGCCGGCGCGTACAGAGGGTGGTGGTGCGACAGCTGGGTGCGGAGAGTGGGGCGCGGCGAGCTACGACGGTAGCGGCAAGCAAGCTAGAGAGTGAGGCGGCCTACGCGGGAGAGGGGAGAGGGGAAAGGAAGAGGAGCTCACATCGCTCCTGCAGATGTGCGAAGTGGGCTCGGGGGAGGCTCGGAGTTGCCGGAGTTCGACGGCGAGGGCGGCAGTGCCCGAGGTGGAAGACGACGGGATCCGGGCTGCAGCGCCTCCACCAAGCGCCATCGGGCCGAGTCGACGCAGGTGATGACGGCGGCACTCCTCAACGCTTGGCAGAGCTCGGGAGGTCGTCGGCCACGACCACGGCGAGGCGACAGCGGTGGTCGCATCGGATGCGAGTGAATCTTGTAGAGGGGGAGGGGCAAACGAGGGAAAGGGAAAGCTAGGGTTGGCAGGGGGAGCGGTGAGTGGAGGGGAGGGCTCGAGGCGTCGAGGGACGCGTCAAGAGGGACGGGACAGTGGTGGCTGGTCAAGACTGACGGCGCAGGCGCGGCGGGCGAGGCAGATCTGGAGGAGGGGAGCGAGTGTGCGAGGGGATATGGACGGGCGCGAGTGGGGGGGTGAGGCAGGGCAAGTGGGAGGCGAGGGGCCGAGGCGTCGGGGCGGTGGAGGCCTTATCCTCTCGTCGGGCGTCGCCGGCAAGGTGGTTGGATGGAGACCGCGCCCGCGGTCGCTCGAACAGGAAGGCGACCGGGGGAGCGTGGGAGGCTGGGTTGGCTCGGGTGGGTTAGGTGGACCGGCCCAGGCGGGTTTGGTCCAGGGAGGGGGGGGGGTGCTCTCTCTCTGCTTTTCCTTTTCTTTTCTCGAAACTTCTTTGTTTTCTTTTAAATTTCAATAGGAAAAACAGTTTTATAAAATACAAAGCTTGAACCTAAATTGTTATTATAATTTAGACTACTGCCACAATTAGTTTGGTAGTTAAATAAATTAGCTTAGCATTTTTATAAAACAAAAAGGCATTTAAACAATGTTTTAACCATTGTTTTAATTAGTTTAGGGCATTAAAACACTTTACAAAAATGTTGGTTCACCACCATTACTGCTTACGATTTATTTGACACAACCCAAACATTTTATTTTTAGTTTTTGAAAACTTCTGTTATTTTCCTTTAATTCAATTTTGAAGTTGGATCGGTCTCGGATTAACGCAAGATTAGCAATAGTAATCGAAGTGACATGTCACCATTAGCAGAGAATTACTGTAGCTAAATTATCCGGGCGTCACAATTCTCCTCCACTACAAGAAATCTCGTCCCGAGATTTAAGCGGTGGAGTAAGGGGGGAAAGGTGTTGGTAGCGAAAAACCTAACGAGTCTTCTCGGTCTTGGCTGCCCTTTCGAAGAGGTTGATCCTTTTCGTTGATGTATTCATTTCTCGGCTTTAGGTTATCATGATGAAGTGGCCATCCTTCCTTCGGAGTCTTCATCATGCTAACGAAAGATTAAGGGGGTATACCGGAAGAATGGACCTCTGCAGGGTAAACTATCTGGTAGACAACATCGAGGAAGGTGGCGGAAAGTAACTCTCGAATTGAAATTTAAGACAATATCGAGAGCAAAGTAAGAAGGTGCAAAATAGAAGTTTCAAGCGCCTAGGCAATCGTTCGTTGCCTGAAGCGAAGTGGGAATGGTGTTTAGAGCAATGGGAATAAGTATTGCGCCTGATACCAGATTGATGATTTCACCGGAAGGTGGCTCGTGAATTACACATGAGGCCACGCGTGAGGAATAACTTTGGGAACAGGGGGTGTACAGGAGAGTCAAGTTTCGATCCTGAGGAACTGTGGGTTAAAAGCAGGAAGGGCGGAGACGTCTTGCGTGATCATGCAAGCAAGGTATGTCAGAGGATAGCCTATCAGTTATGTCGGCAACCACGTCGATACCAAGGGCGAGGGACGAAGAGAACCATTTTCCTTTCGTTAAACGAGGCGGGCCAATAGGCAAAGTTCTCGTCCATCGGTGGCTACCGGAATGTCATCAACAATAGTAACAGGGTCTTACTGACAGAGTTTTACACCGAGGTGTTTACATAAGCAGGAGAATATTACTGCTTAGATCATATAGATCACAAGAAACGTTAACCCAACAAATGGAAAGAAAAATATGATTATCAGATTAAACAGAACAATGGAAAGGAAAATTTATTTCAAAGGTATATCCTTCAAAAGGACGAGCAGAGCATGATATCCATGACAGGATATAATGTAGTAAACTCTTTAGGTAAGGGGAAGAATTTTCATGACACTACCCATACAACGGTGTTTGGATAATTGAGCAGGAAACTTTTAGCATTGGGCTCCAAATGTTCATGTTGAAAATCGGAGTATCACAAACATGCTTTGAGATTGTATTGGCATGGTCTTTGGGTAAATATCATATATTGGATTCACAAAGGATCCGTCAGGAGCAACTTATAGAATAAGTCTTACAATTTCCTCATGGAAGAATGGCTAAACTTGCTAAAAAGGATACTACAACAATAGGTCCTCCACCCAGGGGGGGGGGTGCTAGGCATGACATCATGTTACCGGGTCATCAAAGGACCAACATCATAACTCTTGGAAAGTTGTCCCAACCATCATATCTGACCGAGATTCAGATCCGATTGGTGTCATGATACCTCAGACTCAGGATGTCCGAGAAGAAAAGGTGCAACACAAATAGACGAAATGACATTTCAAGATTCTCAGGAAATGAACTATGGGAGCGGGTTCTTGAAGTAATAGTTCATCCTTAAACCAAGGAGAGGATGAGGATGTAGCTGATGGAATCAACGAAAATTCATCGAGAATTCCAAACGGATGGATTTCCACAATAATGTGAACAAGAAGATGACACTTGTCAATTCAAATGATATAATGTTGTATGCTCTAGGAAAACATACACCATCAATCATTAGTTGAAAGGTGTGCCCGAAATATGACCTTAGGCCGCAAGATCAATGTTAGAGTGACGATTCAATAACCAACAGTCTAAGAACGAACTGTCGATCGTTAACGTCAAAGCAATAGGGTTTCTAGAAGTACAGAACTCAAGTAGCATCGTCAGCATATTGGTATCCCGGTTAAAATCAACACGAGGACCAAGGAAGAAGGGTGATGGCGAGAAGTATCATCAGACCACAAATCCTTAAGAGGTGGTGAAATTCTCACAACAATGATGACATAAGAGAGGGTACTGTTCCAAGGTAAAGAAGAACAATTGCTGGATAGCAAGGAACTTAAGGTATAACACGAAACTCGAACAAGTTTGTGTTGAACGGGAGGCAATAAAGTGGTCGATGATAATATAAATAATCGAGGGCAAGGATGGTATTTCTCTTCATGAATTCAATTGATATCCCGGAAGAGCTCAAAATGTTGATGATGATCACGACACAATTGTCGAGAGATTTCACGAAGAAGCAATCGAACAATGATTTACATCAAGAAAAAGCAATGGTGAAGCAAAGGGTCATTGGAACCACGGATACGACACAAACTCGAAATCAAGCTTGCTGTTCCAGGCGAAATGATATGATGAGGAAGATCGGCGTAAGCCTAGCTCATCATCGAAGGTTGTGCTCCAGGATTAAGGACCAGGTAGCACAGTTAAAAGTCTGTACAATAATGATATAGCCGTTAAGGCTAGGAAGGACTTGAAGGATTATTAAACTCGTAAGCAACAAAAATTACTTAGAGTTATTGAATAGGAGTGCGGATTCGATTCACTTATCGGTGTTCTCGAGTGACTAATAACTCAGAACCTGGGGGGGAATCCGAGAGCGGTGAGAATCAATACTAGATGAAGACTCGCAGGAAGCAACACAGTTCTCGAGATACCAAAGGTTAATACTCGAGGAAGATCAAAAATAGAGGTTGCCGAGATGTATCGATCAACAAAAGACAAGTGCTTTAACTTGTCTGAGAAATGGAATCAAGGAAATAGTTATTATTACAAGAAGCTTCTATGATAGGATCTACATCGTGTCCATGGGCATGAACACAAAGTTCAAGGTCGACTCCCACTTCTCCAATGCATAACCTTTCATCACTTCTCACCTTCGAGGAAGTTGTAGTGTTGAAATTTTATCTGGCAAAATACCAGAAGTGTATGACTCATGAAAACTTTCGAGTTCACACATATTAAGGAAGGCATAGGTTCAACCCATCAAGGTATCATGGAAATATATACCACAAGCTTCAATAGAAATACCACCACCTCGAAAGTTGAGCAGGGCTGAGAAAGCAGAGGATACAATTTACCAGAGGCATTATGTATCTGATGGAAGGCTCAGAAGGTTATTGAATATGAAGGATGTTGTTGGATAAAATCCAACAAAGGATCTGCCGGTCCATAATGGAGCTGATGTGAGTATCGGTACTCAATCAGAGGAAGAAATACTGCAAGGGCGTCAGATTATAAAACATCTGAATAATTCGATGCTTAGATAATAAAGGAATTATGATTTCCGAAACAAAGGATCGAAGCATCGTTTGATTAAAATGAATAAGTTGAATAGACTTGGGGGTACAATCGACGATAACTTGATTGGTCGAGGACCAGCTCATGTTTAAAATGACGTCTGAGCTGGAAGGATGAATTCTAGGATCTGATTGAGGATTGCGAGCATTCGCAACATATTGAATCAACAGACTCAAAATAATAATGACAAGGTATGCCATTAAGATTACGAGACTTATGGGATTAACCATAATGCAATCAAGCAAGAATTTCAAGAGCAATAGGGTGCTCAGGATTTTCGGAAGATCGGGTAGTATTTGAATGTATTTTTGTGAAACACATGAAGAACTTTGGACGATCGGATACTCGGCAAGCCCGAGTAATTATCCGTAGGGGTATTCATGCAGCAAGGAACCTGTAGGCGAAGCGTAAAGAATTCTTGGAATATCAAGAGTATTTCGGGACATCTTGTAATAACAAGAGCAACTGGGGATGACAATATGAACGATAGGTGTAAGTAGTTATCCAGAGGGATATATCGATGGAAGTGAATTACAAAAGCAACGCCATAAAGTCTCAAGAGAATATCGGAGAGTATCTTCGGATCCTTTTGGTACAGCAGACGATCATCTATAATAAGGGGCTCTCCGGAAGAAAGTATTATCGAGAACCTAGAGTCCAAGTTAGTAAAATCATTTAACCCGAAAAGAAGAGATGTCAGAGTCCCAGAGTATAGGTCGAGGAATAAAAGATCCTACTACCACCCAATGGCGATGTGGGCCCGTAAGGCACACAGCCATGTTAGTAAAAGTTTTGCAATGACTAGACTCAACTTCGGCCAAGGAGTTGGAAAGGGGATTCCTACAGCAATGGCTCGATACCAACTTGGACGCCCGATTTAATCAGACACTAATCATGCACGCAAACGTGTACGATCAAGATCGAGGACTCACGGAAGATATCACAACACAACTCTAAAACATAAATAAGTCATACAAGCATCATAATACAAGCCGGGGCCTCGAGGGCTCGAATACAAGTGCTCGATCATAGACGAAGTCAATAAAGCAACAATATCTGAGTACGGACATAAGTTAAACAAGTTTGCCTTAAGAAGGCTAGCACAAACCGATACAGATCGAAGAGGCGCAGGCCTCCGCCAGGATCCTCCTAACTACTCCCGGTCGTCGCCGGCGGGCTGCACGTAGTAGTAGGCACCTCCAGTAGTAGTCGCATCGACGGACGGTATCGCTCGCCCTGGCTCCATCGTCTCGTCGCAGCAACCGGGTAAAGAAAGGGGAAAAGGGGAACAAGGCAACCGTGAGTACTCATCCAAAGTACTGCAAGCAAGGAGCTACACTACATATGCATGGATATATGTGTAAAGGGCCATATCATTGGGTGAACTGCAGAATGCCGTAATAAGAGGGGATATCTAATCTCGTCAAGACTACGCCCGCAGCCTCCGCCTTGCAGCATGTAGCGTAGAATAGTCCAAGTCCTCCAAGTAGCATCGCATAGCAATAATCCTACCCGCGATCCCTCCTCGTAACCCCCGAGAGAGCGACCACCGGGTTGTATCCGCACTTGGAAGGGTGTGCTTTATTAAGTATCCGGTTCTAGTTGTCATAAGGTCAAGGTACAACCCAAGTCGCCCTTACATCAAGATCACGGCTATTCAATAGATTAACTTCCCGCAGAGGTGCACCACATTACCCGACACGCCGATCCCATTTGGCCGGACACACTTTTCTCGGGTCATGCCCGGTCGCGGAAGATCAACACGCCGCAGCCCCACCTAGGCATAACAGAGAGGTCAAGATGCCGGTCTAAACCTAAGCGCACAGGGTCTGGGCCCATCGCCTTAGCACACCAAGACGCTATGTGGCGGCCGAAGCAGACCTAGCCTAGTGGCGTTCAGTCCAATCGGTAGCCGCCAACAACCGACGTCACGAATGCTTCTACCGATACCACGACGCCGGTTGCCCATATCTTGTCCCACGTGGCGGTTAGTGCGTATAAGGTCAACGACCCAACTCAGATCAAATACCAAGATCTCGTTAAGCATGTTAAGTATCCATGAACGCTGAACAGGCCAGCCCACCTATCTCCTAGGCGGTCTCAACCTGCCTGCCGCTCCGCCACAAAGATCCACTCGCAGTGCTCCACAAGCCGACCCGACTTTAGTCACCACATGTATCATGTATAAAGTATATAGTATATACCGTGATCACCTCCCGAGTGATCACGGCCCGATAGTATAGCACAGCAGACGGACAAGAATGTAGGGCCACAGATGGAAATACTAGCATCCTATACTAGGCAAGTAGGATTGCGTAAAGGTATCAATGTAGTAGCAAAGACAAAGCTATGCATCGGGATAGGAATAACGAAAAGTAGTAACATGCTACACTACTCTAATGCAAGCAGTATAGAGGAGAGTAGGCGATATCTGGTGATCAAGGGGGGCTTGCCTGGTCACTCAGACAAGAAGGAGGGGTCGTCGGTGACGAGTCAACCACAGGACATCAAAGATCGCCACGGGTCTACCGGAGAGAAGAGGGGAAGAAACAGTAAATACATAGCAAGCAAGTGCATAACATGTCAACAAGCGAGCTAGACGTGTTCTAACGCTGTATGAGGTGATACCGGTGAAGGGGGAAACATCCGGAAATTATCCCGGTGTTCCGTGTTTTCGCATGATGGACCGGAGGGAGGAAAGTTGCGTGTTTGCTATGCTAGGGATGTGTGGCGGCGAATGGGCTGCGATCCGAATTCGTCTCGTCGTTCTGAGCAACTTTCATGTACAAAGTATTTTCATCCGGGTTACGGATTATTTTATATTAATTTTAAAGATTTAAATCATTTTAGAATTAACATATTTAATTAAATTAGAAAATGCAATTATGACGTCAAGATGATGTCAGCCGTGAACTCGAACGCTGACCAATCAAGTCGACGGGTGGGGTCATTCTGTCATAGACCTAACTAATTAATGATTTCGTTAACTAAGTTCGCTTAATTAGGTTAACTAACCCGATTAATTAAGTTAATTAATTAATGCATTAATGTTTTAAAATCATTATTATTTTGCATTTTCATTTCTTTAAAAAGGGGGGGCTTGCCGTGGTGTGGCGATATTGATCGAACTACACATGCACGCACACATTCACAGTACCACGGCCGTGGCCATGGTGGCGGCGGCAAGTGGAAACGGCAACAAGGGCGCACGACAGAAGGCGGCCACGGCGAGGCCAACAGCCATGAGGTGGGCGACAGTGGGGCTCATGCTCATGGCGGCAGACAGAGGGTGGTGGTGCGACACTGGGTGCGAGGAGGGGCGCGGCGAGCCACGACAGTAGCCGCAAGCAAGCTAGAGAGTGAGGCGGCCCACGCGAGAGAGGGAGAGGGAAGGAAGAGGAGCTCACATCGCCCTGCAGATGCACGGCGGGCCTGGGAGGCTCGGAGTTGCCGGAGTTCGACGGCGAGGGCGGCAGTGCCCGAGGTGGAAGACGACGGGATCCGGGCTGCAGCGCCTCAGCCAAGGCCATCGGCCGTGAGTCGACGCAGGTGATGGCGGCACTCCTCGACGCCTTCGCGTAGCTCGGGGAGGTCGTCGGCCACGACCACAGCGAGGCGACAGCGGTGGTCGCGTCGGGTGCGAGTGAATCTTGTAGAGGGGGAGGGGCAAACGAGGGAAAGGGAAAGCTAGGGTTGGCAGGGGGAGCGGTGAGTGGAGGGGAAGGCTCGAGGCGTCGAGGGACGCTGTCAAGAGGGACGGGACAGTGGTGGCCTGGTCAAGACGGGCGGCGGGCAGGCAGCGCGCGGCGGCGATCTGGAGGAGGGGAGCGAGTGTGCGAGGGGATAGGGACTGGCGGCCGAGGCGTCCGGGTGGTGGAGGCCTTATCCTCTCGTCGGGCGTCGCCAAGCAGGTGGTTGATGGCGATCGCGCCATGGTCCTTTCGAACAGAAGGCGACTGGGAGCGTGGGAGGCTGGGCTGGCTCGGGTGGGTTAGGTGGGCCGGCCGAGGCGGGTTCGGTCCAGGGAGAAGGGGGTGCTCTCTCTCTCTCTGCTTTTCCTTTTCTTTTCTCGAAACTTCTTTGTTTTCTTTTAAATTTCAAAAGGCAAAACAGATTTATAAAATACAAAGCTTGAACCTAAATTTTTATTATAATTTAGACTACTGCCACAATTAGTTTGGTAGTTAAATAAATTAGCTTAGCATTTTTATAAAACAAAAAGGCATTTAAACAACGTTTTAACCATTGTTTTAATTAGTTTAGGGCATTAAAACACTTTGCAAAAATGTTGGTTCGCCACCATTACGCTATTTATTTATTTGACACAACCCAAACATTTTAGTTTTAGTTTTGAAAACTTTTGTTATTTGCCTTTAATTCAATTTTGAAGTTGGATCGGTCTCGGATTAACGCAAGATTAGCAATAGTAATCGAAGTGACATGTCACCATTAGCAGAGAATTACGGTAGCTAAATTATTCGGGCATCACAGCGCCCCCTACCTCGTGGGCCCCCTGGACACCTTCCGACGCCAACTCCAACTCTATATATTGGCTTTCGGGGAGAAAAAAATCAAGGAGAAGAAATCATCGCGTTTTACGATACGGAGCGGCCGCCAAGCCCTAATCTCTCTCGGGAGGACTGATCTCGAGTCCGTTCGGGGCTCCGGAGAGGGGGATTCGTCGCCGTCGTCATCATCAACCATCCTCCATCACCAATTTCATGATGCTCACCGTCGTGCGTGAGCAATTCCATCGTAGGCTTGCTGGACGGTGATGGGTTGGATGAGATTTATCATGTAATCGAGTTAGTTTTGTTAGGGTTTGATCCCTAGTATCCACTATGTTCTGAGATTGATGTTGCTATGACTTTGCTATGCTTAATGCTTGTCACTAGGGCCCGAGTGCCATGAATTCAGATCTGAACCTATTATGTTTTCATGAATATATGTGAGTTCTTGATCCTATCTTGCAAGTCTATAGTCACCTACTATGTGTTATGATCCGCAACCTCAAGTGACAATAATTGGGGCCACTCCGGTGATGACCATAGTTTGAGGAGTTCATGTATTCACTATGTGCTAATGCTTTGTTCGGTTCTCTATTAAAAGGAGGCCTTAATATCCCTTAGTTTCAATATGACCCGCTGCCACGGGAGGGTAGGACAAAAGATGTCATGCAAGTTCTTTTCCATAAGCACGTATGACTGTATTCGAATACATGCCTACATTACATTGATGAATTGAAGCTAGTTCTGGTCACCCTATGTTATGGTGTTACATGACGAACCGCATTCGCATAATTATCCATCATCGATCCGGTGCCTACGAAGCTTTCCATATCTGGTTCTCGCTTATTTACTTTTCCGTTGCTCTATGTTATAATCACTACAAAATACCAAAACATTACTCTTGCTGTCTTTACTTTTGTTACCGTTACCACCACTATCATATTACTTTGCTACTAAACACTTTGCTGCAGATACTAAGTTTCGTGTGTGGTTGAATTGACAACTCAGCTGCTAATACTTGAGAATATTCTTTGGCTCCCCTTGTGTCGAATCAATAAATTTGGGTTGAATACTCTACCCTCGAAAGCTGTTGTGATCCCCTATACTTGTGGGTTATCACATGCACGTAGTACTTTGTTTTGATGACTAATAGATTTTTGCAATAAGTATGTGAGTTCTTTATGACTAATGTTGCGTCCATGGATTGTACGCACTCTCACCCTTCCATCATTGCTAGCCTCTTCGGTACAGTGCATTGCCCTTTCTCACCTCGAGAGTTGGTGCAAACTTCACCGGTGCATCCAAACCCCGTGATACGATACGCTCTATCACACATTGTGACGCCTAGATAATTAAGCTACAGTAATCCCAAGTTAATAGTGCCACATCACCACTCTTACTGTTGCTAATCCTCGGTTGATCCAAATCACAATCCAAATTCAAATTCAAATTAAAGTCCAAAACTCAAAGTTTTCAAACATGAAAGCTAAAATGTTCAAACTGTGGCAAATAATCTCTAGTTATTTGTCTTGTTGAAGCCAACCTCTTTTGAATTCCCAAAATGCCCCTGGCAATTAATTTTTAATCCAACAACCAATTATTTGAGCTTTTCAATTTCTAAAAATAGTTGAACACCCCCGGATGCTTTGAAACATTTTGTGCCAACCCAGGTAATTGCCTTGTATTTTTGTGCCAAGTTTTGTATTAAACAAAACTCTTTTAGTGGCTCAACAAAAATAAACAAAAGTTAAAACAAAACAAACAAAATGGAAGGGAGAAAGGCCCTCTCTCCTCCACTAGGCCTCTGGCCCAGCTAGCCGCCCCAGGCCGGCCCACCCTGCGTGCCCGTGGCCTATATGGCCTATTCCCCCACACCCCACAAACCCTAACCCCCATATCCCCCATGACCCCCTCGCTCCTCCTCCTCTCCCTTCCGATCCAAATCAGGATCGGGCAAACCCCAACGCCCGCCCGACGCTGCCCATCGTCGCCGCCCGGGGCCACCTCGTCGGACCACCGCACTGCCGCCCCGTTCCAGTCACCTCGCCGACGCCGCCTAGCGCTGCCTTGTCGTCGTCCTCCTCGGGCCCCATCCTCCTCCCGTTCTCGATCCGGAAGGGCCTCTCGCCTGACTCGCCGACGGACGCCCGCCGGAGCGCTCCGCGCCGCCTCGCCTCCTCATCTCTCCCTCATCGGCCCGTTGAGCCTCGCCGACCAGACTCTACAACGACCGTGAGAGCCCCTCCATCTCCCTCTCCTCCGCTGCCCCGAAGGCCACCATGACGGCGTCAGGCGCTCAGACGGACGCGCATCGCGAGACCGCACCCCGCACCACCGCGCCAAGACCTCGCGTGGCCACCCGTGGCGAACCCCTCGTGCCGCTTTCCACCTTCCCCTGAATCGCCTGCCGCCGCCTTCCCCTCGGCGCGATCGCGCCCGGCGGCGGGCTACTGTTTCAGCGACGCTGCGCCCGTCAAGCGCCCACGCCGATAACAGACGCTCAAGACACCCGGTTGGCCCTATGTGCCACTTACACGTGGGGCCAGCCCCTAAAAAATGTGTAAAAAAGTAATTACTTAATTAATTAATTAGTAATTAATCAATTTAACTAATCCTGTTAATTAACCTAACCTAATTAGTCTGATTAGTTAGCTAATTAACTGTTAATTAATTAAGCAGTCAATGACAATTGGGCCCCACTGTCTAGTTTGACTCAGTCAACCTGCTGACCTTGTTGTTGTCATGATGACGTCATGCTGATGCAATAACCCCATTTTAGATTTAATAATAATTTCAGAATATTGTTAAAACTTTAATAATTAATAGAAATTAAACCGTATCTCGGATCGAAAAACTTTGTATATGAAAGTTGCTCGTAACGATGGGATTAATCCGGATACGCGGTCCGCTCGTCTCGCCACACGCCTCTAGCATAGCTTAACTCTGCAAACTTTCCCCTCAGACACATCGTGTGACAGACGTCCGAACCGGAAAACTTTCCGGATGTTTTCCCCTTCGCCAAGATTACCTAGCACCACGCTCAACATCTCTAGCCCGCTTGTTGTCTTGTTATACATATGTTTGCGTGTATTTACTGTTTCTTCCCCTCTCTCTCTGGTAGACCCGAGACCGCCGATGCCCTCGTGATCGACTACGTCAACGATGACTCTCCTTCTTGTCTCGAGCAACCAGGCAAGCCCCCTTTGATCATCCCGATATCGCCCATTCTATACTCTCATGCTTGCATTAGATTTTGCTATCAAGTTATTGATTGCTCCTATTCGATGCATAGCCCGCTTTTGTAACTTCTTTGTTGTAACTTACCGCTTATCCTAAATCGCTTAGTATAGGTTGGATAGTGATCCATCGCTGACCTCCACCTTGTCCTTATTGCCCTCGCTTCATCATCGACGACTCGAGCTACATGATCGACGCACCGAGCCCGACACAAGACATCACATCACGCCCCTTTAGTTGTTCGACTTACTGAGCTACTATCGAAAGTGCCGAGGGTGATCCCTCATAACG
The DNA here is from genome assembly GCA_021605205.1 of Aegilops longissima. Classification (NCBI taxonomy): domain Eukaryota; kingdom Viridiplantae; phylum Streptophyta; class Magnoliopsida; order Poales; family Poaceae; genus Aegilops; species Aegilops longissima. Next base: position 129,424,371 of record CM038678.1, read on the forward strand.
CACTCCTGATGATAATTCTGTAGTGTAGCTATTCGGTCGTGGTCATCGAGGGTGATTTCCTCCTTCACCATTCCCGATACGTCTCTGTCGTGCAACCCCTCAAGTGTGAACCTCGAGGGTGGTTCCTCTTACGTTCACCTTGATGATTACATCAAGTGGAATCCTCCGAGGGTGATTCCTTGGGTTTTCCCCTTGATGTTTGGACACATGGTTACCTTGACATTACTTGAGACCTTTGGGAAAGTCGGGCATGCCCGGAGAGCACCCGCAAGATGATTACGAGGCACGGACGGGAAGTCTGGCAGCCCTCGAGTGGGTTGGGCTTGCCCTTGCCATATTTCCTCGAGACGGGGCGACGGGGTCACATTATCGTGAGTCTATGCTCGTCTCCGCGAGCTAATAATACGCTATGGTTTGGGTATTTGTTCTGAATTGGCCTTTGGCCTTTACGCACCAACCACCACGCGAGAATAGTTATGGGCCTCCACGCCGCAAAGATCGGCGAAGCTTTGTCGATGTCCGATTCAAGATTGCGGCAAGACGGCGGGCCGGCACCCTGCAGGTGGTGCCTAGGTCCGCCTCGCACGTAACGACCGGAGCGCAACGGGCGATGGGCCCTGCACCTTTGAGTGCTTAGGAGGTAGACCGGTGGGGACCTCTCTGCTGAGCCTAGGTCGGGCTGCGACGTGTTGATCTTCCGAGGCCGGGCATTGACCCCAGAAAGGTGTGTCCGGCCAGAGTGATCGAGCGTGTTGGAAAACGTGGTGCACCCCTGCAGGGAAGATCTTTATTCGAATACCGTGTCCACGGTAATGGACGCTCAGACTTATATCTTGATCTAATACAACTAGAAATGGATACTTAAGTTATATGGCTCCGGGATTGCTTTCTCGCAGGGAGTCGAGAAAGGATCTCTGGGCGTTATTGTTACAACATGCTTGTTAATTATAACTGCTATTCTTTACTCTTCTACATGCTGCAAGATGCTTGGAGCTGCGTGAAGATGCTAGTCTTTGATAGGCTAGGCTTTCCCCTCTATTCTGGCATTCTACAGTTCAGTCCACAGATACAACCCTTCCATTTGATACCAATGCATACTTAGTGTAGATCTGATGCTTGCTAGTACTTTGGATGAGTACTCACGGTTGCTTTGCTACCCTTTCCCCTTCCTTCTTCTTTCCGGTAGATACAACCAGATGGTGGATCCTCGAGCTAGATGCCACCACCGATTTAATACTACTACATGGAGGCCACCGAAGACCACGAGTAGTTTGGAGGTCCCAGGCAGGAGGCCTTGCCTCTTCGATCGTGTTGCTTTTGTGCTAGCCTTCTTAAGGCAGTCTTGTCTAACGTATGTCTGTACTCAGATATTGTTGCTTCCGCTGACTCTTGTGCATCGAGCTATGTATTCGAGCCCTCGAGGCCCCTGGCTTGTAATATAAAGCTTGTATTATTTTTTTTGTGTGTCTAGAGTAGTGTTGTGATATCTTCCCGTGAGTCCCTGATCTTGATCGTACACATTTGTGTGTATGATTAGTGTACGGTCGAATCGGGGGCGTCACACACATAAACCACCATATACCTTCCTCAAAACAGCCACCATACCTACCTATTATGGCATTTCCATAGCCATTCTGAGATATATATTGCCATGCAACTTCCATCATCATCATATACATGACTTGAGCATTCATTGTCATATTGCTTTGCATGATCGTAAGATAGCTAGCATGATATTTTCATGGCTTGTTCGTTTTTTGACATCTTTGCTATGCTAGATCATTGCACATTCCGGTACACCGCTGGAGGCATTCATATAGAGTCATATCTTTGTTCTAGATATCGAGTTGTAATATTGAGTTGTAAGTAAATAAAAGTGTGATGATCATCATTATTAGAGCATTGCCCCAGTGAGGAAAGAATGATGGAGACTATGATTCCCCCATAAGTCGGGATGAGACTCCGGACTTTATGAAAAATAAAAGAGGCCAAAGATGCCCAAATAAAAAATGAGGCCAAAGAAGCCCACCAAAAAAAGAAAATAAAAAAAAGAAAATGAAAAAAATGAGAGAAAAAGAGAGAAGGGGCAATGTTACTATCCTTTTACCACACTTGTGCTTCAAAGTAGCACCATGTTCTTCATATAGAGAGTCTCTTGAGTTATCACTTTCATATACTAGTGGGAATTTTCATTATACAACTTGGCTTGTATATTCCAACGATGGGCTTCCTCAAATGCCCTAGGTCTTCATGAGCAAGCAAGTTGGATGCACACCCACTTAGTTTCAGTTTGAGCTTTCATACACTTATAGCTCTTAGTGCATCCGTTGCATGGCAATCCCTACTCACTCACATTGATATCTATCAATGGGCATCTCCATAGCCCGTTGATACGCCTAGTTGATGTGAGACTTTTTTTTGTCTTCTCCACGTAACCCCCATCATCATATTCTATTCCACCTATAGTGCTATGTCCATGGCTCACGCCATGTATTGCGTGAAAGTTGAAAAGGTTTGAGAACGTCAAAAGTATGAAACAATTGCTTGGCTTGTCATCGGGTTGTGCATGATTTGAATATTTTGTGTGGTGAAGATGGAGCATAGCTGCACTATATGATTTTGTAGGGATAACTTTCTTTGGCCATGTTATTTTGAAAAGACATGATTGCTTTATTAGTAGGCTTGAAGTATTATTGTTTTTATGTCAAAGGATAGACTATTGCTTTGAATCACTCGTGTCTTAATATTCATGCCATGATTAGACATATGATCAAGATTATGCTAGGTAGAATCCACATCAAAATTATCTTTTTATCATTTACCTACTCGAGGACGAGCAGGAATTAAGCTTAGATGCTGATACGTCTCCGTCAGATCTATAATTTTTTATTGTTCCATGCCAATATTCTACAACTTCCATATACTTTTTGGCAACTTTTTATACTATATTTGGGACTAACATATTGATCCAGTACCCAGTGCCAATTCCTGTCTGTTGCATGTTTTTGGTTTCGCAGAATATCCATATCAAACAGATTCCAAACGGGATAAAAATGGACGGAACTTATTTTTGGAATATTTGGAAAATCTGGGAGAAAGATCAACGTGAAACGGTGTCCGAGGTGGCCACGAGGCAGGAGCCCATGCCCGTACCAGGAGGGTGCGCCCCCCACCCTCATGGGCCACCCGTAAGGCGGTTGATGCCCTTCTTCGGCCGCAAGAAAGCTAATTTTTGGAAAAAATCACGGGGGAAGGTTTCAGTCCAATCGGAGTTACGGATCTCCGGATATAAAAGAAACGGTGAAAAGGCAGCAGAAGAGAACGCAGAAACAGATAGAAACAGAGAGACAGATCCAATCTCGGAGGGGCTCTCGCCCCTCCCATGCCATGGAGGCCAAGGACCAGAGGGGAAACCCTTCTCCCATCTAGGGAGGAGGTCAAGGAAGAAGAAGAAGAAGGGGGCCCCTCTCCCCCTTGCTTCCGGTGGCGCCGGAGTGCCATCGGGGGCCATCATCATCACCGCAATCTTCACCAACAACTTCACCGCCATCATCACCAACTCTTCCCCCCTCTATGCAGCGATGTAACCTCTCTCTTACCCATTGTAATCTCTACTTAAACATGGTGCTCAACGCTATATATTATTTCCCAATGATGTATGGCTATCCTATGATGTTTGAGTAGATCCGTTTTGTCCTAATGGCTATTTTATGATCAAGATTGGTTTGAGTGGCATGTTTTATTATTGGTGTTGTCCTATGGTGCTCTCCGTGTCGCGCAAGTGTGAGGGATTCCCGCTGTAGGGTTTGCAATATGTTTATGATTTGCTTATAGTGGGTGGCGTGAGTGAACAGAAGCACAAACCCGAGTAAGTAGGTTGTTTGCGTATGGGATAAAGAGGACTTGATACTTTAATGCTATGGTTGGGTTTTACCTTAATGATCTTTAGTAGTTGCGGATGCTTGCTAGAGTTCCAATCATAAGTGCATACGATCCAAGTAGAGAAAGTATGTTAGCTTATGCCTCTCCCTCAAATAAAATTGCCATAATGATTACCGGTCTAGTTATCGATTGCCTAGGGACAAATAAATTTCTCGTGACAACAAACTCTTTACTGAAACTAATTTAGTTGTGTCTTTATCTAAACAGACCCTAGATTTTATTTACTCGCTCTTTACTATTCTTGCAAGCCTATCCTAAAACACCTACAAAGTACTTCTAGATTCATACTTGTTCTAGGTAAAGCGAACATCAAGCGTGCGTACAGTTGTATCGGTGGTCGATAGAACTTGAGGGAATATTTGTTCTACCTTTAGCTCCTGGTTGGGTTCGACACTCTTACTTATTGAAAGAGGCTACAATTGATCCCTATACTTGTGGGTTATCAGTCTCCCTGCGGCCCAGCCGCCGCCCTCGCCGGCCCTGCCGCCGGCACCTTGGGATCCGGCGCTCCTCCCCGCGCTGCACGCTGCGCCTACGCCGAACAACTACACTGGAGGCGGCGATTGGCACATGGACACCGGGGCTACGGCTCACATGTTTGCTCATCCTGGTAATCTTGCCTCCTTCACTCCTGTCACCACCGACCGCCGCATCATTGTCGGCGACGGTTCCACACTACCTATCACACATGTCGGGCACACTTCTTTTTCTTCTACTTCTATGCCTATTACCTTGTCTAACATACTTGTGTCACCTCATCTTATTAAGAATCTTGTTTTTGTTCGTTGTTTAACTCGTGAAAATCCTGTTACTGTTGAATTTGATGGGCTTGGTTTTTGTGTGAAGGATGCTCGAACCAGTATGGTACTCCACCGATATGACAGCCTCGACAAGCTCTATCCGGTGCATCCGCCGTCTACCTCCACCACCGCACCGGTTGCTCTCTCCGCCGGCGTCGATCTCTGGCACACTCGTTTGGGTCATTGATACGTCTCTGTCGTATCTATAATTTTTGATTGTTCCATGCCAATATTATTCAACTTTCATATACTTTTTGGCAACTTTTTATATTATTTTGGGACTAACATATTGATCCAAAGGCTCAAAGTGCAGGCCCCTCGTCTCATTGCATGTTTTGGTTTCGCAGAATATCCATATCAAACGGAGTCCAAACGGGATAAAACGGACGGAGCTTATTTTTGGAAAATATGGAAAATTTGATGGAAAATCAACGCGAACCGAGTGTTCGAGGTGGTCACGAGGCAGGGCGCGCCCTACCTCGTGAGCCCACCGTAAGGCGGTTGATGCTCTTCTTTTGCCGCAAGAAAGCTAATATTTGGAAAAAAATCACGGCGAAGGTTTCAAGCCAATCGGAGTTACGGATCTCCATATATACACGAAACGGTGAAACAGAGCCAGAGAGAACGCAGAAACAGAGAGATAGATCCAATCTCGGAGGGGCTCTCGCCCCTCCCAAGCCATGGGAGCCAAGGACCAGAGGGGAAACCCTTCTCCCATCTAGGAGGAGGTCAAGGAAGAAGAAGAAGAAGGGGCCTCTCTCCCTTGCTCCCCGGTGGCGCGGAGCGCTGCGGGGCCATCATCATCACCGCGATCTTCACCAACACCGTCGTCATCTTCACCAACATCTCCATCACCTTCCGCCTTCTATATTCAGCGGCCCACTCTCCCGCAACCCGCTGTACCCTCTACTTGAACATGGTGCTTTATGCTTCATATTATTTTCCGATGATGTGTTGCCATCCTATGATGTCTGAGTAGATTTTCATTGTCCTATCGGTGATTGATGAATTGCTATGATTGGTTTGAATTGCATGTTTTATTATTGGTGTTGTCCTATTGTGCCCTCCTTGTCGCGCAAGCGTGAGGGATTCCCGCTGTAGGGTTTGCAATATGTTTATGATTTGCTTATGGTGGGTGGCGTGAGTGATGAAGCACAAACCCGAGTAAGTAGGTTGTTTCATGTATGGGATAAAAGGGGACTTGATACTTTAATGCTATGGTTGGGTTTTACCTTAATGAATCTTTAGTAGTTGTGGATGCTTGCTAGAGTTCCAATCATAAGTGCATATGATCCAAGTAGATAAAGTATGTTAGCTTATGCCTCTCCCTCAAATAGAATTGCAATAGTGATTACCGGTCTAGTAATATAGTCAGTTGCCTAGGGACAATTCCACAACTCCTACCACCACTTTTCCACACTCGCCATATTTACTTTAGTTGTGTTTTTATCTAAGCAGCCCCTAGTTTTATTTACGTGCTCTTTACTTCTTGCAACCCTATCCTATCACACCTACAAAGTACTTCTAGTTTCATACTTGTTCTAGGTAAAGCGAACGTCAAGCGTGCATAGAGTTGTATCGGTGGTCGATAGAACTTTAGGGAATATTTGTTCTACCTTTAGCTCCTCGTTGGGTTCGACACTCTTACTTATCGAAAATTGTTGCGATCCCCTATACTTGTGGGTTATCAAGACCTTTTTCTGGCGCCGTTGCCGGGGAGCAATAGCGTGGGGTGAATATTCTCGTGTGTGCTTGTTTGCTTTATCACTAAGTAATTTTTATTTGCTGTTCTTAGTTGTTCTTTATCTTTAGTTATGGATATGGAACACAAAATACCAAAAAAATTAGAGGTACTTGCTACTCATGAGGATGGGGTAACTCCTAAAACCCTCGATTCTCATTATGCGAAAGATATTGTGTACTACTTTAATAATCCTGAGAAAACCCCATTCAACTTTATAATGGGAGACACGTTGGATCAACGTGAATACTTTAGGGATTATCGCTCGACACAAAAATGGAAACTATTACGGGATCAATTTATTATGTTGCATTCGTATGCTCGGGAACTATGCTTGAGATATGATTATACTTGTTGCTCTAGGATGAAGTCTCCACACCTTGACTTTTCATGCGAATTTAATGATAATAAAACCTTAGCTTCTTATGCTAAAGGTATATATGATTACTATGATGTGGAACAAATAGAAGAATTTGTTGCTTTTATGGGTGCTTATGAAATAGAATCTTTGTTTAAAACTTGTGAAAATTTTGATGATGCTATTTACAGATCTGAAAATTTTGCTATACTTAGATATTTCTATGAAAATTATAAATTCAATGCCAATATTGATACATTTATTGAGGAAGTTAACTCTGTCCAAGAAGAGATTAATATTTTGCAGGAAGCTATGGAAGAAGAAATTGATGAAACTGTGAGCTCATTGGATGAAAAAGATGATGAGAAGAGCAAAGAACAAAAGGAGGAAGAGCGGATTGATCACCCGTGCCCACCTTCTAATGAGAGTAACTCTTCAACTCATACATTGTTTAATTATCCTTCATGCTTACCGAAGGACGATTGCTATGACGACTGTTATGATCCCTATGATTCTTTTGAAATATCCCTTTTTGATGATGCTTGCTATGCTTGTGGCCAAGATGCCAATATGAATTATGCTTATGGAGATGAACTTGCTATAGTTCCTTATGTTAAAAATGAAATTGTTGCTATTGCACCCACGCATGATAGTCCTATTATCTTTCTGAATTCTCCCGATTATACTATATCGGAGAAGTTTGCACTTATTAAGGATTATATTGATGGGTTGCCTTTTACCGTTGCACATGATGATTTTGATAGATATAATATGCATGTGCTTTCTGCTCCTACTTGCAATTATTATGAGAGAGGAACTATATCTCCACCTCTCTATGTTTCCAATACAATAAAATTGCAAGAAGCTGTTTATATTATGCATTGGCCTTTACTATGTGTGCATGAATTGTTCTTTTATGACATGCCGATGCATAGGAAGAGAGTTAGACTTCGTCATTACATGATATATGTTGCTTTGTGCTCACTACTCAATTAAAAATCATTGCTAATTAAAATTGGCTTTGATATACCTTGGGATCCGAGTGGATCCATTACTTGAGCACTATATGCCTAGCTTAATGGCTTTAAAGAAAGCGCTGCCAGGGAGACAACCCGGAAGTTTTAGAGAGTCATTTATTTCTGTTGAGTGCTTTCATATAGTTTAAAAACAACAAAAATAAAGAGGGGAACCCAAAACTTTTTCAAAAAGAAAAGCGAAAGTGAGAAAGACAAGCATTGTTGAAGTGGGAGAGCTCCTTGAACTTTGTTCATGCTCACGGCAACTTTGTGAATCTTGATTACAGAAACTTTTCAACAAAAATAATTATCCCCTTGTACAATTCCATTGTATTATAAAAATATTGTGCCAAGGTTTGCCTTTAGGATGTTTACAATGCTTGTTGGTTTGTGCGGTGCAGGACAGAAACTTTGGCTGTAGTGCGCGAATTTTATTTTTTTACTGGAAAGTCAAATGGTTATGATTCTTTTTTCACTGTCTTTCTGTACAAATTGTTTATTTTTCCTAATTTTTCGCAAAATATTTCAAGTATCATAAGTATGGTGAATGTTCATATTGCTACAGACTGTTCTGTTTTAGACAGATTCTGTTTTTGATGCATAGTTTGCTTGTTTTGATGAAACTATCAATTTATATCAGTGGATTAAGCCATGAAAAAGTTATATTACAGTAGATACAATGCAAAAACAAAATATGAATTGGTTTGCAACAGTACTTAGAGTAGTGATTTGCTTTATTATACTAACGGATCTTACCGAGTTTTCTGTTGAAGTTTTGTGTGGATGAAGTGTTCGATGACCGAGAAGGTCTCGATGCGAGAAGAAGGAAGAGAGGTAGGAGCTCAAGCTTGGGGATGCCCGAGTCACCCCAAGTAAATATTCAAGGAGACTCAACGTCTAAGCTTGGGGATGCTGGGAAGGCATCCCCTCTTTCTTCAACAAGTATCGGTATGTTTTCGGATTCGTTTCGTTCATGCATTATGTGCAAGTCTTGGAGCGTCTTTTGCATTTAGTTTTTAGTTTTATTTTTTGCACCATGATGGTATGAGATGGTCCTTGGTTGATTTATAAGAGTTCTCTTTGCACTTCACTTATATCTTTTGTGTATGGCTTTATAGAATGCTTCATGTGCTTCACTTATATCATTTGAAGTTTGGATTGCCTGTTTCTCTTCACTTAGACAACCGCCGTTTGTAGAATGCTCTTTTGCTTCACTTATATTTGTTAGAGCGTGGGCATATATTTTGTAGAAAGAATTAAACTCTCTTGCTTCACTTATATCTATTTAGAGAGATGACAGGAACTGGTCATTCACATGGTTAGTCATAAAATCCTACATAAAACTTGTAAATCACTAAATATGATATGTTTGATTCCTTGCAATAGTTTTGCGATATAAAGGTGGTGATATTAGAGTCGTGCTAGTTGAGTAATTGTGAAATTGAGAAATACTTGTGTTGAGGTTTGCAAGTCCCGTAGCATGCACGTATGGTGAACCATTATGTAACGAAGTTGGAGCATGAGGTGTTTATTGATTGCCTTTCTTATGAGTGGCGGTCGGGGACGAGCGATGGTCTTTTCCTACCAATCTATCCCCCTAGGAGCATGCGCGTAGTACTTTGTTTCGATGACTAATAGATTTTTGCAATAAGTATGTGAGTTCTTTATGACTAATGTTGAGTCCATGGATTATACGACTCTCACCCTTCCATCATTGCTAGCCTTTTTGATGCAGTGCATCGCCCTTTCTCACCTCGAGAGCTGGTGCAAACTTCGCCGGTGCATCCAAACCCCGTGATACGATACGCTCTGTCACACAAAAGCCTCATTATATCTTCCTCAAAACAGCCATCATACCTACCTATCATGGCATTTCCATAGCCATTCCGAGATATATTGCCATGCAACTTCCATCATCATCATATACATGACTTGAGCATTCATTGTCATATTGCTTTGCATGATCGTAAGATAGCTAGCATGATGTTTTCATGGCTTGTCCGTTTTTGATGTCATTGCTACGCTAGATCATTGCACATCCCAAAGACATCACGGAGGCATTCATATAGAGTCATATCTTTGTTCTAGATATCGAGTTGTAATATTGAGTTGTAAGTAAATAAAAGTGTGATGATCATCATTATTAGAGCATTGCCCCAGTGAGGAAAGGATGATGGAGACTATGATTCCCCCACAAGTCGGGATGAGACTCCGGACGAAAAAAAAGAGAAAGACCAAAAAAAGAGAGAAGGCCAAAAAAAAAAGAAAACAAAAAAAAAACAAAAAAATGAGAGAAAAAGAGAGAAGGGGCAATGTTACTATCCTTTTACCACACTTGTGCTTCAAAGTAGCACCATGTTCTTCATATAGAGAGTCTCTTGAGTTATCACTTTCATATACTAGTGGGAATTTTCATTGTAGAACTTGGCTTGTATATTCCAATGATGGGCTTCCTCAAATGCCCTAGGTCTTCATGAGCAAGCAAGTTGGATGCACACCCACTTAGTTTCAGTTTGAGCTTTCATATACTTATAGCTCTAGTGCATCCATTGCATGGCAATCCCTACTCCTCACATTGATATCTATTAATGGGCATCTCCATAGCCCGTTGATACGCCTAGTTGATGTGAGACTTTCTCCTTTTTTGTCTTCTCCACATAACCCCCATCATCGTATTCTATTCCACCTATAGTGCTATGTCCATGGCTCACGCTCATGTATTGCGTGAAAGTTGAAAAGGTTTGAGAACGTCAAAAGTATGAAACAATTGCTTGGCTTGTCATCGGGGTTGTGCATGATGTGAATGTTTTGTGTGGTGAAGATGGAGCATAGCCAGACTATATGAATTTGTAGGGATGAGCTTTATTTGGCTATGTTATTTCAATAAGACATAATTGCTTGGTTGGTATGCTTGAAGTATTATTGTCTTAAATGTCAAATGATAGACTATTGCTTTGAATCACTCGTGTCTTAATATTCACGCCATGATTAGACATATGATCAAGATTATGCTAGGTAGCATTCCACATCAAAAAAATTTTTTTTTATCATTTACCTACCGAGGACGAGCAGGAATTAAGCTTAGATGCTGATACGCTCCGTCAGATCTATAATTTTTGATTGTTCCATGCCAATATTATTCAACTTTCATATACTTTTGGCAACTTTTTATATTATTTTGGGACTAACATATTGATCCAAAGGCCCGAGCTAGTCCCTATCTCTTTGCATGTTTTTGGTTTCGCAGAATATCCATATCAAACGGAGTCCAAACGGGATAAAACGGATGGAGCTTATTTTTGGAAAATATGGAAAATTTGAAGGAAAATCAACGCGAACCAAGGTCCGAGGTGGTCACGAGGCAGGGGGCGCCGCCGCCTCGGGCGCCCCTACCTCGTGAGCCCACCGTAAGGCGGTTGATGCTCTTCTTTTGCCGCAAGAAAGCTAATATTCGGAAAAAAATCACGGCAAAGGTTTCAGGCCAATCGGAGTTATGGATCTCCATATATACACGAAACGGTGAAACAGAGCCAGAGAGAACGCAGAAACAGAGAGATAGATCCAATCTCGGAGGGACTCTCGCCCCTCCCAAGCCATGGGAGCCAAGGACCAGAGGGGAAACCCTTCTCCCATCTAGGGAGGAGGTCAAGGAAGAAGAAGAAGAAGAAGGGGGCCTCTCTCCCCCTTGCTTCCGGTGGCGCCGGAGCACTGCCGGGGGCCATCATCATCACCGCGATCTTCACCAACACCGCTGTCATCTTCACCAACATATCCATCACCTTCCCCCTTCTATATTCAGCGGTCCACTCTCCCGCAACCCGCTGTACCCTCTACTTGAACATGGTGCTTTATGCTTCATATTATTTTCCGATGATGTATTGCCATCCTATGATGTCTGAGTAGATTTTCGTTGTCCTGTCGGTTATTGATGAATTGCTATGATTGGTTTGAATTGCATGTTTTATTATTGGTGCTGTCCTATTGTGCCTCCGTGTCGCATAAGCGTGAGGGATTTCAGCTGTAGGGTTTGCAATATGTTTATGATTTGCTTATGGTGGGTGGCGTTAGTGATGAAGCAATGACCGAGTAAGTAGGTTGTTTGCGTATGGGATAAAGGGACTTGATACTTTAATGCTATGGTTGGGTTTTACCTTAATGAATCTTTAGTAGTTGCGGATGCTTGCTAGAGTTCCAATCATAAGTGCAAATGATCCAAGTAGAAAAAGTATGTTAGCTTATGCCTCTCCCTCAAATAGAATTGCAATAGTGATTACCGGTCTAGTAATATAGTCAGTTGCCTAGGGACAATTCCACAACTCCTACCACCACTTTTCCAGACTCGCCATATTTACTTTAGTTGTGTTTTTATCTAAGCAGCCCCTAGTTTTATTTACGTGCTCTTTACTTCGTGCAACCCTATCCTATCACACCTACAAAGTACTTCTAGTTTCATACTTGTTTTAGGTAAAGCGAACGTCAAGCGTGCATAGAGTTGTATCGGTGGTCGATAGAATTTTAGGGAATATTTGTTCTACCTTTAGCTCCTCGTTGGGTTCGACACTCTTACTTATCGAAAACTGTTGCGATCCCCTATACTTGTGGTTATCAGTCATCCCAACCCCGTCACACTTCGTCATATTCTTAAGAGTTTCAGTTTCAGTTTCAGTTGTAATAAGATAGAGGATCACACCTGTCATGCTTGTCGTGTCGGCAAACATGTTGGCCTTCCGTTTAATAACTCCACCACCATAGCTTCTTTTCCTTTTCAGTTGATTCATAGTGATGTGTGGACCTCTCCAGTTCCTAATAATTCGGGCTATTTATATTATCTGGTTATTCTTAATGATTATTCTCACTATGTGTGGACATTTCCTTTACGACGAAAGTCGGATGCACTCTCCACTTTGTCTGCTTTTTACTCCTATGTCAGCACATAGTTTGGGCGTCCCATCCTTGCTCTCTTGCTTTCCGCACTTTTCTGTCGCACCACGACACAGTTTTTCGTCTCAGATGCCCATATACTTCACAGCAGAACGGTCGAGCCGAACGCGTCCTTCGCACTCTGAACGACTGCGTTCGGAAGCTCCTGTTCCAAGCTAATGTGCCGCCTCGTTTCTGTCCGGATACACTCGCTGCTGCTTCACTTCTCCTTAACCTTCGCCCTTGCCGCCCACGATGGAACTATGCACCTCACCATCTTCTCTTCGGTACGCCCCCATCTTATAATGACTTGCATATTTTCGGGTGCCTTTGCTATGCTAGCACTGCGGACTCCGCTCCTCACAAACTCGCACCTCGTTCTGTCACTTGCATCTTCATCGGCTACCCTTCCAACTCCAAGGGATATCGGTGCTACGATCCCATCTCCCACCGTGTGTTCACTTCCCGGCACGTTTACTTTGATGAGCATGTGTTTCCGTTTCAGCAGGTACCTCCGGCTGTTCCTCCCGCCACTGGTGACGCGGGCTCCTCGACGCCGCTCCTGTGGCGCTTTGCGCTTCTCTTGCCCGCCCCGGCTTTGAGGCGCGCCCCGCATGCGGCGCCTCCCACACCGCAGATCTGGCCTCCCGCCGGCCCCCTGTGCCCACGGCCTCCGCCCCAGGCGCCCCGGCCTCGCGCCTCCGGCACTGTGGCGGTCCGGTCACCATACCAGACGGGCGTTCGCCGAGCTCGCGCTACGCCCGGATGACTACGCCCATGCGGCGCCCACCTCGAGCCGCCGCCATTGCCATCCTCCGTCTCGAGCTCTTCGTGACTCCGCTCTGGATGGCTGCGATGCAAGAGGAGTTTGACGCCCTATTGCGTAACCGGACGTGGCAGCTTGTTCCCCGTCCCCGGCACGCCAACGTGATTACCAGGAAGTGGGTCTTCAAACACAAGCTCCGTCCTGATGGTACTCTTGATCGCTATAAAGCGCGTTGGGTCGTTCGGGGCTTCAGACAGCGTGCTAGCATCGACTTCACCGACACCTTCGCTCCGGTCATCAAGCCCGGCACGATTCGCACGGTTCTTCACCTTGCGGTCTCTCGTGCTTGGCCGGTGCACCAGATGGACGTCTCCAACGCCTTTCTCCATGGTCACCTCGAGGAGCAGTGTCTTCGCCAAAGAGCCCACCGGGTTTGTTGACCCGGCGCTTCCGACCACGTGTGCTGTTCTCGCGGTCCTTGTATGGACTCAAGCAGGTCCGCGCTTGGTACCAGCAAGATCGCGGCGCTTTCTCCACCAGCTTGGGTTTCGCTCAACCCGCCGGACGCTTCGCTTCTTCGCGTCTATCATCGTGGCTCCGACACGCCTACTTGTCGCTCTATGTCGACGACATCATCCTCGACGGCATGTACGGCTGGTCTCCTCACCAACTCAAGGCTCGTCTTCGCTACCGAAGTTCGCCATCAGGACTTGGGTCCTTCGTGACTAATTCCTCGGTGTCGAGGTGGTGCGCCGTCCGGATGGCTTCTTCCTTCATCGCGGAAGGACGCCACGAAGCTCGAGCGCCGCCGCATGCTTAATCGCAAGCCCGCCGCCACGCTGCTGATACGAAGGCCAAGCTTTCTCCGTGATGGTACTCCGCTTGAGATGTCGCTTATCGGTCTCACCGCTGGTGCTCTCCAAGACTCACCATGACTCGACCGGAGATCCAATATGCCGTGCAGCAGTGTGTCTTCATATGCATGCTCCTCGAGACGCCCACTGGTTGCCGCTGCGGATTCTCCGCTATGTCTCGCACTATGGATCTTGGTGTCACGCTTCACGCCCGCCGACACCGCGCCACCGCCTACTCCGGCTGCAGATCGCGGGCTGTCCCGACACTCGCCGCCCACTTCGGCTATTGTGTTCACTTTGACCCTCACTTATCTCGTGGTCGCCCAAGCGGCAAAGCTACGGTCTCTCGCTCCAAAGGCCGAGGCTGAGTTTCGTCGGTGGCCAACGCCGTCGCCGAGTGTTCGTGGCTTCGCCACCGCTTCGTGAGCTTTCGCCTCGCTGACCGTGCCACGGTGGTTCATCGCGACAACGTCTCGGCGGTCTACCTCTCCGCTAACCCGTACATCATCGTCGGACCAAGCATATTGAGTTGATATTCACTTTGTACGGAACAGTGGCTTTGGCCATATTCGTGTTTTACACGTCCCTACTTCCCAACAATTTGCAGATATCATGACCAAGGGCTTGCCTACGACGTCTTTTGAGGAGTTCCGGTCCAGTCTTTGCGTCAGCCACGGTGCCGCTTCGACTGCGGGGGTGTTGAATATGTTATTTGTGCATGTATATTGACTAGGCCCATCTCTCTAGTTTGTTGTATAGATTGAGGGAGAGGCCCTACTTTGTACTTATATATACTGTGCACATTGCACCGAATCAATACATCGTGCAATTCATACATCTTTATAGAGAAACGCCACAAAATAAATTCTTTACTGCGCACAATCCAATCAAAATCACTACCAAGGTGCAGGCATCGATATTGTACCCCTCGATGAACACGTCGGTGCAATGGATATGTTGACATTGTCGATGAAGTCCTTTGACTCCCGCGATGATGGCGTTGTTAGCGGTGTGTGGTGGGTGTATAGACTAGGCAGTAAGGCAGCAGCCGGCGACGAACATGAGAGATCTGGAAAGAGAGGGGAGGGGCGCGAGCTCGGACGAGCTGTCCATGGCAGTCACGCGGAGAGGATGGGAAAAATGAAAGGAAAACGATTGGATGATGCTGCCATGCTAGGACGGAGATAAAATGGGGCGAGCGGGCCGTGGGCCCACCAGCATGTGCGACGTGGCGCGATAGGAGACGTTGATGGGGGCGAATCGAACGTCGCGCAGGGGACCGACGCGCGACGCGTGGCCGGTCGCCCGGCCACAAACATTTCCCTAAATCATGCCTTTTGTGTCGCAGACTCGCAGTCTGATTTCAATCGATTCGCCTCCTGCGTCGCCTCACGCCTCGGAGCACGCTGCAGCCTGCAGCCGGAGTGGCAGCTAGGGTTGAGGCGGAGGGTGGAGCTCTGCCAAAGATCCGACCCCCTCGCACGCGGCACAGCCAAACCCTAACCGCCTGATCCCAATGCGCAGGTGAGCTATCCGCCCCAATTCCTTTCCCGTGTCCCACCCCCCATTGTGCTCTACTTTGTGCTACTGATTCGATTGACTCTCAGGGGCCTCGGCAGCGAGGCGTTGCTGCGCCGGCACCGCGCACGGGCGCGGCTGTGGGTCGCCGTTGCGGCGCTGGTTACCGGCACCATCTGGCTCTGGTCCTCCTCCTCCGTTGTCCTCTTCGGCACCCACAGGGTCCAGGTGATTATTTAGTTGTGTGCTGTTTGTTCTGCTTGGCGTTGTAGGGAAGGCCGATAGCAATGCCATGAGAGTTAAAGTGAAAGCTGGGAGGCTATGGCTATGCAGGTGCCGGTGCTACATAACCAAGGCACTTTGCAGAGCAAATCTCTAACGGAACATTTAAAACAAATTAATTCTAGCGTATATGCTGGCCTGAGCATAATCATGTTGCTGTTTGAAACGGATGGGGAAAAAATGCTATAATATTTAACAAACACTTACTCCTTGTTAAAGAGATCGTAAGCAAGATGGCAAACTGTATCCATTGCAGAAGCACCTAATATGGGTACAGAGTATTACTACTGATAGGCTTATTACCTGCTGACTGTGGCAAGTTGCGATAGTTCTTTCCAAAATTGTGTAAGATCCAACTTCTCCATAACTATTAGTTTGCTTAATCAGCACCCAAGGATGTAGCTTAATGTTCCTATGGAAAATTGAGAAATGTAAGAATCAGTTTACTGCATTATAGTACTCACTCCGTCTCACAATATATGACGTTTTTGCAAGCAAAAACAGCTTGCAAAAACATCTTATATTGTGGGACGGAGGGAGTAGGCCTGTAAACATTGAAATCATGCTGGCCGGCAGATTATGGCATAAATATAAGGAATTTATAAAATTGATAGCTGACACATGATGTTTCATAACCTCAGTTTTGCCAGCTGTGGGCTGTTAGGGAAGTGATGCATCACCACTGCTTATTAATCCTGATGAAAAAGGCTAGAGTAAGAAAATTGATAAATAACTATTAAAATCAAGTCAGCACAAAGTATGGTCCTATCCATCATGTTCGGGCACATAATATTTAATGGATAAGGAATGATGTTACTCTGAAAAAGAAATGCACCAATTTTCTTAGATAAATTTTTGGTGCATCACTTATATTTTCAGTTTCAATTCATTTGACCTATAGATTGGGTTATGCTAAATGTATGGAATTGAATTGAATATACAGTGGTCATTTAATTTTTTACCAAATTATATCTTGTACTGACATCAGTGCTACTACTCAAGGATTTTGTTGTAGGTGAGTTGTGGAAAACTGCAGATTCAAATGGTTGGAGAGCGTCTTCTGCACCACGCACCTATTGGCCTCGTGAGTTTCCCTCCGTATCCTCCCAGAACCAGAAGTTACTGGTCCAGTCTTATGCCATTCTGTGTGATGGCAAAATGAAATTCTGAAATGCAATTTCTCTACTTGCAGCCCCACCAACTGAATCCGAGAGCAATGGGTACTTGCGTGTCCGGTGCAATGGCGGCTTGTCCCAACAACGAAGTGCAGTATGATTAACATATGAAACTTTGTCTCTAAAGTAGCATAGCTCATCATGCATGTTTTATGTGTTCATGGCAACATAGCTTGAGAGATTTAAGGTTACTGCTGCTTTGCTTTTGCAGATATGTAATGCTGTTGTTGCAGCACGAATCATGAATGCTACACTAGTGCTGCCAGAGTTAGATGCAAATTCATTCTGGCATGATGAGAGGTACGTAAGTAAATTCTTATCATGCAGGAAGATCATTGCATGCAGTTACCACAAACCCTGTGTTCCTTATGATTCCTTCTGTTTGAGCATTATTTTTTCTTCCTACAAAGCAAAAGCAGTGCCCACCCCAAAGTTCACTGCAGAACTTTTCGTATCAACTATTCTGCAGTTTGCATTAATTGATTTATATAGTTTTGTAGTGCTTTTTATGCTTAATGTACATGGTATTACCATAAGATATTGGCATAATCCAAGTGTTTTATGTAGTCATGTTGATTAACTTCGTAGGCGTATTTGAGTCCTGGTGATAGTAGATATTTAGCACTTCGTAACTGCTAATCAGGTTATTGGAAAATAGCATACTTCTAGAATGCTGAATAGGTGTCTTTATAAATTAATTTATTAAAAATTTACAGTGTTAGAATTTGCATGCAAAGATTAGTTTCTTGCAGAAGGACTCTAGGAGGAACTTTTCCAGTTAAGAATCTTAAGATGAGTTCATTCTAATAGGACTCCAGGAGGAACTTTTACAGTTAGTCTACAAACCCTTGTGTAGTACATTACAGTTTGTAACCTTTTCAGCATCCTGCCTGAAAGTTTGTTCATAGTATACTAGATAAAGATTTGCGAGCTAAGTTGTAAAACCAAAACTTTTCTGTTAAAGATTGTAACAATGCGGATATTATTGACTCACATTGAAATCCTTATTTGCATTTTTGTGTAATGCCATCATGAAGATGTTAGAAGTTATGGTGAAAAATTAGTTGGACAAACCCAAAACTAAGTGTTAATATGATTTTCAAATAATAAGGTGGCCACTGCATGTTGCACTTGGTAATTAGAATGACGTCTACATTGAGTTCACTTCTTCTCTGGCTTTGTAGTTACCTTCTTGTTCAACTGGTTTGCGTTGAATGATCCGTTGCTGTTGTATTCATGTATGGACCAGTGGTTTTGTAGATATGTATGATGTTCCCCACTTCATCAAGACATTGAAATATGATGTTCGAATTGTTATGAGTGTTCCAAAAATCACTGCACATGGAAAGTCCAAGAAGCTCAGAGCTTATAAGGTGAATATATTTAGAGCACAGTAGCACTCCGAATTTAGCTATACTAAAGTCACCTTTTCTATCTTTCCAAAGTCAAAATTTTCTAGATATTCTGTACTTATGGAACACTTTTTGTCCTTACAGATTGAACCTCCTAGAGATGCACCAGTTACTTGGTACAGGACAACTGCTCTGGAGAAGTTGAGGAAGTATGGTGCGATATATTTAACTCCATTTTCACACCGTTTGGCAGAAGAAATTGATGATCCAGAGCTCCAGAGATTGAGATGCAGGGTGAATTATCACGCACTACAGTTTAAGCCAACTATCATGAAAACAAGCAGTGATATAGTGAATAAGCTCCGTTCAGAAGGCCATTTCATGTCGATTCATCTTCGGTTTGAGCTGGATATGCTTGCATATGCCGGGTAGGACTTTGATCAAACCAGCGTGTTATTGCTTTATTCTGAAGTGTATCCATTGATGGAGTTTTTTTTTCTGTGGTAGGCTTAGGAAAGTGCCTACCCCACCTCTTTTGGGACTAAAAGGCATGTCGTTATTGTAGGCTAAGGAAAGTCTTGACGAGGGCTAAGCATGGCCCTTACATGGATGATGGAACTCATAACATTCATTCATTCATAGATATAAAATTATATTAAGATAAAGTAACAATGGCCATTTTCAGTCCTTGATACTAAAATTTTAGAGAAGTATTCTCTTATTTAATTCATTAATTTTGACTATTGTTGATAACCTATACATGAAAATCTGGTATATGCAGTGGTTATTACTTGCATGTCTTGCCATGTAATTTCGTTTTTGTGTTGACATATCAACATTCCTTACTTCCAAAATGAAAACTGCAGATGCATTGACATATTCACACCTAAAGAACAGGAAATCCTGTTGAAGTATCGGGAAGAAAATTTTGCAAATAAGACCCTTGTCTACAAGAAAAGAAGGCTCATTGGAAAGTGCCCTTTAACTCCAGAAGAGGTACCGATTCTTCTTATAGACATTTTTCCTGATGTTTGTTGTGTGCTAATATATAATCTAATTGTGTGCCGACACTAAAAGTGAATTACTCTGGATGGGGTACAAATTTAGGCTCTGTACCTGGTCAGCTAAGCACATGCTAGTGGCTTTTTTTTGCGGCGTAGCTCTATGGGCACGTTTTTGTATATATATTACACATTCATCTTAAGGACCAACAATGGGCTACTAAATATAGGTAGCATGGAGTTCTTGCTGCTTACTTGCTATTGTTTGTACCTTCTCTTTACGTATGGTGGACAATTTATCCTTCCACCAAAAGTAAGACCCATACAATCCGTGATCCCTTGTTTATAAGGCGTCCCCGTCTTGGACGCTTAGGCGGCTAGGCACCCTGGCAGCCCCTTACAATCATGCCCCCACTTTAGGCGCTTAAGCGTCTGCCTTAGGCATCAGGGCGGTTGGTGCTCGCCTTAGGTCACATTAACACCTTATAAACAATGCCATGATCTATATCATATTGTTTTTGCTGCTCATGATTTGTATGTATGTTGTTCTAGTTTCCATGATTGCTTGAACACAATATAGCATCCCATGTTCTTGGAATTAAATGAGGGTGTATCTTGGGTGAACACACGCTAAAACTAGGAAATTTGCAAATTCCATTAAAGCATACCTAGTGGAAGCTTAAAAACAGGGGTGATTTACATCCATACCACGAAACTAGATGCACTTCTCATTTATACCATCAAGCTAGTCAATGACATGTGGGGTCTGGGGTCTGGTCCTGTATGTCATTGATGTATGTTGATGGTATAAATGAGAAGTGCACCCGACGTGGTGGTATGGTTGGAATATTTCAAAAAAAAACTTTAGTACAACCGTGCTTCATGTTATGACATATATGTATGCCAAGTGTCAAGTTCAAACTCAATCTGGATTTTTCATTTCTGTATACATTAATCCAGATTGCGTTTGAACTTGACATGAATATATATCGATCTAAGTATGGATATGCCAAAGTTCAAATTTTGTAAGCTGCTAAATATGATTTTCTAATGGAGCTTCCAAACTTCATTTTTAGGGTGTTTTGACCCTAGATGCACCCATTAAATGAATCATTTTGATTGGTAAGAAAAATGATTATTAGGAGCAACTATGAAACTTATATAAAATATTAAATATGGGAGTCTATGCATGCCTACCATTTTGGTCCTCTTGAACCACAAAACTAGAGCACCAGAGAACTTGGCCCTCAGAATAAGCCGTACATTTTTGGCCCACACATGGCAGTGGTTAATTTGAGGTCCACAATAGACCTTGTTCCTTCAAATATTATACTCCCTCCGTCCGCAATTACTTGACACTATGGATTAATCTAGCACTAAGTGCTAGATACATCCGTTTGGGCGTCAAATAATTCCGGACGGAGGTAGTATATTTAAAGCACAAAAATGTGGGACGACAGTATATGAAAAATAAATATCATAGTCATCATAACATACTATTCTGTTGAATAATTCTTTCCATAAATAACGGGGAAAATGGTCTATTTATATTGTTTTGCAGGTAGGTCTTATCATTCGTGCTATGGGATTTGATAACACAACACGGATTTACCTTGCTTCTGGCAAGCTCTTTGGTGGGGAACGCTTCATGAAGCCATTCAAGGCTATGTTTCCACGTCTAGAAAACAATAGTATGATTGGAAATGGAAAGCTGGAAGAGGATAACCGAGGGCTAGCAAGGTCAGCAGTTGACTACATGGTCTGTCTCCTGTCGGACATTTTTATGCCCACGTATGATGGCCCGAGCAACTTCGCAAACAACCTCATGGGTCATCGCCTATACTATGGTTTCCGAACCACAATCACGCCAAACAGGAAGGCCCTTGCTCCGATATTCATGGACATGGAGGAAGGGCGTGCATCTGGATATGAGGAGAGGATCAGGCAGGTCATGTTCAACACCCATTTTGGCGCCCCCCACAAGCGCATCCATCCAGAGTCTTTCTACACAAACTCATGGCCAGAGTGCTTCTGCCAGATGAAAGCTGGGAATCAAGCTGACCGGTGCCCACCCGACAATGTAAATGATGTCCTTGAAAGTCAGTTCCAGAATAAAGAGGATGTAGAAGCGGAAGCTACTGATCAAACTGACTCCACCAGCTAAATGGAAACTGGAGTTTAGCCAAGGTTTATTGATTGGGGACAGATTGTTTCTCCGACCTGGGTATGGCATTTTTGGAGGAAGGATTGATGGCTCTATATCCATGTAAGCGATCATTTTCAACTCAAGATTTAGTTGTTGAGATTGTTAGCCTGGGAGGGTCAGAACCAGATTTTGGATAGGTTTGGTCATGTAGAGTTCTGGGGAAGAAAAAACATATGAACGTTATGAATTTGCTGGGAGGGTCAGAATCAGATTTTAGATCACTACTAAAAGATCTTACACTATTTGTTTACAGAGGTACTCCCTCCGTTCACAAATAGTTCTATGAGTAACTCTTTTTTCTAAATTGAATGTATGTAGACACGTTTTAATGTGTTTGTTCGCTCATTTCACTCTGTATTTAGTCTATATTGAAATATCCAAAACATCTTATATGTATTTATGAACAAAGGAAGTAGTATATGTTATAGCCTAGTGTTGTGTCTCCGCCTCTCCGGTTCTATTGGCTTTATTTGCTGGTCCTCATTGCGCACACCCGGTTGGATTCATGTGTTCCTGGTACAGGAGCTTCCTCCGTTTTGGTTTTGCAATTGACCGTTGTGCAAAAAAAAAAACATGGGGATGGCTGGGGACAATTGACTGAATTTAGTATCTGGGTCAATCAATTTGTTCCCAGCCGTTGAATGGAAAAGCGACCGACAGATCTTCTTGGAACATTGTTCATCGTCTTCCCTCTCCCGGCCTCGATCTGAACCGCTCACAACCGCCGGCTGAACCACCTGCCTACGCCGCCCGCGGATTGTTCATCATCTTCTCCTGACCTCGATCTGAACCGCTCACAACCGTCGGCTGAACCACCTGCCTACGCCGCCCGCAGCTGGTGGCGCTCCTGTGACCACCTCGCCCTCCTCTCAACCGTTGTGTTGCCACCGCCCTCGACCATCCCTCTAACCCCGGCGATGACCGGTTCTTATCGGGCGAACATGCACCTTCCCTCACCCCCACACACACTAAGATAGATAATGGGGTCGTCTGCTATCCTAAGATAGACCTAGAGGGACTATAAAAAAAACCTCAAAAAAAAAAAAAGATAGACCCAGAGGGCTTCTCCGGTGATCCCCTTCCTTCCCTCCGGCAAATTCTGAACTCAGGGTAATTTACATATAACTATTGTGAGAAAACTTTGATTCCACTACCTTAAACATGATAGTTATTGGTGACATGTGAAGAATGTAACTTGTAACCTATCACTAATGATAATTAATCGACGGCGAGTGAACAATATAAGTATGTAACCGTCGCTAATGACCAACCAAAGTGAGAGTGACGGGTACTATTCGGTCATGGCAAACAGATCATGGCTAATGCCTCTGTCATGGACGACATACCTCAGTATCTCTCTCTCTCTCTCTCTCTCTCAATTCAGCACGTAATAGGATTAACGTGCCGAGGCTTCTATGATGACGTCCGGCTGTTGTGACCTCTCTGCGCTGCTGATGCTGTTTTTAGTCCTTTTGCTTCTATCAGCTCCTGTCTCATGTTATGTTATGTTAAAAACCTTGCTATGTTGTGCCCCCAGTCTGTTGGGTTATGGAGTTTATTGGCCTGTGTTGGCCTTTTGCTTTGTTCTGGTGAAATTTCGGTGGGTAGTCCTTTAGGTCCGTAATGCTGGCTACTCTGTTACTCTGGTTTGGTTTTCAGTAATGAAAACCGGAAGAGGCAAGCCTTTCTTTAATAAAAGAAAATTCAGCACGTAATTCAGGGTAAATTTCGTATAGGACCATGCTCTGCTCATACCCGAAATTTAGCTTAACTTTTGTGAATGGGTGTGTCTAGGACACATCTAGATGTGACATAGTTATGTCATATCCAAGAAGATGTCTACTCTGTTTGTGGTTTATTTATTTATTTATAATTTTTTTTGTTTCTTGCTGCTGCATTATATATTGGGTCTGTCTAGAGTCACATCTAACCTGATGTCCACTCTGTTTGTGGTCTATTTTTTTTCTTGTTTTTGCATTATACTGTATATTTGTAGGAGCTTAGATGTGATGTGAATTAGACAAACTGTTATATATTTGTGTAAGCTTAGATATGACATGCTTAAAAAACATCTAGATGTAAACTAGACAAACTGTTTGTGAATACTTTAATCTTGACAGTTTATTCATCTCACCAAACAATACCACTCATGTTTACAACGAAACAAAATTGGCACGTGAGGATGACACGGCGGCCCGGAGCTCGTCGTCCAGCTCGAGCGCCGCCATGTGCTCGGGGGACAGCGACACCTCGGCGTCCACGCTGCCTCCGCCCTCCCGCCCGGGGTACAGCACCGTCCTCCCGTCGTTCTTGTTCGCCCTCCCGCTCCGCACCGCCGTCGGCTTCCCCCATCCGAAGTCGCACCCGTACGCGTCGAACCACGGCGAGCCCCCCATCATCGTCAGCCGCACCGTCACCACGGGGTCCGCCGTCCACGCGGCCACGCGCGCCCGGATGGACGCGTCCGTGTTCGCCGCCACCGCGCGGCCCACGGCCGCCGCCGCCCGCCCGTGCCCGCCGCGCGCCAGCAGCTCCGACACGTGCACGGGCTCCGTGCTGACGCCGTAGAGGCTGTTGCCGAAGTACTCCGCCGGCAGCGCTGGCCGGAGCCGCCCGCGGTTGTTGGCCGCCCCGCGGAACGCCGTCTCGCTGTCCGGGGCCAGCCGCCGGGCGCGGGTGATGCACCGCCAAATCAGCGAGGTCAGAGCCTGGTACCGCGTCAGGGCGGCCGCGCCCGCCGCGTCCCCGGCCGGTAGGAGCTCTTCGCGGGCCTGTTCCTTGAGCGCCGCCATCGACTCCGCCGAGAAGTGCAGCACGCGCCCGCGGAGCGGCACCCGCGCCGGTCTCTCGACGAGCTCCGACAGATCCTTGCACGGCAGCACGACCGGTGCCGCCGTGCCGCCGTCGGGCGACCAGCGCTCGAACATGGGCCGGGGCGACGACGTCGGCAACTGCGGTGCCCCCGGAGGCGCGAGCCTGGCGCGCGAGATCTCGGCCAGCGCTTTGAGGAAGTTCCAGAAGGCCGTGCCGTCGGCGAGCGCGTGGTTGCAGACGAAGCCGACGAAGACGCCGCCGTCCGCGAGCTCAGTGACCTGGGCGGCGAAGAGGGGGAGCTCGTGGCCGTCGTAGTTGATTGCGTCGTTGAGCAGGAAAAGGTCCTCGACGATACTCGGAACGTCGGCGTCCGGAGGGACAACGTCGGCCGCCACGACGCCGTCGGCGACGGCGTGTATGACCTCGACGCCCTGGCCGTCACAGTCAATAGAGACCGAGCACCCAACAACGGCCCCGCTGTCATCGCGGTGGCGGTCGGTGACGAAGCGGCCGGCGACGGGGTAGTAGTCGCCCCCGAGCGCTTCGGCGAGGGCGTCGGCGAGGTGGCTGGTGACGGCGGCGCCGGTGGAGAAGGGCGGCGGGGGAGCGGGGAACAGGAGGCCCTTCTGGATGTAGTTGGCGTTTATCATGGAGACGTCCCATGAGGCGAGCGGGATGCGCTCGCGCGGCCGAGCCGGCGGCTTCACCGTGCGCGACGACACCACGCGCACGGGCGACGGCGGCGGCATTGCGCTCTCTGCTTGCCGACTGGCTGGGTATAGGGCTGGACTGAGATGGCCGAGCTCGTTCTCCGACGTGATCAATCCAGGAGTGGTTGCACTGGATTTATAGGGTAAAAACTGAATGTGCCGTGCGTGCGCTGCCTATGGCTCTGTCTCAATGTTGCAGGAACGGAAGTACTCCCTATGAGCATTTAGATTATTAAAATAGTAATTTAAACGCTCTTATATTAGTTTACGGAGGGAGTACTAAGCAGACGATACACAGCAGCCGAACACTGGACGATGCTTGATCTAGCCGCTGGCTTTCACTTTGTCCAACGCATGCACGGTTGGATGAGTGCGATTGTGCACAAATCGGCTGAACAACGTCGTGTGTATAGCAGCACTCTTGCAGGAAATTGCTCAGAACTAGTCTCACTCACGAACAGCGTCATAGCTTACGTCAGGACGTGAGAGTTAACAAATCTGCTGCTGCTTTTGATTACTCAACTATAAGAGCATCTCTAGCGCCCCCAACGGGTTTTTTTTGGCGGCCTCAAAAACCGGCTCAGTCGCGCCTTAAGGAACCGATTTTTCGCCAGTTAGGCCCGAATTGACGTCGGCGGACCCAGGCCAAACCCGACGCGCTGGGGGCGCCGGGACGATCGTTTTTGGCGGGAACGAACCACGGGCCCGCCGAAGTCGCCGACTTCGCCGTCGTCCTCACAACGCCTCGCTTCGCTGGGAATCAATGCCAAGGCCGCCGTGGTCACCTTTCATTGATTCTCACGGCGCGCGATGTGGCGACGCGCTTCTCCCGCCACGCGCACACACAACGCCGCTTCGACCGCTATATAAAGCAAAGACTCCTCGCCGATGGGACGCCGCCGCCAGCCCTCCTTGCACATACCGCCGCCGAACGAACTCTTTCCTTTCTTTCCCGTTCACAACCGCCGCCGACGATGGGCGAGAGGTTGCCAATGATAGGGCGGCGCCAATGGCTTCGCCGCCTTCGCTGACGAGTGGGAAGCCCACCTCGTGATGAAGCCAACATCCGGCCGCCACCGACATGCGCGCTACCGGAGGTGGAGGCTCAGCGTTGGGGGTGTCCCCGTCCCCTCGCTGCCCTACGTGACGCGCCCCGACTACTTCAACGTCGAGGTCGAGCGCGCATGGGCGTCGCTGACGGTGGAGCAGCGGACCCTCCCGGAGTACGCCACCGGCAACCACGAGGCGTGGGCGGCGTACTTTGAACGCCGGCAGGCGAAGCGGCTGGCCTCCACCAACAACGCACAAGTGGTGCGGGGGACCAAGAACAGCGACGGCCGCCGCCTGTGGTGAGGCACCCCCGACCGCACGCTCTGTGCTGTCCTCGAGCACCTCGAGGGCGGCAACGAGCCGCCGTTCACGTACCCTGCCGCCCCGGTCCCCTAACGGAGCGGCGGGCAATGGATGCCGAGGAGGACCGGCTCCTCTTCTTCCTCCTCCCGCTCCTCCTCCCAATCCTCCGGATCGTTGGCGCTCTTCAGCGTCAAGGACGAGCCCACGAAGACACCGCTCGGCCGGCGCACCCGCAGCGCCGGCATCGTCATCAACGAGGGCGGGCGCGCCTCTTCCTCGGCTCCTCCCCGCCTTGTCAAGCCAAAGACGGAACCGGGGCTCACCGCCATGAAGGCGGAGCCAGGGCTCGCCGCCGTGAAGACGGAGCCGGGGCTCGATGACGCGGCGGCCATGTAGTGGGCGTGGGAGGACTGGGTGTGGCTGGAGTTGGAGCGCCAGCGCCGCGCCCTAGAGGAGATCGCCGCTCGGCGCCATGGCCGCGACGAGGGAGGCATCGTCGTTCTCAACGACAGCGATGGCGACGCGCCGCCACCGGTCCGCCAGGGCGACCCCGGGCAGGGGTCCAGCAGGGGCGGCCGCGTGAAGGAGGAGAAGGACGACGACGATGACTACGCCGCGTTCAGCGAGTTCTTCGGCCTGTAGTCGCGGCCTTTGTTTTTTGTTTTTTTAGTAAATTTTAAGTTTGCTATGTAAAAATTGTTTAAGTTGCCGAAGTTTATGTCCTGTTTTGCCAAATCTTTGTCCCGTTTGCCGACTTTTAGCTGAATTTCTTTTCAAAAAAGTTTAAAATAGGCGTCTGGGGGCGACCCTGGGGGCGGCGGCTGGGAACCCGATCGGCCCCAAGAAGATTTTAGCACCGGTTCGCCCCCAGGCGGCGGTTTTTTGAGCCCCCTGGGGGGCCAACGGCTCGAGATGCTCTAAGCTGTGTAGTGTAGTGCTACTTTGCATTAGATGTTTGAACTGCTCAGGAGAACTCTAACCGATCTCTATCCGGCGTAAGAGGAGGATAAATTCGGTTACCCTTCTCTAACTTGTACCTGTAGGACCTTGAAGTATGTCTAGAGGGGGGTGATTAGACTACTTGACCAATAAAAACTTAACATTTTCCCAATTTTAGAGTTTGGCAGATTTTAGCTATTTTAGGACAAGTCAAGCAATCATCACACAATTCAAGCAAGCATGCAAAGAGTGTATAGGCAGCAGAAATTAAAGCATGCAACTTGCAAGAAAGTAAAGGGAAGGGTTTGGAGGATTCAAACGCAATTGGAGACACGGATGTTTTTGGCGTGGTTCCGATAGGTGGTGCTATCGTACATCCACGTTGATGGAGACTTCAACCCACGAAGGGTAACGGCTGCGCGAGTCCACGGAGGGCTCCACCCACGAAGGGTCCACGAAGAAGCAACCTTGTCTATCCCACCATGGCCGTCGCCCACGAAGGACTTGCCTCACTAGCGGTAGATCTTCACGAAGTAGGCGATCTCCTTGCCCTTACAAACTCCTTGGTTCAACTCCACAATCTTGTCGGAGGCTCCCAAGTGACACCTAGCCAATCTAGGAGACACCACTCTCCAAGAAGTAACAAATGGTGCGTTGATGATGAACTCCTTGCTCTTGTGCTTCAAATGATAGTCTCCCCAACACTCAACTCTCTCTCATAGGTTTTGGATCTGGTGGAAAGAAGATTTGAGTGGAAAGCAACTTGGGAAGGTTAGAGATCAAGATTCATATGGTAGGAATGGAATATCTTGGTCTCAACACATGAGTAGGTGGTTCTCTCTCAGAAATGGTAAGTTGGAAGTGTAGGTTCGTTCGATGGCTCTCTCCACGAATGAAGAGGAGGTGGAGGGTATATATAGCCTCCACACAAAATCTAACTGTTACACACAATTTACCAAACTCGGTGGGACCGAATCGTTAAACTCGGTCGGACCGATTTAGTAAACCTAGTGACTGTTAGTGATTTTCGGTGGGAATGGCATGCATCTCGGTGAGGCCGATTCGGTTAGGGTAACGTAAACTCGGTGAGACCGATTACACAAACTCGGTGAGACCGATTTGGTAATAAGCTTTCCAGAGAGTTGGTCAGGTAAACTCGGTGGGACCGATTTGCTCTTTTCGGTGAGATCGAAATGTTACAAAAAGGAAACAGAGAGTTTACATTGCAATCTCGGTGGGACCGATCACTCACTTCGTTAGACCGAAACGTTACTGAAGGGAAACAGAGAGATTGTAACCCCATCTCGGTGAGACCGAGATCCCTATCGGTAAGACCGATTTGCTTAGGGTTTGTGGCAGTGGCTATGACTTTTGGAATCGGTGGCGCGGATAGAAAGAATCGGTGTGACCGATTTTGGCTTTAGGTTTAGGTCATTTGTGGATGTGGGAAAGTAGTTGAGGGTTTTGGAGCATATCACTAAGCACATGAAGCAAGAGGCTCATTAAGCAACACCTCATCCCTTCTTGATAGTATTGGCTTTTCCTATAGACTCAATGTGATCTTGGATCACTAAAATGTAAAATGAAGAGTCTTGAGCTTTTGAGCTTGAGCCAATCCTTTGTCCTTAGTATTTTGAGGATCCACTTTCATCATCCATGCCATGCCATTCATTGAGCTTTCCGAAACAATAGTCTTGGAATAGCATTAGCTCAATGAGCTATATGTTGTTATGAATTACCAAAACCACCTAGGATAGTTGCACTTTCAATCTCCCCTTTTGGTAATTGATGACAACATATAGATCAAAGCTTCGACAAATGATAATAAAATTTAAATAACATCGTCGCTTTGAGAAGTATGTGATAAGCAAGAGCTCCCCCTAAATTTGTGCATAGTTTTAGATTCGCTTTGGACTGCAAATGCACAATGAATTAGGCTCATGGGTTACTCTTCCATGTCACATACATCTTGGTGGAGCGCTCAAAATAATAAACAATGAATACATGCACTCATCGCCAAGCATAGTGAGTGATCACATAAGATAGATAGGATAATATCAAGCATGCATAAGTGTAGCTTATGATCAAACACATGATCATCAATGTCTCACAAGCATAGTATCTCAACCAAAAGCAAACAAAGATTGAAAAACCACCAAATAAAGCAAGAGAGAACAAAAGCAACACTCTCTCTCTCGAAGCCTATGATCTATACATTTTCTCCACCTTTGGCAACAAGTTACCAAAAAGTTCATAGAAAATGCATAGTGCTAGATCGACTCTCAAGCTTGATCCTCTGGTGGTGGTGTAGAGATGGCTCCTTGGATGAAGGCTTCAGTTGAAGTGGATGGAGCTGGAGGAGTTGGTGCTGGAGCTGGTTGCTTTGAACCCAGAGGGGCAGTGGCTGGTGCTGAAGTTGTTGCTCTAGTGTCTGCCTCTCGCACCGCAACTAACCTCTGGGCTCGGGCACTCTGGCAAACACATTGGTGGTAGTCTTGCCCTTCCTCTCCTGATGTCATCCTGCAGCTGCTCCACAACCGATCAATCTCGCCATTACCTTGACATCTAGATCATAGAATTTTTGTTCCATGATTCTTTCCAGGCTCTCCTAGTTTTGAGTTAGGGTGGCCAACCCTTCTCAATCCTCGAGATGATGCTATCAAGTAACCAAGCTGCTCCTGCTTGGTTTTCAAGAAATATTCAGATGCCTCCTCTTGAGTTGGCATCTTGGCAGCCTTCTCCCTATTTGCCTTCTCCTTCTTCTCCTGAGCTTGAACTGATTGTGGATCATCTTCATTCATGACAACCTCATTATCCTCAAAGTCTGGATAAAGTGGAAAGTGTTCCTTATCCAACTGATATTTTCCTGTGCCCATCTTTGAGTTTATCAATTCTTGAATCTGAGGTGCATATCCACAGCTCCTCTTCTGATCTGCTGCAGTCCTCTTGATTGTTTCAATGATCAGGCTCATGACTTTGAACTTCTGTGGCACATCAAACGCATGCAACATGTTGATGGCATGCCCTCTGATCATGTTATGGTCACCAGACTTGGGCAACAAAGTGTACCTCAGACTCCAATTTATGGTTGGCAACCCTGACAGCAGAAAGTGAACTGATCCAAACTTGTGAGTCTCTAATGCCTTGTCTGGAATTTCCTTGTACATGTGAGCCATCGAATTGTGACCCAACTTCTTCTTTGCATAAATGTCTAGGTCATCCTCATTCTCCTTGGGGGCATTGATCAGACTTGCCCATTCTTCAATAGTGGACTGGTACCTTGTACCTTCAGACATCCAAACTATTCTTCCATCTGGGTAAAAGTGTGCTGTGGAGTAGAACTGCATGATAAGCTCATCATTCCAGTTGGTGAACTTCTACCCAACAAAATCTGCAACTCCACAAACAACAAAACTGTCTTGCACTCCAGGATAGTGCTGTTCATTTTTCTTGATGAATTTCCAGTTAACCCACCTCATGTCACAGACTATGGGCTTCTTGTCCAACAGAATTGTTTCATAGAAGTCCTGCTGTTCCTTTGTGTGGAACCAGTAGTCAACAGCAGTTCTTCTTCTTGAAGCATATGGATCTTCCATTCTCCATAGTCTCAGCCCAGAATCCTTCCCGATTCTCATGTCCTCACCACAGGATGGGCATCATTGTGGTCTGTATCTTGGGATTGAGCTTTCTTAGAACATGTCCTTCTTCTTCGAATCTTCAAACAACATTGGGCACTGGGGCCTTGTTCTTCTCAAAGAATGGAATACTCCTAGTATTACTCTTTGGAACTTCCTTGGCCTTGGAGGCAACTTTGGGTGTTTCCTTGGGCTTGGATGTTGCAGCCCCTGATCTGATTGCATCTCCCATAAGCTTAGCTGCCTTTGGAGCTGGTGCAGCAAGCTCTTCCTCTTCCATCATGGAAGGTTGACCAACAATTTTGTCCATGGTCTTCTTGACCCTTTCCTTCCTCTTCTTTCCTTCAGCAGCTGGCTCTTTGGGATCAGGCCTTTTAGGCTGTTGAGTTGATGCTTGGACATTGGTTGTCTTCCTGCAAGCCTTTTGGTCTTCATGCCTGGCTTTGTATTCTTTGCTGAGCCATATTCCTTCTTGAGCACCTCTTTCTTGGAAGTAGCCTCTTCTTCCTCAGCTTTGTAATCTTCATCCTCTGAATGTGAAGTTCTTTTCCTCCTTTGCCTAGTTGCAGCCTTAGGCAAATTGCTAGGAGTACTTCTGCTCCCTTCATCCGAAGTTGAGGGACTAGTGCCCTCACTCAAGTCCATCTGCTCTTCCGACTGCTCGCTGTCACTTTGATCGGACATACCGCAAAAGCTGATCACGACCGTGAAGAGTTATAGATGAGATAGAAAAGATGAGCATCACAAAATGCAGAGGTTTTGCAAAAAACATGACTCAAAAGTTCAGTCTTAGTTTTCCACAGAAGCATTTCGGATCCACCGATTTTCAAACTCGGTGATACCGAAGCAATTTTGGAACCTAAACTGATGATCTCGGTTGGACCGAGTTTCATTCGTGGTACCGAGACTTCTAGGGTTTCACATAATCCTCAAATCGGTTGTACCGATTAGTAATTCTCGGTCGACCGAGAGTCACTAGTGCAATGGCATAAGCCAAATCGGTGAGACCGAGTTTTTCAACTCGGTGGGTCCGAGATGGTTTCGGCGGAAACCTAACCCTAAAAATTTGAATCACATCTAATCTATGAACTACTTTGGCTGGATAGAAGAGTTTTAATCGTGGCAAGAATAAATATGAAAAAAATGTGCCAGGAATCAGACGTGGATAGCACAAAGATTAAGTCCATATCCTAACTTGGCGGTGGACTTGCTATGGCGGCAACGGCGGGGACGAAATCTGTTGACGGCGGCGGAGACCAGGGACAGGAGGCTGCTGGCGACGAGGAGACGATCCGGAGACCACGATGGCAGAGTGAGCTGTTGCGCGGGCGAAGGGTTTCGGAGAACTTTCCAAAAATTTGCACGTGGCTATATATAACTTGACCCTGTCGGTGTGACCGAGTGGAACAACTCGGTGGCACTGAGATGCATAACTGTGTTCAGTTACAGCAAATCGGTGAGACCGAAAAGTTCAAGTCGGTTGCACCGAGATTGAAAACTCAGATCAACTTGATGATCTCGGTAGGACCAAATGGAAGGATCGGTCGGACCGAGAATCACTAAGAGGTTTTGGAAGTTTAAGTCTATGATTAATCGGGACTCGAAAGTGCTCCTCACACGAGTGGTTCGAATCGACTTGATCAAATTTTGTGATGTAGCATGAATAGAGTTTGAGACGAGAAATGCATAGATAGCTAAAGAAGGTTCTTAGGCATTCTTGTCCATCCACTTGGCACAAAGAAAATAATCCAAAACAAACAAAACAACAAGTGGATGTCCTTGAATGAGTAAAATATGCACCAACATGCTCACACAATAAGATGGCAATTGAAATATGTGGCAGAGCATGCACAACCAATTTTAGCATCTATCAAGCAATTGGCGATGACTAGGTCATCTATATATGAGTATATTGACTTAGGAGTCAAATGAGAACATTTGATCATAGGTCATACTCATCGTTTAAGCTCAAGTGGGGTTACCACTTTTACATAATGCATTAATGTGTTCACACCATTAGAGTTGCTTTGACTCAATTCTTAGAGTTAAGCTCCCCCTAGATGTGAGATCCCCCCTTAGAGGGATGAACTAACCTTGGGTTTTATCGATGATGACTTCATGTAGGTGTTGAAGATGTAGATGCTCAATGTTGATGTAGATCATTTGGAGCAATCCTTTGGAGTGAGTTGCACTTTCAACTTGCCTACATGGGTTAGTCCCACAAGGAACAAACAAGAATATCCATAGACATAAAGTGATGCACACACAAGATGATGTCCATGAAAACATTAGGTTACCTTGTCCCTTGCCTTACCAACATGAGGGTTTGTGACTCCTTGAGCTAGTGCAAGATGTGAAAGTTGATTGCACTTGTTCTTGCCAAAATGATATGAGTGAAGAATGTTGGCGAAGTCACCCTCAAGAACTCTCTAGTTCTTCTTCTTCAGGATCCACATCATCTTGTGGGAATCCTTGGAGTTGTAGTTGTACTTGATGAAGTAGAACTTGACGTAGTCTTGGGGACCCACTTGAACGAGGCTTTAGGTGCTTCTTCAAATGCATCAATCTCTTCTTGAAGCTTGTCCTTGCCTTTGTTCTTGTGGTCTTGTGGCGGAAGATCATCTTGAGTTTGTGTCCCCTTGAAGGAAGTAGGATCATACTTCTCTTGTTGAGGAACTAACTTTGTCTTGGGGTATTGATCTTCTTCCCACTCAACTCCATTGGCGTTGAACTTTCGTTCAAAACCAACACCTTGATTCTTCGGTGCCTTCCTTGCTTGCGTACAATTTCCTCGAATTGCTTACTCCCGCAAGGCTCTTGTAAACACCTTTCTATAATTACCTTCAATAAACTATTTTCTTGCTCAAGTGTAACTTGGCTAAGAGAATCATTAGTGGAATCAAGAGAACTACTAGAAGCAACAACATTGGATTTGACATTATTATTGTTACTACTAGAGGAAGTATCTTTCTTGTACTTGCTACTAGACTTGACTTGAGGCATGTAAGTAGATAAGAGTAAACGCTTGCCAATGTAAGAAGAACAATGAGCCAACTTAAGAGTGTTTAGTTCTTTAGTTAGAAGCTCAATTTTCTCCTTATCATTGTCATTCGTTTGATTAGCATGATTAATTGACGTTTCATCATAGTATTCATCACTAGAGTTGTCAACAAGTAAATCATCATCCACAAGCAAGTCATCTTCATCACTATTAAAATCAACATACTCGGGATGTGTTACCTTTGGACCTTTGGCCATGAAGCATCTTCCAATTCCTTCATTTGTTGAATCAAATATGTCGTAGGAGTTGGTTGACACAAGTGCTAGACTGGCACCACCTTCATCTTGAGTATATTCGGAGTCGGAGTGATAGCTTCTCTCGGAGTGATTGTCGGAGTCGGAGTCGGAAACCCATTCACCAACATGAGCTTGATGTCTTTGTTTTGTGTAGCTCCTTGATGACTTGTCCTTTCTTTCCGAATCCTTACTTCTCCGTGAGGGTCTTCGTTCATAACGATCATCTCTACTCCTCCTCTTTCTTGGTGGTGATTCTTCTCTTTTGCTCCTTCTTCTTGGAGAATCTTCTCTCCTTTTGTAGGGTGTCGTACACTCATTGGAGTAGTGTCCGGTCTCCCACAATTGTAGCAATTGCGCCTCGACTAGAAGATCTCTTGTCATTGTAAGACCTTGACTTGGAGCTTCTTTCTTTGCTTCTACTTTTGTAGAATTTGTTGAAGTTCTTCACCATTAAGCTCAATTCTTCATTGAAGGTTGGTTTCTCACTTGATGATGTGGGGGCTTCACTTGAGGCTTTGTAAGCACCACTTGACTTGTTGTGAAGTTCCTCCTTATCCTTGAGTGACATCTCATGAGCAACAATCCTTCCAATGATTTCCGTTGGCTTGAGATCTTTGTAGTTTGGCATCATTTGGATCAATGTGCACACGGTATCATACTTTCCATCCAATGCTCTTAGGATTTTCTTGATGATGAATTTGTCGGTCATCTCTTCACTCCCTAAGCCGGCAATCTCATTTGTGATAAGAGCAAGCCTAGAGTACATTTCAGCGACACCTTCACCATCCTTCATTTTGAATTTTTCAAGCTGACTTTGGAGCACATCCAACTTGGATTCCTTGATGGACTCGGTACCTTCATGCATATCAATCAAAGTATCCCAAATTTCCTTTGCATTCTCAAGACGGCTGATTTTTTTGAATTCTTCGGGACACAATCCGTTGAAGATGATGTCACATGCTTGAGCGTTGTATTGCAGCATCTTCAATTCTTCCGCATTAGCTTCACGGTTCGGTTCTCTCCCATCGAAGAATTCACCTTGCAAGCCAATACAAATAATTGCCCAAACGGCGGGTTATGTCCAAGAATATGCATTTTCATCTTATGCTTCCAACTAGCAAAATTAGTACCATCAAAGTAAGGACCTCTACGGTGATAATTTCCTCGCTAGACGCCATACTCTCCTAGGTTGTGAAACCAAGGCTATGACCACCAAAAGCTATGGAAATCAAAGCAAATGGAGACCAAAGCTCGATACCACTTGTAGGACCTTGAAGTATGTCTAGAGGGGGTGATTAGACTACTTGACCAATAAAAACTTAACCTTTTCCCAATTTTAGAGTTTGGCAGATTTTAGCTATTTTAGGACAAGTCAAGCAATCATCACACAATTCAAGCAAGCATGCAAAGAGTGTATAGGCAGCGGAAATTAAAGCATGCAACTTGCAAGAAAGTAAAGGGAAGGGTTTGGAGGATTCAAACGCAATTGGAGACACGGATGTTTTTGGCGTGGTTCCGATAGGTAGTGCTATCGTACATCCACGTTGATGGAGACTTCAACCCACGAAGGGTAACGGCTGCGCGAGTCCACGGAGGGCTCCACCCACGAAGGGTCCACGAAGAAGCAACCTTGTCTATCCCACCATGGCCGTTGCCCACGAAGGACTTGCCTCACTAGCGGTAGATCTTCACGAAGTAGGCGATCTCCTTGCCGTTACAAACTCCTTGGTTCAACTCCACAATCTTGTCGGAGGCTCCCAAGTGACACCTAGCCAATCTAGGAGACACCACTCTCCAAGAAGTAACAAATGGTGCATTGATGATGAACTCCTTGCTCTTGTGCTTCAAATGATAGTCTCCCCAACACTCAACTCTCTCTCATAGGTTTTGGATCTGGTGGAAAGAAGATTTGAGTGGAAAGCAACTTGGGAAGGCTAGAGATCAAGATTCATATGGTAGGAATGGAATATCTTGGTCTCAACACATGAGTAGGTGGTTCTCTCTCGTAAATGGTAAGTTGGAAGTGTAGGTTCGTTCGATGGCTCTCTCCACGAATGAAGAGGAGGTGGAGGGTATATATAGCCTCCACACAAAATCTAACTGCTACACACAATTTACCAAACTCGGTGGGACCGAATCGTTAAACTCGGCGGACCGATTTAGTAAACCTAGTGTCCGTTAGTGATTTTCGTGGACTGCATGCATCTCGGTGAGGCCGATTCGGTTAGGGTTAGGGCATAACGTAATCTCGGTGAGACCGACATACAAACTCGTGAAACCGATTTGGTAATAAGCTTTCGAGAGAGTTGGTTGGTCGTAAAATCGGTGGGACCGATTTGCTCTTTTCGTGAGACCGAAATGTTACAAAAGGAAACAGAGAGTTTACATTGCAATCCGGTGGGACTAATCGCTCACTTCGTTAGACCAAAGCGTTACGAAGGAAAGAGAGATTGCAACCCCATCTCGGTGAGACCGAGATCCCTATCGGTAAGACCGATTTGCTTAGGGTTTGTGGCGTGGCTATGACTTTTGGAATCGGTGGCGCGGATAGAAAGAATCGTGTGACCGATTTTGGCTTTAGGTTTAAGTCATTTGTGGATGTGGGAAAGTAGTTGAGGGTTTTGGAGTATATCACTAAGCACATGAAGCAAGAGGCTCATTAAGCAACACCTCATCCCTTCTTGATAGTATTGGCTTTTCCTATAGACTCAATGTGATCTTGGATCACTAAAATGTAAAATGAAGAGTCTTGAGCTTTTGAGATTGAGCCAATCATTTGTCCTTAGTATTTTGAGGGATCCACTTTCATCATCCATGCCATGCCATTCATTGAGCTTTCCTGAAACAATAGTCTTGGAATAGCATTAGCTCAATGAGCTATATGTTGTTATGAATTACCAAAACCACCTAGGGATAGTTGCACTTTCAGTACCTAACCGAACTCATATCGTTTTTACAGGAGGGTAAATTTATCCGCCTCGACCCCTAAATATACCCGGCCACCCAGCCGCTGAGTAAAAAATTTGGCCACTCCACATTGTGTCGTCGCCAGCGTTACTTCCGGTGACTAGCCACCACCTCCGCCGACGCCTCACTGTCAACCTTCGCCCTCACCGCTGCTCGACTTCGAGCAGGTTGCTGGCCATTGCCGTCGGTGAAGTCGAGCTCAAACATTGCCGCCGCATCATTATCGTCGCCAGAAATAGGCTTGGGTCTTCTTCCTCCGAGCATCTCTGTCCACTTCTGGCCATCTCAAAGCCCCGCCCACCGCTAATATATGCTCAACGTGGTGATAGAGGCAAAGGTGTCCCATCTTTCGATGAGATGGTGGCTATCGTTTAGGATGAAGTCGACTTTGACGATCCGACTACGAACGTGCGAGGACGCCGCGCCCTAGCAATCGCTAAACCAACTCCGAGAGGTTATTGACCATGCCGGAGCATGATCAACCTGACCACGAAGGTCTGTTTCCTGCAGGCAAACAAAGAACAAGCAAGAAACTAAGATTGCAATCTGGATATTGTGAATATAAGAGGAAATCTTTATTGATCAAGGTGGGGTTCTGTGATGCCTTGGTCTGGTCGTTGAACACAAACGAAGTGCGCGAAGTTGCAGCTATGGCGAACTTTTAATCTAAGCAAAACCCAAAGTCTAAACGG
Source organism: Aegilops longissima (assembly GCA_021605205.1). Classification (NCBI taxonomy): domain Eukaryota; kingdom Viridiplantae; phylum Streptophyta; class Magnoliopsida; order Poales; family Poaceae; genus Aegilops; species Aegilops longissima. Next base: position 129,462,709 of record CM038678.1, read on the forward strand.
TGCCCTAAGGGCTGTATATATGGAGAAAGAGGGGGGAACGTGGCCCTTGGCGAAGGGGTCCGAAACCAACCCTATCTCTTGTTTCCCCACACATACGGACTCTAAAAACAGCCTATACTTATGTATTTCGAAATTACATGGGCCTGGCCCAATTATAAGGTGACGCAGCACCTAGAATAGCCTCTGGACGAAGTTTATGTAGTGGCATCTTGTATATTTCGTCCAAGGCTTCATGTACTCATTATGGTGGCTTCAAAGTCCTGAAATCATCACTTGTAACTCCGTTCTTGTTCCCCTTGCGCATGCCATCAACTCCATGCTTGTTCTTGCTCCAATGTTCATCCCTCTTATCCATGCCAGGCCCTTCATTTGTAATCAAAACAAATGTATCCAATTTAGGCAGCATCATATTCTCATGAACATTAGAATCGTTACCAAGAAACGAAAGTACCTGATAATTTAATTGGCGTGCGCGAGCTCTAGTAATTGGTTCAGTATATGTTGTAGTAGGGGTTGTGGGTGTAACAATGATAATGATGTCCTCATCATCCTCCCCTTCTTGAGATGAAGTCATCCTTGACGGAAGCTCATCTTCCTCACCCAAATAAGGCTTCAAATCTGCAATGTTGAAAGTGGGACTAACCCCAAAATCTGCAGGTAGCTCAAGTTTATATGCATTATCATTTATTTTCTCTAACACCTTAAAAGGACCATCAGCACGTGGGATTAGCTTTGATTTGCGCAAATTAGGAAACCTATCCTTACGCAAATGTAACCAAACAAGATCTCCAGGTGCAAAGACAACATGTTTTCCTTATCTCCAGCAAGTTTATATTTAGCATTCATACGCTCGATGTTGTCCTTAGTTAACTCATGCATTTTTAAGATCAATTCAGCACGTTGTTTAGCATCAAAATTAACCTTCTCCGAAGATGGAAGAGGCAACAAATCAATAGGTGCACGAGGTAGGAAACCATACACAATTTCAAAAGGGCACGTCTTAGTAGTAGAATGCAATGAACGATTATAAGCAAATTCAATATAAGGCAAGCATTCTTCCCACATTTTCTTATTATTCTTCAAAACAGCCCTAAGCATAGTAGACAATGTTCTATTGACTACTTCAGTTTGTCCATCAGTTTGGGGGTGACAAGTAGTACTAAAAAGCAGTTTAGTCCCCAACTTAGCCCATAAACATCTCCAAAAGTGGCTAAGGAATTTAGTATCACGATCGGAAACAATAGTATTTGGCACACCATGCAAGCGAATAATTTCCCGAAAGAACAAATCAGCAACATTAACAACATCATCGCTTTTATGACATGGTATAAAGTGTGCCATTTCTGAAAATCTATCCACGACAACAAATATGCTATCCCTCCTGTTGAGGATACAACTACGGAGTGTGAACCGCCTTGAGGAATCGGTTTACCAGGCGTGATCCAGCCCATATGGAGGCCTGGAGCCGAAGGGAATTAAGATCCATACATGTAAACCGCCCTAGTATCTGTAACTTGTATTGTAAGACAAGAAAGGAGAAACCAAGCCGGACTCTTGTATGAGCCGGATTGGGACTCAGAAGCCGGGCCGGCGTTAACCCGTGTATATAAGGGGACGACCAGCGGCGAAGTTAGGGACAAGAGATTCGAGGCCAAGGCAAAGCTATTGCTCCCTAGTCGCCGAATCATATCAATCACACCACAACCGGACGAGGTTTTACCTTCATCGAAGGGCGAACCAGATAATTCCCGTGTCTTGTGTCCGCATTAACCCCTCTAGGTTAACCCGCACGATGGCCCCGCGATCGAGTCCTTTCATGAGGACATCTGCCGTGACAATTCCATGACAGCTTGGCGCCACCGTGGGGCTATCGCACGATGGTTTGATGATCTTAGAGGCAAGTTCGAGGGACTCGAAGGCTATGCAAATGGGCGGATGACTAAAAGTCGTCGCGGCAAACTCTACATCGACGATGCGGATCGGGGCCCCGAGGCCAGCTCGTTGAGTATGGATACCGGGTCCCTTTGGCGGTATACACGTGTTCATCGGCAAGATTGGCGGGTCGAGCTCGGGTCGGACGTCTGCGCCGACCTCGCCGAGACGGCTCAGCGGTCGAAGAAGAGTCCCGCCTCGCTAAACCGGGCGACAGGCATGTTTTCGTGGGAGTCGCTCACGGAGGCTACGAGGACGGATCAGCGTCGGGTGACGTAAACCGTGGTCTACTCGGGGGACGAATCGTCGGCGGAGAAACCGAGTCTCTATACCAGCTACGGAAGGCCGGATCGGGGTAGTTCCGATGGGGAGAGCATTCCGACCCTTCGATCTACCCAACCGGTTGGGATCTTCATGGCGGTACACAGCGGTGCTTCACTCTTCGATCATGGGCGCTCGGTCGCCGGTTCAACAGCGGTGCTTGGCAGCGGGAAGGAGGCCCTGTCGCGCCGCGCCGCTCAAGTTTTGTCAGAACTTTTCGACGCGTTAGCTGTGCTCCTGGCGGAGGCTAATCCGCCGGATCAGGACTTTCACAACGCGGAGATTGCAAAGGTGAGGGAACAGATCACCGATGCTAAAGCGGACTTGGCAGCCGCGGACGAAAGGATGGCAGCGGAACGGGCCGCTTTGGATGCACAGGCTTATAGGCTCAGGTTGGACCAGAGCGCGTCACAGGAAGTCATGAAAAGGAAGTACAGGTCCCGTTTACCTTCCGTTTTTGAGGGAAGGGAGCTTTTCAATACCCTGTAAGGCGAGGGACCGAGAATCCGCCGCCATTGGTAAACCGCCGAAGCACTGGGACAGCCGCACCGGTTCAGCCCGGATGATCGATCTACTCGCCATCATACCGGCGCGCCTGCACCGTCTGAACACCTCCGGTCATTACTCCAACCCGATGGATAACCTCGTAGCGGCTGCGGCACGGTTAGAGGCAATTCCAATCGGCGATTCACCACAGGTGGAGACGCGCGGGTCAAGGAGCTCCTCAGACGGCCTTGGCTCGGCAAGAAGCATACTCAGACAATCGAGATCGGATCCATTCCACCCCCGCCCGAAGTCGGAGCTACAGCCGACGCGCCGATGAACCGCCGTGTCGAGCAATGCGCAACGTGGACCGCCCAGCGGCAACAATCCGCAGCGGCTTTGAAGATGCTCGGTGGTAGTGGACCGCGCCAGGCACGAGGGAGGCCGAGTTAGCAGCACAAGCGGAGGATCATCCGCCGCGCCGGTTCGACCAACCATCTTCGAACCGGGGGTCACGTCCGGCTCTTTGGGGGTACCTTGCCTCGTCCCTGCTTTACGCAACGTGCGTTTGCCCAAGGACTTCAAGGGGCCACGCAAGGTGCCGAATTATACCGCCGACTTGGCTCCAGAGGCATGGATAGAAAGCTACGAGATGGCCATGGAGATGCTGGACGTGGATGAAGCAGCATGTGCAAAGTACTTCACAATGATGCTGGAAGGTACCGCCGAACTTGGTTGAAAACTTGCCGCCGACTCTATCAACTCGTGGACACAGCTTGAGAACCCGGTTTATCCAAAATTTCAAAGACACCTGTAAACAGCCCATGTCGGTGGTAGATCTGGCGGCTTGCGCCCAGCGGACGGAGAGTCTACAACCCATTGGGTGCGCCGTGTCTCGGAAGTTTTACATTCTTCGACCGATCAACCCTGGTTCCGCGATCATGACCTTGGAAGCCAATTGCGGTTCGAGCCATTGAAACTGAAGCTGGGTCGCATGAAGCGTTTTGTCATGACATGGGCACTCTAATGGGCGTTTTGGTAAAGTACGCTGATTACGATAGTACCAAGGATCCTGAATCGGAGAATGATGAAGTGGGAAGGAAAACAGAACGGCAATTCCAGAGCCAGCAGCAAGATCGGCAGCAATGGAGGGCACAAGCGTAGTTTAACGGCAACATGGGCTTTAGGCTAACACCAACGCGCAGGACAAGGGTCAGTGGCGCGCCGGGTAGGCAATCAAACCGGGTGGTCACAATCCGGATCGTTTGAACTTCATATTAAATGAACCTTGTCCGAAGCACGGACGAAGGAGGTACCGCGAACCACCTTTGGAAGGATTGTTATATTATGCAGGAGTTTAAGAACTCCAACTCCTTCCGGTATGATCAAGGGTCCGTGGCGGTTCGTGGTCCGCCCGGTTACTGGCGGAGGAATTCGCCCGGATTCGCGGTAATCCGGGCGGCAAGGCAATCAGAATAATCAAAGTAATCGAGCAGTCGAACTAAGGGGCTACAATCAACAACAGCAGCAATCGGGTTATCGAGCAATCCAAAGCAATTGAATGGCGGACAAGTACCACGCCTTTACCACCAGCTTGGACCGACGAGACCGGAAACTTCAGAGGCGGGCGGTCAGTGTTGTTGAACCGGCTGCGCCGCATTACCTGCGCTGGTCCGAGCAGCCGATTGTGTGGAGCAGAGAGGACCATCCTCCCCGGTTTACAATCCGGTCGGGATTAGCCCTCGTGGTGGCACCCTGTAGGCGGGTACAAGTTTACCAAGGTTCTTATGGATGGAGGAAGCAGCATCAACATCCCAGATTACGAAACTTTCCGACGGATGGGGTTAACAGATAGGCATCTCAGGCCATCCGATGCAGTGTTTCACGGAGTGGTGCCCGTAAGTCGGCATACCCGGTCGGTAAAATAGCTCGAGGTAACCTTTGGAGACGAGCATGACTCCGTAATGTAAACGCTGACATTTGAGGTGGTGAAAATTCAAAGCCCTTACCACGCCTCTTTGGGCGGCCGGCTTATGCTAAGTTCATGGCACGGCCTGTTATGTTTACTTACAGCTGAAAATGCCGGGTCACAAAGGAACAATAACGGTTCATGGAGCCGCGGATCGCTCTGGAGTGCGAGGAAGGTGATGCGGCTTACGCAGAGTCGGTTTGTGCCACAGAGGAGTTAAAGTATTATAAGGATAATGTTGATCCGCAGATATGACCCTTTGAAGAAGCCAACTACAGAGCATGATCCGGACTTGAAGTTCAAATCGCGGTGAGGCGAAGCTTGTTGATTTTGTGCCCGGCGAGTCATCCAAGCAGTTCACCATCGGTGCCAACCTCGATCCTAAATAGGAAGGCGCGCCATCGAGTTCATCCGTGAGAATCGGGACATTTTGCATGGAAACCTTCCGACATGCGGTGTACCGAGGAACTCGTGAGCACACTCTTAATGTGGACCCAAAATACAAACCGGTAAAATAGTTTCTTCACGGTTTAACGAGGAAAAGCGCAAGGCCATCGGAGAAGAAGTCGCTAGACTTTTGGCAGCAGGGTTTATCGTTGAAGTCTTTCACCCAGAGTGGCTTGCTAATCCGTGTTGGTCCTTAAGAAAAATGGCACTTGGCGCATGTGCGTGGATTACACAGATCTTAACAAAGCTTGTCCGGCGGATCCTTCGCCCTCCCGCATTGACCGGATCATTGATGCAACGGCGGGTTGTGAGCGCTTGAGCTTTCGGATGCGATTCGGTTATCATCGATTAAGATGGCGGTTAAAGACCAGGAGAAGACGGCGTTTATCACCCCTTTGGAGCCTTCGCTATGTGTCCATGCCTTTTGGGCTCAAGAGTGCCCAGCAACTTACCGGCGCTATGCATGTAATTGTTTGCACAAACAGATCGGCCGTAATGTGCACGCCTATGTGGATGATATCGTGGTGAAATCAAGGCAGAAGGAGACATTGATTGAGGACTTAAAGGAAACCTTTGACAACTTGCGGGTGTACAAGATGATGCTCAACCCGCCAAGTGCGTCTTTGGTGTTCGGCGAGCAAATTGTTGGGTTTTCAGATCGAACCGGGGATTGAGGCTAATCCGAGAAGATTACAGCTATCACCTCCTTAGCTAAGCCAAAGTGCATCAATGATGTTCAACGCTTGGCAGGCCGGATTGCTGCGCTAAGCCGGTTTATCATCGCCTAGAGAGAAGGCTATCCCTTTATACCGATGTCAAGAAGACGGATCAATTCATTTGGAGCTCATGCGATGAGGCTTTGGAGGATCTAAAGCGGCAGTTAGCCAACCGCTTTGTTCTTGCTGCCCCTATTGACAGGAGCCGCTCTGTTATATGTTGCTGCTAATGCCGAGGCAAAGTGAGTGTGGCCATTGTGGTGGAGCGCAAGGAGGCGGGGAAGGAGTATCCGTTCAGTGCCGATTTACTACATCAGCGAGGTTCTCATCGAATCAAAACAAAGGTATCCACATTGGCGTAAGCTGGTATATGGAGTTTTTATGGCAAGCGGAAGTGAAGCAATATTTCCAAGGGCACCCCATCACGGTGGTCATTTCGGCTCCTTTAGGCGATATCATATCGAACCGGAAGCAATCGGCGGATTGCTAAGTGGGCTATAGAGCTTGGGCCGACGGTTTAAAGTATGTGCCCGGACGGCCATAAAGTCTCGTGCACTTGTGGATTTCATTAATGATTGGACGGAGTTGCAAGCACCAGAGGAGAAGCCGGATCACACCTATTGGACCATCCATTTTGATGGGTCCAGCAGTTGGAGGGCTCGGGTGGAGTCGATTAACTTCCCCACGAGGTGACAAGTTCTGTTATGTTCTCCGCCTAATGTTCCTTGTACTAACAATGCAGCTGAGTATGAAGCTTTGCTCCATGGTCTTGGATGGCCAAGGAAATGAATCTTAGCGGGTTAAATGCTTTGGTGACTCGGACTTGGTGGCCCAAAGCAAGTATCCGTACTTGGGACTCAAAAGATCCACTCATGGCTGCATATCGTCGGGAAGTGGATGTTGTTGCAGGACATTTTAAAGGGTATCGTGGACCATGTGGATCGTCGGAAGAACGAGGCGGTTGATGCTTTGAGCCGGCTGGGTTCCCAGCCAGTAAACCGTCCCGCCCAACGCTTTTTCTTGATGTGCTGCACAAACCGCCGATTACACTTCCTGATGAAGTTGATTTGGCTATCCTCGATCCGGAGGCTCACTTGGTGGCGGCCTTGCACATCATCCCGGATTGGACGCTCCCTTATTTGGCATACATGAACCGGGGCGAGTTACCAGAGGATGAGACGTTGGCCCGGCAGATAGTTCGGCGGTCTAAATCTATGACCATTGTTAACGGCGAGTTGCACCGTCGCAAAGGTGTCGAGGCGTTTCAGCGTTGTGTGTCCCTCAAGAGGGCTGTGAGATATTGCGAGAGATTCATGAAGGGGATTGTGGTCACCACGCCGGTTCAAAGTCCCTGGTGGCCAAAGCATTTCGCCATGGTTTCTATTGGTTGACCGCCCATGCTGATGCGGAGGATTTGGTCAGACGATGTGACGGTTGCCAAAAGTTCTCCAGGCGTGCTCATGTGCCAGCCCAAGAGTTGAGGATGATTCCAATTACTTGGCCATTTGCACTTGGGGTTGGATATGGTTGGACCTTTCAAAAGGTCCAAGGATAAGAAGACCCACCTGTTGGTGGCGGTGGATAAATTTACCAAGTGGGTCGAGGCGAGCTCGTTAGCAAGTGTGATGCAGCCACGGCGGTTCAGTTCATCAAACGGGTGATTTTCCGGTTTGGGTTTCCACACAGTATCATCACGGACAACGGCACCAATTTATCCAAGGGAGCTATGAAGGAATTTTGTGAACGAGAGCACATCCGGCTTGATGTTTCTTCTGTAGCCCACCCACAATCCAATGGTCAAGCGGAACGAGCTAATCAGGAAATTTTGAAGGGTATCAAACCCCGGCTTATGGTCCCTTTAGAGAGGACGCCGGGTTGTTGGGTGGAAGAGCTACCATCAGTGATATGGAGTATAAACACTACCCCCAACCGATCCAATTGGATATACGCCGTTCTTTATGATCTATGGAGCGGAGGCGGTTCTTCCCAGTGATATCCGTCATGACTCGCCCCGAGTAGCAGCTTATGTTGAGGCAGATAGTGAGGCAGCACGGCAGGATGATTTGGATCGACTAGATGAAGAGCGTGATATGGCAGCAGCTCGCTCGGCGGTTTACCAGCAGGATCTTCGTCGGTATCACAGCCGTGGGTTAAAACCGAACCTTTCGGGAAGGAGACTTGGTGCTGCGGCTCATTCAAGATCGTAAAGATATGCACAAGCTATCCCCACCTTGGGAGGGGCCTTTTGTGGTCGAGAAGAATCTATACAACGGGTCCTACTATCGATTGATGTTCGAGAGCGAAAAAGACTCACGACGTCCGAGGAGGAGACCAACAGGCCATGGAACATAGCTCATCTTCGGCCTTATTATACTTGAGCCATTGGCTCCATTTATGTACATATCACGACTGTATATATTATGAATAAAAGCAATAAACCGGATCCTCGGCTAAAGGGTATCTGTTCATCTAAAAGACCGGTTTGGGTACATGGAGATGTTATTGTGAAGCGGCCTCCGGTTCAACCCTTAGCCTTATTTTCGTAAACTTTTGTCATTTGGGGGCTTGGTCGATCCGAACCAATGCAATGCCTCTTGACAAAGTAAAGCCACCAGATCATTTGGGGACATGGTCATGTCTCGAACCACCACGCCTCTTGGTCGGCCTAAGGCCATAGAATCACTTGGGGCTTTGGTGAACCCAACCATCGCAATGCCACTTGATCGGCATCATGCCACGAGTTCGGGCTTGGGGACCCGCTGACTTGAACCATCGCTACGCCAGATAGGGGCTTGGTCCTGTCCGACCATGGTAACACCATCTGATCCGGCTCAGTACAGCCTTGTCTCATAAAGCGGTTTTTTCTCATTGATTTTGTTTTCATGTGGTTTTGATACCTATTATTTGGTTTTTTGTCGGTCTTCGTAAACCGGATTTACATTGTTGATACATTTTTAAGCTGGCGATTTTGTTCCGGTTTGGTTTTACTGTTAAAACATCCCATTGTGGAGTAACAGGGGGCTTATCATGCCCGGCACGGTTTGCACGGTAAACCGGCCTAATACAGGGATTGCCCTCCTTTGACGATGATGGTTTATAAGACCTCCGCTTTGGGATTGGCTACAGCCTTTGTGTGCCCGATCTTTGGCAGGTATGTTCAGTATCATATAATTTTGATCATATACCTCGGTTCTCTCATATAAATATTGGTATCAGCCTGGTTGAGGTATACACCGCCATGGCGGTTTAAGAACTTGTGATTGCAGGCAAAATATGTGGCAGGATTCACTACAAAAGCCAACGGATCTAGCGCCGCTGCATAAAAGTTTCTGAGACCAAAGTTGTACCGGCATTGTTCAAGGAAATACACTTGCTATCCTATTACAAAAGCCTTTCGAGGCCGGCGTTTACGCAGAGTTATGCCTTGAGGCTTTGGATATGTCCCCCGGCTTGACGAATTACGCTGCTTCACCGGGTTGGCGCGAGGTGGAGGGGCCGGCGCCTGGCGTCGGTTCAGCTTCTTCTTCTTCATCACCCAAAGCCCGGAAGTCATTGGTAGACCAGTCAATCCGGGTTAAGGCATGAAAGACAGCTTCTTCACTTATCAGTTCGGCCGGATCAACGCGTGGGCGTAAGTGTGCTTACGGATTGGGGAATCAGGCTCTGACTTCCGGATGACAAACTCCACCCGCTTGTTGTTGGCGTCATAAAAGATCGGTGAACCTCCAGTTGGCTTCAGCCGCCATTGACTCGCCAACGGACGATTTCCTTGGTAATCCGTTTCAGCAAGATTGTTATCAAAGGTTTCACCATTCTCTTGAGCACTGGAAAACCTTTAGCTATGTCACCGGATCAAGATCCGCTTATCCATGCTTTGGCACGAGTCGAGCCAATAGCGTACAGCCCGGCTGCGGATCGCTTTATCTCTTCAAGCTGCCCCGAATCATGGACAGCCGTCCAGCGTTTCTCGGATCGTGGACGGCGCCGTGTTGTCATATGAAGTGGCGATATAACCCGCTGGGCGCCGTATATAGCTGCTCAATCAGAGTGTACGAAGCCTTGAGCTTTTTCCGCACGCCGAGCCGGATGAGCAATACGCTTGCCTACACCAGATTTAGACAGTTCAAGTTAAACCGCGAAAGCATTAACACAGTATATTCAAGATAAATTTGCTTATCAAAGATGGCAGAGGTCATGGCATGCACTTGGCGCTTGAGTCGGCCAGTTCTTCACCACCGGTTTAAGGGCCGCCTCGGCTTCCTCCGCCCGCTTTACTAAACCGCCTTCTCGGTGTCCCGATTGACCGGCCGGATTTGTACCACTCCTTCACTGTGCCATGGTGGTCGTGGCAGTTTTAGCTCATCCTTGGCTTTGGTGGCTTCTGTTATTTGGGTTTCCAGATTGCTTCGGAGGTCCTTCAGTTGCACAGCTTGCTGGTGTATTTCGTTCTGATGACAAAGGAAGCGTGTTAGTGGGTTTATTATACAAGTCCCAAGCTTAATACAAGTATTCAACTTGGCACTTGGGGGCTAATGGCTAGTTGATCTCAATTTACTATGAAGAGACACACCTTAAGTCCCGGTTTAACTTTACAAAGTTAAACCGACCCTTGGGGGCTACTATGCAGTTAAAATAACGAAAGGTCAGCTCATTACCTCATAGCGGTCCTTCATGCGGTTTACTAGACCGGCTTCAAAGTCGCGGCTTGTGTAAAGCCGGTTCGTAAAGCGGAATGAAGCTCTTGGGCAGAGAAATTGTCGTAGTCGACATATCAGTCTTCCCTTGTCCTTGCTCATAATAGTGGAACCTTCTTTGATCTGTGCTTTGCTAAAGCGACCGTTGGCTAGGAGCAGTGTAGCGATGACTGTCACAATAACATCGCTCATTTTCAGCGGTCTTGTTTGGGCTTGCCGCCGTTTTGCTCGCTCGGCGGTTCATCAGCTACTGCCCGCCGCCAGACGGGTTTGATGGAGCAGCTGGGAAGTTTCCATTTGGACCTCGGTTCAACCTCTGGCGGATCAGCAGTGTCGTTTTGTACAATTCGCCGTAGCTTTCCTTGGCGGCTTCGTGGATTTTCATGTGTTTGTTCGGGGTTTTCTCCGGATCAACATCCAAGGTAGGATCAAGAGTTTTCGCCTTCTTGCTCAAGCGAGCCTTGGTGCTGCAATATTCAGAATCGGATCAAGACAAATTGACCAAGGTGATGGTGAGTCGAATTGACAAAACAGTAATTACATACCCGCGCGCGATGTTCAGCGGAGGCGTTGTGTGGTGGATGAACCGCCAGACGAGTTGGAAGAGGCCCGATAATTGGTCGACGGATTGAGAGGACATCGAAGAAACCTTTAAGGGATAACGCTGGAGAGCAAGTCACCTCGCCGACGCTCCGGATAGGTGTGTCCGTAAACCGCAGAGGTAACTGTTGGCCATCGTGCCGGGTTGTACGGGCGCTCTTCAGCCTGTTGTGTCTTCAAGTTAAGATTTGGATTCAAGTAAGCACAGAATGGTATTTTTTCACTTTCCGGACGGCGCGATTTAATTCTTTTAACCGCGCAAGATCGAGTCGGAAGAAAGTAAGATTACCTCAACAGGTCGGCATGGCTGGCTTCAGATCATCCCGGAAGAAAATTGTCAAGAAAAAGATTGTAAAAGGGCCAAGCATATGCAGGAAGAAGCACAAAGCGGCAAGCCGGTTTACCTCAGCTTCGATTCTTCGTCCTCCGCAGATCGAGGACTCGGCGGTCTTCTTCTTGCCCGTTTTCTTGGTGGCCTTGGACTTTACACGAGGCGCCTCAACCGGTTTGGTTCGCTTCGTATGAGCTGCTTACCGAGAAGGAATAAGGATTAACGTATCGACGGAGTATTAAGAGCTTGAAAGGCAGTGAGTAGAACTTATCGCCGGGCGGTTTGTTGGTGGCACAAAATGGAGCCAACCCGTGAGGCTGCAGACGGAGATTGGCTCATCGAGCATCTTCTTGACGATCTCGGTGACCTCCTGTTCGATTATAGGCAGCTCGTGACGCCTTTGAGGATCTTTGAGGCTGCGGTGTACTCGTGCATCAATCCGGGCGGCTTAGTGGCAAATGCCCCAAGAGACCCAGCAACATACAAGATCCACGCCGTTAAGCCATTGGCCATTAGAGCCCGGAGCTTGATTATTTGTGGTGCGAAGTTTTTCCGCTCCATGGCGGTTAAGCGGGAAGGCAGCGGATGCAGGTTGTTGAGCGGTGAGAACGGTAACCCGGCAAGGGGTTTTCGTTAGAAGGGCAGTGTTCCGCAGTAGAACCAGGTTTGGTTCCATTCCTTTGGATGGCTGTGGTGCTTGGCGGAGGAAAATCGACTTCCTTCCTCTTCGATTGAAACGCCGCCCAGCTCCGTGTTAGGACCGCTGAAAAATTCTGTGCGGCGGTTCAAATGGAAAAATCCGGAACAACTCCACGACGGTTCTTCTTGAAGATAGACTTCACGTAAGACTTGAAAGTTGCATATATTCGACACGAATTCGGGCCGATGTCCCGAGGATGAAGTTGCGATCGGCAAGGACATCCGGAAAAATTTTGAACCGGTGGACAGAACCCCGGTCTAAATGATGCATAAACACGACATTTCTCCCGCCATGCTCGAGGAAACTCGCCCGAACACGCCAATGGAGGACATTTTTGGAGCCAAACCGCGGTGGTGACATAGCCGTTGAGCTGTGTTTCAAATGACTCGACCGGACCCGCTTGCAAGCGGAAAATTGAGGAGCCATTCCGGAAGATTAAAGCTGCGAAAGAAAGGAAGAAAACGGTTCATCGTTGAACAGGTCAGCGTTATTAATATTGTTAAACCGCAGTTCGGTAGCGGCTTCCCATCCGGTTTAACTAAGGACTAATGGAGGCTCGGATTAGATATCGGTTAAACCGCCAGAGGAGGTAGTGCTGAAAAAGTTGCTAAGTGTAGATGTAAACAGGTTTCCCATGCAAAAGGAAATAATCTAGATCTACCAGGTTCAAGAAAGAAAATTTCTGCGACCTATACAGACCTCCTACAAGTAGCAGAAGGTTCGGTATGTTAAAATGAAAGATCTGAACAAAGGGGAAGGTGCCTAGAATCGGTAAACGCTAAAGCAGCCGCCAGCATATGAGGAGCGGTACGGCCGAGCCGTACGGCCATGGCGGAACGGGCATGAAGGGTCGGCAAGAACACTCATGAGCTATGCGACGAACCGAGTTTCCAGATGAGATCTAGGGTTTAAAGATGACCTTACCTGACGAGCGGGAACCACGGAGGAGCGTGGAGACTCTGGTCCGATCCGGTTGATGCAGCGGGCTGGCGGGAAGCGTCGGTCGAAGGTTGGAAGCGACGGCAAGAGCTTCAGGGTCGGCAGGTCGCGAGGAAGAAGAAGAGAGGAAGGAGAAGAAGAGAATGACCCGACCGGTCTATTTATAAGGGGCCGGAGTAATCAATGGCGCGAGAATTGAGGAGCCAAAAGCGGCGGAAGGTGCAGCGGCCGCCTCGATTTCCGGGATAGCCTTAATGAAGGGAATCTTACTGTTTAGATTTTTGTTCAAAATGACGCTGGGGCCCCGACACGAAGATCGAGGATGATGTCACGGCGGTTCAAGCAGATGGCGGTTTACAAGGAAGATCAAGGGTTGCTCGAAGACGAGAAGATTAACCCGAACCGTTCAAGTCAACTGGGCCTAATGTTGAGGATACAACTACGAGTGTGAACCTTGAGGAGGGCTCGGTTTACTTTCAGGCGTGATCCAGCCCATATGGAGGCCTCGGAGCCCAAGGGAATTAAGATCCATACATGTAAACCGCCCTAGTATCAGAACTTGTATTGTAAGACAAGAAAGGAGAAACCAAGCCGGACTCTTGTATGAGCCGGATTGGGACTCAGAAGTCCGGCCGGGCGTTAACCCGTATATAAGGGGACGACCGGTGGCGAAGTTAGGGACAAGAGATTCGAGGCCAAGGCAAAGCTATTGCTCCCTAGTCGCCAATCATATCAATCACACCACAACCGGACGTAGGTTTTACCTTCATCGAAGGGGCGAACCAAGATAATTCCGTGTCTTGTGTCCGCATTAACCCCTCTAGGTTAACCCGTACGATGGCCCTGCGACTGAGTCCTTTCATGAGGACATTTGCCGTGACAATTCCACGACACCTCCCCTTCTTTGTTCGAGGTAAACCTAAAACAAAGTCCATAGATATATCCTCCCAAGGAACACTAGGTACATGCAAAGGCATATATAAACCATGAGGATTGAGTCGTGACTTAGCTTTTTGACATGTAGTGCAGCGAGCAACAAAACGCTCAACATCCCGTCTCATTTTTGGCCAAAAGAAATGTGTAGCAAGTATATCCTCTGTCTTCTTCACGCCAAAGTGTCCCATTAATCCTCCTCCATGCGCCTCCCGCAACAACAAAAGACTAACAGAGCTAGCAGGAATGCATAGCTTGTTAGCACGAACACAAAGCCATCATTAATAACGAACTTGTTCCATGTTCTTCCTTCTTTACAATTCTGCATTACATCTTTAAAATCAGCATCATGCACATATTGATCTTTGATGGTCTCCAAACCAAATATTTTGAAGTCAAGTTGTGAAAGCATAGTATAGCGATTTAGACAAAGCATCAAGAATAACATTTTCTTTACCCTTCTTGTGTTTAATGACATAAGGGAAAGTCTCAATGAATTCCACCCATTTAGCATGTCTACGATTCAGTTTAGCTTGACTTTTAATATATTTCAAAGATTCATGATCGTAATGTATAACAAATTCTTTGGGCCATAAATAATGTTGTCATGTCTCTAAAGTCCTAACAAGAGCATATAATTCTTTATCATAAGTAGAATAGTTCAGACTAGGCCCACTCAATTTTTCGTAAAAGTATGCAACAGGTTTGCCATCTTGTAATAACACACCTCCTAATCCAATTCCACTAGCATCACATTCAAGCTCAAAAGTCTTATTAAAATCAGGAAGTTGGAGTAAAGGAGCATGTGTCAACTTATCTTTCAATACCGTGAAGGCTTCTTCCTGTGCGGTACCCCAAACAAAAGGCACATCCTTCTTTGTAAGCTCGTTGAGAGGTGCAGCAATGGTGCTGAAATCTCTCACAAAACGCCTATAGAAACCAGTGAGGCCAAGGAAACTCCTTACTTGTGTGACCATTTTGGGCTGCGGCCAACTCTCAATAGCTTCAATCTTGGCTTTATCAACTTCAATTCCCTGTGGAGTAACAACATAGCCAAGAAAAGATACTCGGTCAGTGCAAAAGGTGCACTTCCCAAGGTTACCAAACAAACGTGCATCACGTAGAGCAATAAAAACAACACGTAAATGTTCCAAATGTTCGTCCAAAGATTTGCTATAAATCAGTATATCATCAGAATAGACTACCACAAATCGTCCAATGAAAGCATGTAAAACTTTGTTCATTAGTCTCATGAAAGTACTAGGCGCATTAGTTAACCCAAAAGGCATGACTAACCACTCATATAAACCAAACTTAGTTTTAAATGCTGTTTTCCATTCATCTCCCAATTTCATACGAATTTGATGGTATCCACTACGCAAATCAACTTTGGAGAATATTGTAGAGCCACTCAATTCATCAAGCATATCATCTAGCCTAGGAATAGGATGACGATAACGAATAGTAATATTATTAATGCCTCTACAATCAACACACATACGCCGACGCACCATCCTTTTTAGGCACTAGTATAATAGGAACAACACAAGGACTAAGAGATTCGCAGATATAACCTTTGTCGAGCAGCTCCTTTACTTGACGATAATCTCCTTCGTCTCCTCCGATTGGTACGGTATGGTGCACGGTTGGGTAGCGATGCACCAGGAATTAAGTCAATTTGATGCTCAATCCTCGAATAGGTGGTAATCCGGTGGCACGCCTTGTGGAAAGACGCCACGAACTCTGCAAAATGTTAGTGACAGCGAGGGGCAAAGAGGAAGGCACGTCCTCGAATGAAAATAATGCCTCTTTGCACACAAAAGCATAGCAAACAGATTTGCTAAAATCTAGCTCATCAATATCAGATTTGGTGGCAAGTAAACATGCACTTTTCAATTTAAGAAGCAACAGTAGATGGTTTAGTATTAGGCTTCATTTGTTGCTCAAATTCTTTTGCCACAATCTGATTTTCACTCTTATTTTTCTCCTATTTTGCTTTATTAGCTCTATTAATATCATCTTTCAAAATGGAATCAGGAGTCATAGGAAGCAAAGTAATATTTTTATCCTTATGAACAAGAGTATACTGATTGTTTCTACCATGGTGTACAAAATTTTTATCAAATTGCCATGGTCTACCAAGAAATAAGGAACAAGCTTGCATAGGTACCACATCACAATCAACATAATCAGCATATCTAGAGATACTAAAATGCACACGAACAGTACGTGTTACCTTAACCTTGCCGCTGTTGTTGAACCATTGGATGTAGTAAGGATGTGGATGTGGTCTTGTGGTAAGAGATAGCTTCTCCACCATCTCCATGCTAGCCAAGTTGTTGCAGCTCCCTCCATCTATGATGACGCGAATAGAACGTTCCCTCACAACTCCCTTTGTATGGAACAAATTATGCCTCTGATTTTGCTCAGCTTGTGTAACCTGCACACTCAAAACACGTTGAGCAACTAAACATTCATACCTGTCAGCATCTTCAGCAGCCATGTATTGTGTCTCATGATCATAATCATCTCTACCGTGTTCCTCATGTGTAATAAGAGCCAAAGTCTCCTCATCATAGTCACTAGCGGACTCATACCACCATCCTCAGTAGCAATCATCACACGCTGAGATTTGCATTCTCTCGCAAAATGTCCTCTTCCCTTACAACGACGACAAATAATATCACTTGTGTGCCCTGTTGACGACATGGAAGAAGAAGAGCTCTGTGCAGGCCCGGCAGGTGTGCTCTTGGCAGATAGTGGTGGTTGTGCCTACTTTCTTGTATCACGGTTGGAGGTGGCACCTGAAGGAGGTGATGGTGCAGTGGAAGTAGACGATGCACGTGGTGTCCATGATGAAGGTCGACCTGCAGAAAAGTTAGTGCGCGCCAATGCCTGTCGATCCTGCACTTCACGTTCAGCTTTACAAGCAAGATGGAATAAACGAGTGATATTATTATAATCCTTATAGTCTAGAATGGTCTGAATCTCTCTATTTAATCCACCCAGAAAACGTGCAAGCATAGCTTCATTCTCCTCAACAATACCACATCTAATCAAGCCAGCTTTGTAATTCCCGATAATATTCTTCACCGAATTTTTTCCTTGTCTTAGGCGCTGCAATTTTTGAAGTAATTCACGTTGATAATATGGTGGAACCCAACGAGTACGCATAGCAGTTTTCAAAGCAGCCCAAGTAGCTGGAACAGGATATAATCGACAATGTTCAGACCACCAAACACATGCAAAGCTAGTGAAAGCACAAACAACAAAGCAGAACACGCTCTCCTCGGGATATTGTAAACATGTAAATCATTGTTCAGTTTCTAACTCCCAAGTAAGATATATATCAGGAACATATCTACCCTCAAATGGTGGAATATTCAATTTCAGTTTAGGGAGATGGTCATGATCTCGTACCTGAAGGGGAGCCCTAAAATTGCCATTATTTGCATGTGGACGACCTGGTGGTTGTGGTGCGGGCGGTTGCACGTAGTTCTGATTTTGATCATCTTCATCCTCGTAATCTCCCACATAATCATTCTCCTCCGCATCAGCAGCAGGAGCCACAGAAGTATCGACAGCAGCACCAACAGTTTGGCCAAGCGCAAGAGGGACACGGCTCGCTCAGCGGAGGGCTGTTTCGCGACGTGGAGGTAGTCGTTGCTGTTGTTGTGGTTGTAGAGGTGCGTTAGGTGCAGCCGGTGGTGGTGGTGGAAGACGCGCGAGCAATTCATTAAACTTGTTATCGAGCTTTGTTTCGAACGTCTTCTCCATGCCATCTATCTTCTCCATGGCCTCTTCAAACCTGTTTAGCACATCTTGCACCTGTCCACTCATCATTTGCTGAAATTTATCATGCAACTCTTTATTCGTCATGTTCTCCCGGTCAGCCTCACGGCTTGTGATCCTGGCATGGTTAGCAGCAATAGAAACACACAAGAATATGATCCTACAGACTACTAACAAGAGGTGGTGGTGGGTGTCACAAACCGTCAAGCAAATCTCAAATTCTTACCAGTTCTTACCCAAAGAAGAAAGCGTGATCGCCACCGTTGTAGTCAAAACTCTCAAAGCTTGGATAGAGCGATTGCCAAGGAGAGTCAAACGCACGACGAGATGTATGTGGAGCTGGGAAGGCTTATAATATGGTAGCAAAAGGGTCAGAATAATCAATTCAGAGATGCAAAGTTGAATAAACGCCAACGACGCAGATCAGGCTGGTCCTAGGCTAGACCGTGCTAGAGACGTGAGCCTAGAACACTAACAAAATCACGGCGTTGCACGTAAACAAGGGAGGAGCACACTCTGAATTTTTTTTCTCTTTTTTTCCCTTTTTTTTGCACTTTTTTTCCTCTTTTTTTTGCTCCGCAACAAATTTTTTTTCGAAAAAGTCTACAAATGGTCTAAAAACTGCCTAGCCAGAATTTTTTTTAGTTTGGAACTATTTTTCTACTGCGGGTAACACGGAAGTTGGGGAATCCTTCTCTATCACGACTTGGACTATGACGTGATCTGGAAATCCAAAACAAAGCAATAATTACTGGACTCGGACTAGGACTGGTGGCGGAGAGGAATCTGGTGGAATCTTGGACTAGTGGCGGAGATGAATCTGGTGGAACTCGGACTGGTGGCGGATATGTGGTGATGGTATATGGCAGCGGTGATGAAGTTGGTGCGGTGGTGGTATATGGCAGCAGCGATGATGATGCGGTGGTGATATATGGCAGCGACGATGTGACAACCTGTGAACAGAACTCGAAACTCTAAAGGACTAGACGCTAAGACCAACAACTTGACACGACGATGCAACCGCAAATTCAACAAAGAAAATACAGAAAATATTATGCAAAGGCTCAGATTGGTTCGGATGGGATGAACTAACCCTAAATTTTTTTTGGATTTTTCGTGGACTATAGGTATGAAGAATGGACTTGATCTAAACTATGAAAAATTGTAAAATCTCACCGAGCAACCTGGAAATCTGATACCACTTGATAGAGGCATAGGTGTCCCGTCTTTCGATGAGATGGTGGCTATCGTTTAGGATGAAGTCGACTTTGACGATCCGACTACTTAACGTGCGCGGACGCCGCGCCTTAGCAATCGCTAAACCAACTCCGAGAGGTTATTGACCACGCCGAGCACGATCAACTCGACCACGAAGGTCTGTTTCCGCAGCAAACGAAGAACAAGCAAGAAACTAAGATTGCAATCTGGATATTGCGAATATAAGAGGAAAGCTTTATTGATCAAGGTGGGGTTCTGTGATGCCTTGGTCTGGTCGTTGAACACAAACGGCTGCGGGTTGCAGCTATGGCGAACTTTTAATCTAAGCAAAACCCAAAGTCTAAATGGTGCCCTAAGGGATGTATATATGGAGAAAGAGGGGGGAATTTCGTGGCCCTTGGCGAAGGGGTCCGAAACCAACCTTATCTCTTGTTTCCCCACACATACGGACTCTAAAAACAGCCTATACTTATGTATTTCGAAATTACATGGGCTTGGCCCAATTATAAGGTGACGCAGCACCTAGAATAGCCTCTGGACGAAGTTTATGAAGTGGCATCTTGTATATTTCGCCCAAGGCTTCATGTACTCATTATGGTGGCTTCAAAGTCCTGAAATCATCACTTGTAACTCCGTTCTTGTTCCCCTTGCGCATGCCAGCAACTCCATGCTTGTTCTTGCTCCAATGTTCATCCCTCTTATCCATGCCAGGCCCTTCATTTGTAATCAAAACAAATGTATCCAATTTAGGCAGCATTATATTCTCATGAACATTAGAATCATTACCAAGAAACGAAAGTACCTGATAATTTAATTGGCGTGCGCGAGCTCTAGTAATTGGTCCAGTATATGTTGTAGGGGCTGTGGGTGTAACAATGATACCGATGTCCTCATCATGTGGCCAGCGGACCGTGACACCTCCGCCGCCCTTCAAGTGTTCGACGGTTTTGCCTAGGTGATTTTTTGTGTGCTTCTTTCATCTCATTTATTATTATTAAATTGAGTCATTTTTAGTCCAGATGAAGAGGTTGAAAAAGATGATCTTCGAGGATTTTTTGTTGCCGTCGGAGGAGGAGGAGGAAGAAGAAGCAGATGATGACTTCAAAATGGTCGTTGGCATGATCTTCAATGATGATTTTCGGCGGCCAAGGAGAGGATCACAACTTGACCACATACACATCAACCGAGATGGAGCGGAGGGTCATGCCAAGATTATGAGAGATCATTTCGACCCCAATCCAACCTATCCGGAGAACTATTTCCGGCAATTTCGGATGGACACAAGTCTCTTTCTCACCATTGCAAAAGTCGTGGAGAAGTATGACGATTGGTTCAAACTCCGGAGGGGTGCATCCTCGGAGACAAGTGTGAGCCCTTTGATGTGATATCACGACTATTTGAGTGTTGTCTTATGGGTGTCCAGCCGACGCCACTGACAACTATGTCCACAATAGATAAGATACAATCTTCGAGGTCATTCAAAGGTACACAAAAGGCATGATTAATATCTTTGGGCCGGAGTACTTGATGGCACCTGAGGGAGTCCTGGATTAGGGGGTGTCCGGATAGCCGGACTACCATCATCAGCCGAACTATCATCTGCCAGACTATCATCATCGACCGGACTCCAAGACTATGAAGATACAAGATTGAAGACTTCACCCCGTGTCCGGATGGGACTTTCCTTGGCGTGGAAGGCAAGCTTGGCGTCTGAGATATGTAGATCTCCTACCATTGTAACCGACTCTATGTAACCCTAGCCCTCTCGGTGTCTATATAAACCGGATGGCTTTAGTCCGTGGGACTACAATCACAACAACCCTTACAATCATACCATAGGCTAGCTTCTAGGGTTTAGCCTCCTTGATCTCGTGGTAGATCCACTCTTGTAAACATCCACAATATCAATATCAATCAAGCGGGGACGAGGGTTTTACCTCCATCAAGAGGGCCCGAACTCGGGTAAACATCGTGTCCCTTGTCTCCTGTTACCATCCGCCTAGACGCACATTCGGGACCCCTACCCGAGATCCGCCGGTTTTGACACCGACATTGGTGCTTTCATTGAGAGTTCCTCGTGTCGCCACCGATAGGCGTGATGGCCTCTTCAATCGATAACGACGCAATCTCGGTGAGACCTTTCTCCCGGACAGATCTTCAGATTCGGGCGGTTTCAGCTGCGGGCCAACTCGCTTGGCCATCCGAGCAGATCGAAGCTACGCCCCGGCCGTCAGTCAGTTTGAAGCTTAAACTTCACGGCCGATATCCGCGGGACTTGATCCTCGATGGATCTGAGCCACAACCGAAGCGTGTTGCGCTGTCACGATGGGCATGACCTAACTCGCCACGGACAAGACCTTGAGGTCGCGATCGGATCCGCCCGACTCATAGTCCGGAGCCGATCGCTCAATCGAGGACGGATGGCTGGACACCGCCGGGAGCCGCAATTTCCACGGCGATGGAGCCGAACACTTACCTTGTCCCGCATAAAGCCCATGACTCGAGGCGCCGAATCTTCGCCGACTCCGACCTCCTGCGCCTTGCTGCCGAATCCGATTGGGCGCCGATCATGGAATTCACCGCCGCGGACATCTTTTCAGACTTCGCCTTGGCGATATCATAAATTCATCAAGCATCTCTCGCTATCCGGAGAGCCTGGCCGAACTACGCCCGTGACGGGTGGGACGCGGACGACGAAGAAATTCAGATCCCACCCACCACCCACTTCAGTAGCCACCGCCGACGATTTAACCGACGACTCGACCACGACCAAGACATTGACGGTATGGACGACGATGCGGAGACTACTAAGAACCAAAGGCCTACAGACACCGGAAAACCACCTCGCCATACGACATATACATGGTGGACACCCCAAAAGATGGGGACGGCGAAGAAGCGGAGGCCGATTCCTTAAAGAACAGCCCAAGCGCCGGCGCCGGGCGCCGCTCTAAATCCCGCCACTAAGAAGAATGGAGATTCCGCACAGAGATAATAACACCCCGTAAAGTGCCGAAGACAACTCCCTCCAAAGACGATCCAAGCAGCAGGAGAGGCAGAAGCAAGCCCTCGTGAGAGGGCGGCGAGAAGAAGAGGTCGAGGATGACAATTACTTACCTCCCCGGAGACGAGGCAAGCCTCGGCGACATTTAATTCGTCGTGCTCGAGGATCCCGTCGAACAAGAGCGTTTCAGACGCAGGCTAATGGCCACGGCAAACAGCCTAAAGAAAAAGCAACAACAGCTTCAAGCTGATCAAGACCCATGGCCGACAGATGGACCGAGGTCCTCGCGTCAAGAGTATGAACTCAACGCCTCCAAAGTTACCCAAAACGCAAGTTGCTCCCCGATTAGAGGAGGCAGCATCACCAGCGCACAATACGGCAGACCGACCACCTCGTGGCGCGATAGAGAGGCGCAAGCCCTCCACTAAAACCGCATTCGCATCGCTCTAAAAGCGGGAAGCCACGGGGAACACGCCGGACTTGCGAGATATATTGAGGACAAGGCAAGACAATCCAGATCTATCTATGGATCACGTGGACGCCCACGACCCACGCATTTAACACCGCCGCACCGGATTCAACTACACCGCCGGGCCGAACACAGCAGATAACGCCTCTCGAGCTACGCCGCGATATTGCTCAATACAGAGGCACCGCGACACCCACTATGCTTCACCGACGAAGTAATGGATCATCAAATCCTCAAGGGTTAAAACCCGTTAATATCGAATCCTACGATGGCACAACAGACCTCGCGGTCCGGATTGAGGATTATCTCCTCCATATACACATGGCCCGCGCGACGCATCTTCACGCCATCAAATATCTCCCGCTTGCTTAAAGGACCAGCTCGGCATTGGCTTAACAGCCTGCCCGCAGAGTCAATTGATGTTGGAAGACACGAAGCCGCATTCTCGACAACTTCCAGGCACGATAATGCGACCACCGGACGCAGATGACCTAAGCCACATAATCCAGCAGCGCATTTAATCGGCCGTGCAATTCGACACGGTTCTTAACAAAGAAAAATCAAATCGCCGACCGTCCGGATGCAGAGGCACTCGCTGCCTTCAAACATAACATCCGCGACGAGTGGCTGGCCCGGCACCTAGGACAGAGAAGCGAAATCCATGGCAGCCCTCACATCCCTCATGACCCGCCATCATGGAGAGAGGATAGCTGGCTCGCTCAGAGAATAACCTCAAAGAAAACGCCGGCAGTCCGGATACCAAGGACCGCAATGGCAGGTTGCGTCGAAACAAAACAAACGCCGATTAACGGCGACAAAGAATGAGGATACGGCGGTCAACGCCGATTCCGAGGCTCCAAACCCGTCAACGGAAGAAGCCATTCAAAAGAACCACTCCGGCCCGCCCAATTTGGACCGAATACTCGACCGCTCTTGTCAAATACATGGAACCCTCGAAAAGCCAGCTAACCATACCAACAGAGATTGTTGGGTATTCAAGCAGCAGCAAATTAATCGCCAAAACAGGACAAGGGGCTACAGCGATGACGAGGAAGAGACCCGGCCGCCGAACAACAGAGGAAAAAGGATTCCCTCAAGTTCGGACGGTAAACATGATATACGCAACGATATTCCCAAGAGGGAGCGGAAGGCACTAAGGGACGATACGCTGATGGAGCCGCCGCCCCAAAATTCAACCCATGGTCCTCTTGCCCGATCACTTTTGATCAAGAGACCATCCGACCAAGATCCGCCATGGCGGATTCGCCAATTGGTTTTAGACCCAATCGTTGATGGATTTCACTCACGAGTCCCGATGGACGGCGGCAGAGCTGAACCTGCTTTATCGTGATACAGGCGCAAGATGGGCATAGACCCTTCAAGGATCAAACCTACAACGACGACCTTCAAAGGCGCCATACCGGTGTCGAGGCCAATTGTACGAGCTCGCCACATCGAAGTGGTCTTCGGATCCTCGGATAATTTCAAGCGAGGAGTTAATCTTCGACATAGTCCCGCTCGCAGCGGCTATCACGCTCGCTTGACGAACCGCGTTGTAAAATTCAACGCGGTGCCGCATTATGCATACCTTAAGCTCAAGATGCCAGCCCTCGTGGAGTCATTACGGTCAATGGAAACACGGAACGCCCTCCGAACGGAGGAACATACAATGCTCTCGCGCGTAAGTACTGAGCAGCCTTTTAAAGCAATTATCGAGTCCGCCGTTAAACGACCGGACACGACCAAACGCGCCGGAGCAAAATCAACTAAGACCACCTGCACGTTCCGCGGCACACATAGCAATGCGGCCCCAACCCCAGCCCTCGCAAAATTGTAAGACAAACTCTCACAGACATAATTACGCCTGGAGATACCATGGGCATAGGGAAGGGCACAACCACAACAGACCCAGAGCGGTTCGACCACACCAGGGCTCCCAAGTGTGTCGCTCTTTTTCTTTTATTTTCTCTTTTTTATACAGAACTCACCAGAGGCGAACCTGCGAACTCATGATGCAACAGCCAGGGAAGGACAAAGGCGCGGATTTAACACTCGGTGGTCTCCATCACGAGCATTAAATTTGTTAAATACAACATTCCGCTGCCTACCCTCGAGGGAGACGCCTTTAATTCGTCCAATCCTTTGCTTTCCGCACTATTTGTATCATTCTCGCGATAGCATATCTTCTCGAATAAAATGCAGCACTTTTGCCTATAATTACATCACTATATATATATATATATATATATATATATATATATATATATATATATATATATATATATATATATATATATATGTTCATTTACAACATGTTGCACCTGTGCATCTTGGTACGGCCAAATACACCAGGGCTTATGTCCTCCGATTTATGGTGTGATAAAGTCCTTGACGCTTTCACAAGTGCGGCACTCAACTTATAGCATTATATGAATCAGCTCGAATCATGTCTTGGGTCAATAGTTGGGTTTGCCTGCCCCATGTTTGGCACCTTACGTTCCGTTCTATCGGCTAAGGTAGCACTGGAGAACCATCGCGATTGCGCCTTGTTGAGCCGGGTTAACGCCTTTAGTGGAGAAACCTAAACTGACCGCATGATAAGGCGGAGACTGGTCGCTGTTCGAGAGGTCCTTTCGGTCCTTAAAGACCTACGCCGCCGAGCGAAGTTCGGATTATGTCCGATGAAGGCGTGATAGCGCCCCAACTCGGTCTTCCGAATACTAGGGGCTTCACCAAATTTAAAATTATAGAATTCTATGGCTAAGTGAGAGTGTTCAAGCACTATAAGTCCGGTTGCCTTGTTCGTTGTGTTGAGCGCCTCCTAGATGGGCCCAAAATGGGAACAAGAGTGCTCAAGTTTATCCCGAACACCCCAAAGACTCGTGGCATGGGGCCGAAGCCGATGACTTGCCATCTCTCGATTTAATAAACGGCCGCATGAAGGTAATATTTTAAATTAAACAAGCGTTGCTTAGCGATATGAACAAAGTTTTCAGCGCACAAGATAACACATTGCGAATTCACTCAAAATTACATCCCCTGGGGCACTCATCCGCAATCTTGCGGGCACCCTTCAGACAGCCTTATAGTAAATTTCGGGCGACGATGCTCCTTGCCCACTGGTGGCGCGTCGCTGATTAGCTTCTCCGCATCCAGCTTGCCCTAATGCACCTTTGCGCGGGCAAGGGCCCGACGAGCACCTTCAATACAAAGGGAGTGCTTGATAACCTCCACCTGTGGGCACGATCCACCAGCCGCCACACGAGGCGAAGTAGCTCCTGTGCATGGCCTCTCCAGCCACACCGGACTATGAGGCCCTTCATGGCCTGCTCGGCCACCTTAGAAGTTCGACCACCGCTTCACCTGGTCGCTAGGAGGCACGGATGGCCGGCCTCAAAGATACCGAGACCGAAGACCTTCTCCGCTGAGCTCCCTCCTCGGCTCGGTAGAATGCGGCGGCATCGTACACGCCTTTGAGGCAGATCTGCAAACGCCTCGAGAGCTCCGAATCCGGGTAAGTAACACGTAATTTACATTCACATGCTTGCTTTGCATGAAAAATGCCTTACCCGCCGCTATCTTCTTCATCAATTCAACCTCTGAAGGGACTTACGGGCTTCGCCTTGGCGGTTTTGGCACTTTCGAGCCGAGGCAAGCTCGAACTCTCGAAGTTTGAGTCACGCCCAAACTCTCATGCTTTTCCATGAGAGCCCGGAGCTCTTGCCGAACCACCGCCACCGCGCCTCCTGCTTTCTCGCTCCCCTGCCTCCGTGGCCGCAGATTATGTCCGGTCACGGACACGGCCTCCTTCAGGCCGCCACCTCGCTCGTGGCCCCTGCAGCACTCCATGTTATCCTTGTTATTTTTGTCGCAACCTAAATCCTTTTCAGAAGGTACAAATTCAAAGTGGTGTTACTCACCTTCTTTGTCTTGAGCTGCTTCTGGCGGCCGAGCTCTTGCCCGACCGCCGAGCTCTGCTTCAACGCACCGACCTCCGCAGTCAAGCGGCAGAGGTCAGAGCAAGCAACCGCAACCCATATTGACATAATTTTTTAGCAACCTGCGGTATCTTGTTTCAGATCTTTAGTCCGCTTTTCTTTCCAACACCGAACCGAGCATCGGGCTACCGTCTATGCGGTATTACATTGCATATTTTTAATTTTACCTCAAAGCCTCGATAGAAGGCTATTGTAGTTTTGGCCAGCCCACCTTTGGCGAAGCTGCACCTTTCAATCACCGCACTCATAATAGTGCGGTGTTCTTCTCGATGGAAGCGCTCTGCAGCGCCCAACAGATTACCGGCGCCCGTTGGGACGGAAGCCGCCGGCGCCACGGTCTTGCCCTTCGCTCGAAGGGCGCGGCCGGACTCCCGAACCATCGCGGGTTCTTGTAGGAGTCCGCGCAAGAAGTCCGGAGGACGCCTTGTGGCGCCCGAGCCTCCCCGATGGGTCCTTCGGGATCCCACTCGGCCCTCGGCGTCGCGAGGGGTGGAGGCGGTCGGGATGGAGTCTACATCCGACGAAGCCAATGACCCGCCGATGAAGCGGGGAGATCATCACCGCCGGACTACAGGCAGCATGCGGCATTAGAATGACACCATGTGACGCAGAAAAAGAAATTATAAATCATTCAGAATCCGGATACTTACGATCTCGCCGAGGCCTGGCCTCAAGGCCATTCTTCCTCGCCAACGTTGATGTTGGCAGAGCTGTCCGGGAATAGTCCTTCCCTCTTGACCCTCCGCCTCCCTAGTTGGGGAAGCCTTCCTCTTCCTCTCTCCTCCTCTCGAGAGAGTCCTCTTCCTCCTCCTCATTTTCGGGAGGAGTCAGCCCCGAGTCGTTGGACTGAAAACGGGCACTCTTTCGAGCACCCGTGGCCTCCTTCTTGGTTTGTTCTCCGGCACCACGTGCGGTGCCGGAACCAGAGCCTCGCTAGACGAGCGCCTCTCTGGATTTTCGGCATAGGAGCCGGACAGTAATCTGCTCCGCCTTCTTCATCCAGTCTGTCAAAGGAAAAGGGAAATTAAAACCCGATAGAGTCAAACTATGGAAAACGAGTGTCCCGTGAAAGGGTAGGATCACTTACCTCGTCACTGGCGCTTGGAGCGAAATCCACGATCTTGATCGCGGATGCGGGGCTTGGCGCTTTGAACAGCACCTTCCAGCGCCTTTCAGACGTTGTGTCAAGAGCTTGTTCAGCGCTGGTGCTGTTCCGGATCGAACTCCCATAGATTGAATTCCGCTCTTGGCATGGGAGAATCCAGCGGACGAGCATGACTTGGACCACGTTAACCAGCCCGAGCTTCTTCACCAGCTTCTTGATACTGTGTTTGGAGTCCCGTCGGCTCCTTCAAACTGCCCCACAAAGAAGCCCTTCTCTTTCCGTGGAGGTGAGCTGCGTGGGGATACCAGATCTAAACTCGGGGCCGCCGCCCATTTAGGGTCACGCTGCTCGGTGATGTAGGACCACCCCGATTGCCACCCCTTGACGGATTCCACGAAGGCCCCTTCAACCAAAGGATATTGGGCATCTTGCCCAACATGGCGCCTCCAAGACTCCGCTTGAATGCCCTTCACTACCTTCGCTTGACATTGAAGGTCTTGAGCCCAAGTCAAGTGGGGCTGATGCAGAGGAAGGCCTCGCACACGACGATAAATGCCGAGATGTTGAGGATGAAGTTCGCGCCAGATCATGGAAATCCAGGCCATAGTAGAACATGAGCCCCGGACAAAGGGGTGAAGTGGAAAGCCCATCCATGGAGGAAGTGGGAAAGAAAGACAACCTCTCATGGGGCCTGGGGGTGGGATGAGCTGCCCTCGTCGAGCAGCCGGTGCGCGATGTCGCCGAAAGGTATCCGCGCCAGTAGTTTGGCGATTTGCTCCTCCTTAAGGGTGGAGGCCAACCATTTACCTCCCCGCCCGGACATGGTCGGAGAAGGTTGAGACGAGATGCGCGATCTTGGGCGCTGGAGCTCGAAAAGCGGAGATGGATAAGCAAAGGAGGAAGAAGGCGAGGTGAGAAGGTGAATCCTTATCCCTTATATGGGAGGGCGAAGTCTCACGCGCCCCCACCGCCTGGTAAAACTCGCTTATCTCCCAAGCGCCACCATCAATGACGCGTTGGGTTACCCACGCCCGTGTTGATGAGAATCCGGATTAAGGGAAACACGATCTCCGCTCGACAAGACGCGTGCCAAGGAAACCGCTTCGCTAAATGCGCTAAGGTGGTAAAGTAAAGAACAATTTGAGTAATGGCTTGGTAGTGGTGTGACGCGTCATGCCACGGAAAACGCCGCAGATTGAACTCGTATATATTATTATTCTCTACTGATGGAATGTGGAATTTATTTTGCGAGCGGACACTATCCTGGTGTTCACAATCTTCTATCATTTGGAGGAGGAACCCGCTTTGCAATGCCAAGCAATATACACGCCGGACTTATCGTCATTGAAGCCTGGTTCAGGGCTCTTGAGGAGTCCTGGATTAGGGGTGTCCGGATAGCGGACTACCATCACCAAATTAACTATCATCCGCCGGACTATCATCATCGACCGGACTCCAAGACTATGAAGATACAAGATTGAAGACTTCACCCGTGTCCGGATGGGACTTTACTTGGCGTGGAAGGCAAGCTTGGCGATACGGATATGTAGATCTCCTACCATTGTAACCGACTCTATGTAACCCTAGCCCTCTCCGGTGTCTATATAAACCGGATGGCTTTAGTCCGTAGGACTACAATCACAACAACCCTTACAATCATACCATAGGCTAGCTTCTAGGTTTAGCCTCCTTGATCTCGTGGTAGATCCACTCTTGTAAACATCCACAATATCAATATCAATCAAGCAGACGTAGGGTTTTACCTCCATCAAGAGGGCCCGAACTTGGGTAAACATCGTGTCCCTTGTCTCCCGTTACCATCCGCCTAGACGCACAGTTCGGGACCCCTACCCGAGATCCGCCGGTTTTGACACCGACATTGGTGCTTTCATTGAGAGTTCCTCGTGTCGCCACCGATAGGCGTGATGGCCTCTTCAATCGATAACGACGCAATCTCGGTGAGACCTTTCTCCCGGACAGATCTTCAGATTCGGGCGGCCGCGATCGCGGGCCAACTCGCTGGCCATCTGGAGCAGATCGAAGCTACGCCCGCCGTCACGTCAGGTTTGAAGCTTAAACTTCACGGCCGATATCCGCGGGACTTGATCCTTGATGGATCCGAGCCACACCGAAAGCGTGCGCTACCGCCACGATGGGCATGACCTAACTCGCCACGGACAGACCTTGAGGTTGCATTCGGATCCGCCCGACTCATAGTCCGGAGCCGATCGCTCGAATCGAGGACGGATGGCTGGACACCGCCGGAGCCGCAATTTCCACGGCGATGGAGCCGAACACTTACCTTGTCCCGCATAAAGCCCATGACTCGAGGCGCCGGACTCTCCGACTCGACCGACCTCCCGCGCCCTTGCTGTCGAATCCGATTGGCGCCGATCATGGAATTCACCGCCGCGGACATCTTTCAAGACTTCGCCTTCGGGCGATATCATAAATTCATCAAGCATCTCTCGCTATCCGGAGAGCCCCGCCGAACTACGGCGGGGACGGGTGGGACGCGGACGACGAAGAAATTCAGATCCGACCCACCACCCACTTCAGAGCCACCGCCGACGATTTAACCGACGACTCGACTACGACTCCAAGACATTGACGGTATGGACGACGATGCGGAGACTACAAGAACCAGTGCCTACAGGACACCGGAAAACCACCTCATCATACGACATATACATGGTGGACACCCCAAAAGATGGGGACGGCGAAGAAGCGGCGGAGGCCGATTCCTTAAAGAAACAGCCCAAGCGCCGACGCCGCCGTGGCGCCGCTCTAAATCCCGCCACGGCAAGAATGGAGATTCCGCACAGAGATAATAACACCCCGTAAAGTGCCGAAGATAACTCCTCCAAAGACGATCCCAGCAGGGGGGCAGAAGCAAGCCCTCGGGAGAGGGCGGCGTAAGAAGAGGTCGAGGATGACAATTACTTACCTCCTCCGGAGACGAGGCAAGCCTCGGCGACGCATTTAATTCGTCGTGCCCGAGGATCCCGTCGAACAAGAGCGTTCAGACGCAGCTAATGGCCACGGCAAACAGCCTAAAGAAAAAGCAACAACAGACTTCAAGCTGATCAAGACCCATCTTGGCCGACAGATGGACCGAGGTCCTCGCGTCAAGAGTATGAACTCGAACGCCTCCAAAAGTTACCCAAACGCAAGTTGCTCCCCGATTAGAGGAGGCAGCATCACCGGCGCAAGACAATACGGCAGACCGACCACCTCGTGGTCGCGATAGAGAGGCGTGCAAGCCCTCCACTAAAACCGCACCGGGCATCGCTCTAAAAGCGGAAGCCACGGGGAACACGCCGGACTTGCGAGATATATTGAGGACAAGGCAAGACAATCCAGATCTATCTATGGATCACGTGGACGCCCACGACCCACGCATTTAACACCGCCGCACCGGATACAACTACTCCGCCGGGCCGAACACAGCAGATAACGCCTCTCGAGCTACGCCGCGATATTGCTCAATCTGAGGCGCCAAGACACCCACTATGCTTCATCGACGAAGTAATGGATCATCAAACCTCAAGGGTTCAAACCCATTAATATCGAATCCTACGATGGCACAACAGACCTCGCGGTCCGGATTGAGGATTATCTCCTCCATATACACATGGCCCGCGGCGACGCATCTTCACGCCATCAAATATCTCCCGCTCAAGCTTAAAGGACCAGCTCGGCATTGGCTTAACAGCCTGCCCGCAGAGTCAATTGATGTTGGGAAGACACGAAGCCGCATTCCTCGACAACTTCCAGTGGCACGCGTAATGCGACCACCGGACGCAGATGACCTAAGCCACATAATCCAAGAGCTGCATTTAATCGCCGAGCAATTCGACACGGTTCTTAACAAAGAAAAATCAAATCGCCGACCGTCCGGATGCAGAGGCACTCGCTGCCTTCAAACATAACATCCGCGACGAGTGGCTGGCCCGCACCTAGGACAGAGAAGCGAAATCCATGGCAGCCCTCACATCCTCATGACCCGCCATCATGCGGGAGAGGATAGCTGGCTCGTCATAAAGAATAACCTCAAAGAAAAACGCCGGCAGTCCGGATACCAAGGACCGCAATGGCAGGTTGCGCCGAAACAAAACAAACGCCGCATTAACGGCGACAAAGAATGAGGATACGGCGGTCAACGCCGGATTCGAGGCTCCAAACCCGTCAACGGAAGAAGCCATTCAAAAGAACCACTCCGGCCCGCCCAATTTGGACCGAATACTCGACCGCTCTTGTCAAATACATGGAACCCTCGAAAAGCCAGCTAACCATACCAACAGAGATTGTTGGGTATTCAAGCAGGTGCAAATTAATCGCCAAAACAAAGTGACAAGGGGCTACACAGCGATGACGAGGAAGAGACCCGGCCGCCGAACAACAGAGGAAAAAAGGGATTCCCCCCTCAAGTTCATAGCCAGCTCCAAGATTGAGAACTGAGAAGTTCATAGCCAGCTCCAAGATGATCTTGTTGAGCATCAGTGGCATCTCCATAGCACTTCGTAGTTGTGCTTTTATCACGTTTTTTTACTTCATCTGACCGTTTATGTGTTTGAATTTGAAAATTTTGGTTGTAAACTATGAATTTGTAATTTTGTGAATTGCGTGAACCTTAATTATTATGTTTGGCAAACAAAATTACTCCATTAAATTTAGGGTATTAGTTAGAAATGACACTTTTATAGGAGCAAATTTACTCCTCTATCTAAAGGACACTCGGTCGTATCCTCCTCTAAATTACAGGGGATCAGTTAGAGTTGCCCTTATAGCATCTAGGGCCAATATCCCATTCCAATGGCGGTATTAGAACTGCCCCGGTATCATTTTCTGGTTGTTGTGGAGATATTTTTGCAGCCCGTGATAACTCATCTCCAATGATTGATTCTCCTATGTTTCCCTCTATACTTGAGAGGCAAATTTTTGGGATCGGGCGATAAACTAGAAATCTAGTCTGGCTATGCATACTGTTAGATCCACATTAAGAAAATGTCGGGGGAGACAATTTGGTGAATCATCCAATAGCACACTGTGATATGCAGTACACTGAGCCGGGTTCTTAAATGGCGCTAGATACAACCAACCTCCCCGGAGAGGTAGGTGAAATATCTTACTAGATGTTTGCAGGTGGATAGATGATCAGTGGCAGTTCTATACAATATAAGATCAATAAAATGATTCATATAGTGTAAAAATACAGTATAAATAGTATAATTTAGTCTAATCATCATTAGAAATCTGATAGACAATCCTAACATAGCACTAAGTTGTTCGGCAATGAGTATCACGTATAACTTATTCTTGCTCTTTTAGAGGGGGTGCCATGACACCCATAGCACCCCTACTGGATCCGACCCATAGATGAGTGTTTGTTTATATAAGCAGTTGGGGCTACGGAGATGAGCTTTAAATGTTTTTACTTGATGTGTGTGTGTGTGTGGTGTGTTTACATTTGTTGCTTGTTATTGTGTGTACATGCAATGCTTTACTTAGCACATCTGGTTTATGTCCATCTGAATGTTGCATTAACAACAATGGATATGTGATTACACACTCGTGAATACTTTATCACAATTGCTAGTTCACAAGCAGCCAAAAAATTCATTTTGTCGCGGTTGTTCTACCAAAAATTATTTGGATATTAAAATGGTGTGCTTGATTATTTTTATTGCTTTTTGAGACAGTGAACCGCTCATACTAAGCAGTTATTAAAACGGTGTGTGATGGGCTTGCCATAGGCTGTCCATGATATCTTAATAATTTCTTTAATTGACAAACCAAAACAATTTAGTTATCCTTGATTATTTCTTAAGCAACACTATAATGTCTTCACGTTACACTTGCATTTGTCAAGTTCTTTATCAAAACATATGTAAAGTAATTCTTTCTTGAAGAACCAAACAATTTTATTTCAAAAACCTAATCATGTGTCTTTTTTTTCAAACCGAACTTTCACCATGGTCCAACCTTTAGTGGTCATTAATAGTCAGGCATGTGCAACATTTACATCAAAAAATATAAACTTGACCTTGCTCAAAGGACCAGAAATTTAAACTACTCCCTCCGATCCAAATTACTCTTACAAGAAAACCTATTTACAAACATTCTGAGATAACTTACAATTGAACATATATTCCTGACATTCCCAACAGAGACATCAAATGTAAAAATCAATGAGGTTACATCTCCCACAACCAATGTCTACCCATATATTTTCTACACTCAAAAATATCATTGGAGCGTGGCATAGTTGACCTACCTATCACGTACATCCTACCCCCTTATCATATGCTTTTCCTCCTTCTTTTGCTACAGAAAAAGAGCAAGAGTCAAAACTTTAGAGTCAAAATAAAATGTTCCAAATGTACTTGCTTGTATGTTTTGGTAGAACAACCGTGAAAAAGACATGTAAGTTTAAATAAATCTCTTGCCAATTCAACTCTTGATGGGGAGGAAGAACACTTCGTTCACGTTGCTCCCTCTAAGTGGTTTGGGCGAATCCTAGACGTTGTTGCACCATGTTGATTGTTTGCTTCGCTCGCGTTGCAGGTGGATAGGCGGCTGTTCATTAAATAAGAAGGTGGAGTTGGGAGACACGCTTTAAAACGGGTTTACTTAATGTTTGCGGATCCCTGTGCCTCTATGCCAAATGCTCGTCATTGTGTGTCTAGGCAATGTTTTACTTAGGCTACTCATAGTGGAGAGTAACATATACTAGTATCATGCATATGATACTAGTATGTGATACTATCTCCATAGTGCATAGTATTATAAAGTAGTATCATATATTACCATATTTATTGCCATGCATGACACAAAGTAGCATAGCATTTAACATGATACGTTATCTACCTATGTTACCATAACCCTCTCTCTCTTATTTAATTGTGTGCCACATAAGCATGTTTGCTAGTCCCAAGTGCATGCTACCGGTTATGTTACCCCCACTATGGCTAGCCTTACCACATCTAAATTATGCCCCTCCTCGAATGTTGCATTAACAGTGAGGCATACGAGATTACACATGAGCAAATATTTTATCAACACTTTAACATTTCCATGCTTATTTGCCATTCGTAATAGGTTGGACCAATACATGTCAACACTTACATTTAAGGCAAAGCGTGTTGTAGAGCGCATTACCAGCAAATATAAAATGACAACACAATAAGATAACTTAATTGAGTGTCGTTGCTTCATCAACATAGCATCCATCGGCCCAGGCAGGTTGCATAGCGCACTGGTACTAAACACAAAAACAAGAGCAGACTAGAATAAGCTAATTAAGTGGAGTTACGTCATCAACACACTAACATCAACGGATTTGGGCAATGCCACATTCTTTGGTTCAGGCCGATTAGCACAAAAAGATCGTGGTGCCTGAAACGAACCAGAGAATGTGATCCGCATTGCATTTCGAACAACGTACCAACGGAAGTGGTTCCACCTTGTCGGCTTATTCATGTGGCGGAGGAGTTGTTGAATTACTATGTGACATGGAGCAACACATGAACAAAAGGATGAGGAGAAGGAACAAGAGGTGAAGGACCAATGTGAGAGGAGACATGATTAATGAGAGTCGAAGAGCCGCGAGGTTGAGAGAGGGTGTGGCGAAAATGTATCCATAGGCGCAATTTGTCACGAGACAGTTGGTAAGCATAAATGGAGGTGTATATCTGGTTAGTCAATAGGGTGGTACCATGCCATTTGTTGTATCGTGTTATACATGCGTGCTACAACGTTTACTCACTTTCCATTTGGGCACAACTATAAGACAATTAAGTGGTGTTACTTCATCAACATTAGCATCCATGGATCATGGCTAGTGTCACATTCTTCATTTTAGGTGGACCAAGACCCTGGATCGAGAACCTTGCGTGAAACAAACCAAAGAACGTGACTTGTGTTGCATTCCAGCAACTGATCAATATTTTTGTAGCCTCGTTTAAACTAGATATTCTCATGTATTTTATATGTTTACTCTTCAACTTCCTCATTAGTCACTAAAATTGCATAGGCGTGTACAAACCTCCTTTTTTAATCTACTCCTTACAAATATGTACGTCTTTAGGTGGAAACCAAAGCATATATGCGATGTATTCGAAGAGAGGATCATTTTCACATAAAATGGGGTGCCACATGAGCGTCATTGTCCATGCATGAGATTGTTCCACACCTTGTCGCCTCTGTGACATCAACACAAGCAACTCTCGTGAAGGGGGCCGAGTCCAATCCGGATCAGATGGACCCTGAGACCCTATTCCACCTGTTTGCACTATATAAAGGAGGGGTACTACTAGAAATATCTCTCTCGCCCAACCATCACGCGGCCGTCGTCGGCCTCGTTTCACATCTCTGCCACCATAGACGTCATAGTCATCCCCATCACCATAGCCACTATCTCCATTGGATTGATATACTTGTAATCGAGAATCCACAACGACTAGCTACATTGTAAGGCTATCACGCTGTCATCTTCAAGTAACCATTTATAAAATGTCTTCTGCTTGTGACTCTAGCATGATGTGCGAGTAATCCCCTAGGGCCAAGGGCCGAGGCGTAGCCACGCAACCCCTTGTACACGGATTGACGGTATGCTTTCTTTTCATATATATTTACACAACTTTTTATCTCTTGTCTCTACCTCGATCGCAGTATTTACTAGTACCCGAGGTACTGAAGACCGGTACAAGAGAGGCAATGGACATGGGAGAGTGAAAGGCTGCACTGAAGAACCGGTGATAGTAAGTCTGGTACAGTAGCTAGAAGGAATTTCCATGATCGATGAGAGTCGGGGATTTGCAAGGTGGAGAGAGGATGTAGAGAAAAACCAAATCCGTAGGCATAGAGTATGGTAGGACAATTGGTAAGCATAAATGAAAGTGTATCTCTAACTAATCAATAGGGTGTGGCCAAACCGTTTAATGTATTGTGTTATATGGGGAGCAATGCATCGTTTATTCATTGATATTTGGGCTCAAGGATAAGCTAATAAGTTGTTTTGCTTCATCAACATTAGCACCCATGGATCTTGGGCAACGTCACATTATTCAATTTAGGTGGACCAACGCCTTGAATTGAGAAACCGTGCCTAAAACAAACAAGACAACATGACTCAACGTTACATTCCAGACAACATATTCACGGGAGTGGAGCCGCCTCGTTGGTTTATGCGTGTGGTGGAGGGGCTCATGAACTACTGCGCGACATGGAGGAACACATGCATAAGAAGGGGAGGAGGAGCGGCGAGAGATGAGACATGACCTATGAGAGCCGAGGAGTTGTGAGGTGGAGAAATGATGCATAGGAAATGAATCCTTAGGCGCACGTTGTCGTTGGACAGTTGGTAAGCATAAATGAAAGCATATCTCTGATTAGTCGATATGGTTGGTCCAGATCATTTACTGCACTGTGTTATACGGGGCAACCGCTTTTTCATTTCTATCTCCGATTAGACTTAAACATGAATAGCAGTGTGGTTATTGGATGGATCTCAGCGGATTGTGTGGTGCAGATATTGGCCCCACCAGACACCACGGCCCATAGTGTGTTTTTCGCATACTTGTACATATAAACACACTGTGAATTTGTACAAGCACCATTATTCAAAAACATTATGTTTCTACTCTAAACGGTTCAACATCATTTTGAATCTATAATGTCCAAATTCAAATTAGAAAATAAAACCCAAAATTCAAACATAAACCATAGGGCTCAAACATAGAGCACCACACACTCATTTCTTCTCACATACCCCCATTTCTAATTTGTAACAGGGATAGGGTTAACCTCAATGACATCTTCATCAACACCTTTGAATGGATTGGTAGAGATGCTCTTACAAATCCGAGTGGCTTTTGAGTTAAACTCCTTGGTCAAGTTTTCACCAGCTTGCAATTTGCAAAAATCAATCTTTTCTCTCATTCATACTCCCTCCGTCCGGAAATACTTGTCATTAAAATGGATAAAAGTAGATGTATCTAGATGTATTTTAGTTCTAAATACATCTCTTTTTATCCATGACAAGTATTTTCGGATGGAGGGAGTATGATAGTAAGTTCTTATAATATTTTTTTAATTCAATAAATAAAAATGAAAATGCACCTGAGCAAATCGACCGGACTAGGGCAAAGCGGCCGCTCGGTGTGGGCGGCTGACCCTGACCTCACCCTCCCGAAGCGTTTTTCCTTCATCGCTCGCTCGCTCATCCCTTCAAAAAGGCCCAAACACTATCGCGCACAGCTGCTCGCTCGTCTCACCCCTCCCTCTCTCTTGCGGCGGCCGCAGGCAATTCGGCGGCGGCCGGTCGAAGGCGGCCCTCTGCACCGGCGGATCTGCAGGTGCGGCGCCCCCTCCTCCGTCTCCACCTTCCCATCCCCGCAAGTTGACCTTGGCGTCACCGCCGACGCCTCGCCAATCGCCCGGCCAAACCCTTTCCACCCCATTTCCTCCCCGCCGTCTCCACCCCGTTCCGCAATCTTAGACATCGGTTTCGAAGGTACGAACATTTCAGTCATCTTGTCCAGTGATGATTTTTATCGCAAACTAACCTTCGCAAATTCTGTGTGTGCAGCGTCCAGATCCGCCCCGGCTAGTATCCTGGTGAGGAACCCTAGCTTGCTCGAGCAATCTTTGCCGCCCCT
This sequence comes from Aegilops longissima, assembly GCA_021605205.1. Taxonomy (NCBI): domain Eukaryota; kingdom Viridiplantae; phylum Streptophyta; class Magnoliopsida; order Poales; family Poaceae; genus Aegilops; species Aegilops longissima. The sequence continues at coordinate 129,501,021 of CM038678.1, forward strand.
TTTGCCCTGTTATTCACCGCGAGCAATCCGGATTAGTTTTTTTTATTTCCCAGCAACTTCTAATCTCGCAGATGAATTCCATTCCGTTCTTGTCGCTGCCCTGTTCCGTGAGAAAAATGGAAAGATGATGCTTTGTCCGCCCCGCCGCTAATTCCGCCCTGTTCCTGGTCATTTTGTCCGAAGATTAGGTCCGCCCTGCTTACAGTTCTTGGTTTTTTGAGCGCACGCTAGGTTGATGGATTTGATCTCGGTGGGTTGTTTCTACCCCAAATGAAAGGACTTTTGGTGCATTCGCCCATGCCCAGATGCCCTAGTTTTTTTGTGGGAAGCCCCTGCCTTAGGTTTTTGTTTGTGGGATGCCCCTGCCCTAGTTTTTTTTCGTGTGGGAAGTCCCTGCCCTAGGGTGACAGAGTCAATTTTCGAGGGATTCAATGTCTTCCCGTATGAATCTGGTTCCGCCATGTTCCTGCTCTTTCGAGCTGATATTTGCCCAATATTTAGGTGCCGGTAAAGCAATCAAGTAAAAGTCGCTGGAGGCCACAAGTTGAGACGAAATTAGAAATAAAATCGCACAATATGTTGTTGACGGTGCAGTCTACTTACCTAGCATCATAAAAATAATGTACGTTGAATTAAATAATGCACTCTGATCACTGCCGATGCCTCACACCCCACCCGCCCAAACCCTGTGCGCCCCCGCAATCTTAATCCCGGCTTTGGATGTTGATCATTTTAGTCATCTCATTCAGTGATGATTTGGTCGCAAACTAACCTCCGGCAAATTGTGGGTGTGCACCATCCAGATCCGCCCCTGCTAGTTTGTTGCTTAGGGAACCTAGCTGGCTTGAGCAATCTGGCCAATTTTTTTTTTTGCCCTTCATTTACTGTGAGCAATCCGGATTAGTTTTTTCCCAGCAACTCCTAATATAGCAGATGAATTCCATTCCCTTCTTGTCGCTGTCCTGTTCCGTAGGAAAAACGGAGAGAGGATGCAGTGTCCGCCCCGCCGCTAATTCCGCCCTGTTCCTGGTCATTTTGTCCGAAGCTAATAATTGTGGGTTCAATTAGCCCCCCCCTGCTTAATTGTTTCTTGGTTTTGTGAGCGCACGCTAGGTTGATGGATTTGATCTCGGTGGGTTGTTTCTACCCCAAATTAAAGGACTTTTGGTCCATTCGCCCTAGTTTTTTGTGGGAAGCCCCTGCTCTAGGTTTTTTTGTGGGAAGCCCCTGCCCTAGTTTTTTTGTGTGGGAAGCCCCTGCCCTAGGGTGATAGAGTCAATTTTCGAGGGATTCATTGTCTTCCCTTATGAATCTGGTTCCGCCATGTTCCTGGTCATTCGAGCTGAAATTTGCCCTAGCATTTAGGTGCTGGTAAAGCAATCAAGTAGAAGTCGCTGGAGGTCAGAAGTTGAGACGAAATTAGACAAAATCGCACAATATCTTGTTGAAGGTGCACTCTACTTACCTAGCATCATAAAAATAATGTACTTCAAATTAAATAATGCACTCTGCTCACTGCCGACACCTCACTCCCCACCCGCCCAAACCCTGCACGGCCCAAATGCTGTGTGAGCCCGCAATCTTAATCCTGGCTTTGGATGTTGATCATTTTAGTCATCTCATCCAGTGATGATTTAATCACAAACTTACCTTCGCAAATTGTGGGTGTGCACCATCCAGATCCGCCCCTGCTAGTTTGTTGCTGAGGAAACCTAGCTGGCTTGAGCAATCTGGCCAAATTTTTTGCGCCCTTTATTTACTGGGAGCAATCTGGATTAGTTTTTTTTCCAGCTACTTCTGATATCGCATATGAACTCCATTCCGTTCTGGCCGCTGTCCTGTTCCATTAGAAAAATGGAAAGAAGATGCTGTGTCCACCCTGTTCCTTGTCATTTTGTCTAAAGCGATAATTGCGGGTTTAATTAGGTCCGTCGTGCTTACAGTTGTGCTTGGTTTGTGAGCGCGCGCTAGGTTGATGGATTTGATCTTGGTGGGTTGTGTGAACCCCAAATGAAATGAGTTTTGGTGAATTCGCCCTTGCTCTAGGTTGATAGAGTCAATTTGAGGGATTCCTGCATCTGTTTCTGGCTCTTGATCCGCCCTGTTCCTACTCATTCTAGCTGAAATTTGCCCTAGTATTTAGGTGCTGGCGATGCAATCAAGTAAAGTTCGTTGGAGGTCACAAGCTGAGACGAAATTAGAAAATAAAATCGCACAATATCTGGTTGAAGGCGCACTCTACTTACCTAGCATCATAAGAATAATGTACTTGAATTAAATATTACAAGCTTCTTCCTTTTTTCTTATGCAATAGAGCAGGTCAGTTGGTATATCATGGTTATCTTGGTTACGTAAGCGTGATATCTACTATCTTCTGGCCTGTTGAGGTGTCCTATGGGAATTAGCGCTGGGAGCTTGGGGAAGTAGGAATGTAGAACTCATGTTTTGAACCTTGAATGGGCTGATGGCTTAAACAGCCAATGCTGTCTGTAAAAGATCTTATACACCATACTGGAACCTTTTCCGTAACAGAACAGACAGTGTTATATGTAAATATATATTTACTGTATTTAAGTACTTCATCCGTCCCATAATATAAGATGTTATTACAACCAACATACGAGTACATTGGTTGTAATAACATCTTATATTTTAGGACGGAGGGAGTACTCCTGAATAAACAAATACTGGGTCGCAGTTTTACAATGACTAAACTGCATGATCGCCAGAATTTAGTTCACAAGTTTGTTACAAATATCTTCCCGCTTATTCAATCCCATGCTTCCAACACGTGCCCTAGATTGACACTGTTCCTTGAAATTTTGATCACTTGCTTTCTATAACATACTGCATATTCTGTAATTCATTTATTGATTCTCTGGATTGTTATTGGTACACGTAGCTTGCTGTATATTCATTAACTGTTTACATATATGGAAGAGTTCCCTTTTTTGGTCTCTAGAAATGATCTGATCTTTTTGGACATGAACATTTTGGTGAAGACCATCATGGAAGGACATCTTCATTACATTAAATACTTGCTGTACCACAAGCTTATTGTAAACAATGCAACCCGAAGCATCAGAATTTTTTATTGTACCGCCTAGCTTTTAAAACAAAGAATTAACTAACATGTTCTGATCAATCTAATATTTTTTGCAGTGCCTTGTGTCGAAGACTTCAAGATCGTTCTTTTGTATTTCCGTTATTCTTGGCTCACATTGAAGGATTCACATTTTGAGGTAAAATGAGCGGTGCTCCAAAAAGATCGCATGAGGAGGGTAGCCACTCTACACCCGCGAAACGGCCTTTGGACGATAGCAGCTTGTACTCGAGCCCTTCTGGGAAACTCATTCAACCAGGCGGCAGTGATTTCCATGGTCCTTTTGAACATGATGGAAGATTTGCCAAAGTACCACGTGTTGAGTCACGTGATGATAAGAGGCCACCTCTGACACATCGGATGCCTGTTGGCTCTTCCAACTTTGTTGACCACCCAACCTCATCTGACAGCAGATTAGAATCAAAACAAAACAAAGATGCACGGGACACCAAGGTTGACGACCGGGAGGCAAAAGCTGATGCTCGGGATGTCCATAGTGATAGCAGGATTGAATTTCAAGGCAATAAAGCTGAGACTGATGTGAAGACAAACAGCAGAGCAGATGACACTGAAATAAGAGTTGACCGGAGGGCGCATGGTGATTTCACAGGTGATGTTGTCAAATCGGATAAGGATAGCCATCCTACTGGAACTTCAAGCATAGCCTGGAAAGATAATAAAGACCATAGAGGTAAAAGATATGTTGATCAGCCAGATGATACTGCAGGATGGCGTTTTCTTCGTCCTGGTATGCAAGGCACTGATGAAACTCTCAAGGTTCAAACTATTGTGGAAGAGCGCAGCTCCAAGGATGCACATGAATCTACTGGTGAGAATAAAATAGAACCTAAAAGTGAAGATAAGTTTAGAGACAAGGACAGGAGAAAGAAAGATGAAAAATATAGAGATTTTGGTGCAAGAGACGCTGATAGAAATGATCGCAGAATTGGTATTCAGCTTGCAGGTGGTAGTGTTGAACGAAGAGAAATTCAAAGGGATGATCGGGATGCTGAAAAATGGGACAGGGAAAGAAAAGATTCCCAGAAGGACAAGGAAAACAATGACCGCGAGAAGGATTCTGCCAAGAAGGATTCATTTGTAGCAGTTGACAAGGAGAACACAATACTGGAAAAAACTGCTTCTGATGGAGCTGTTAAACCTGCTGAACATGAGAGTACAGCTGCTGAAATGAAGACACTTAAAGATGACACATGGAAATCTCATGATAGGGATCTTAAGGACAAGAAAAGAGAGAAGGATGTGGATACAGGAGACAGGCATGACCCAAGGAGTAAATACAATGACAAAGAATCTGATGATACTGGTCCTGAAGGAGATACAGAGAAAGATAAGGATACTTTTGGAAGTATACAGCGCAGGAGGATGGCACGTCCAAAGGGAGGTAGTCAAGCATCTCAACGGGAACCTCGATTCCGGTCCAAAATGCGTGATGGTGAAGGGTAAGCTTAACACTGCATCTTACCATGTTTCTTGTACTTGATTCGAATAGCATAATAGTGTGTATGAGCATAGCTATCATTAATCACATTCCATTTCTGGAAATTTGCACTTCTCTCACTGAGAATGGAAGACGTTTGCCTTCTGACGTCTGTTTACTAGGCAATAATTTTTTTTGTAAGTGATAAGCCCATTGAAAGATCTCACGTTCTTTTATTTCTTCTTGCAGGTCTCAAGGTCAGTTAATTATCTTTATTCCTAGCTGAATAAAATGGAATAATGGATAGTGGTGCTTTTTTCGGAACTGGAGTCATCAACAGCTTAGGATCTAGATAATTTTACATTTCCTTCTCATAAGGTTTTAGTTCACATTGAGATTTTACTGCACATTTCATGCTGTGGGATTTAGTGCTCTGACATCCACTTCAATGTTCAAAATCCCTTCACATTTGTGGTGATCCATTTTATATGTGCACATGCATGTCTTTGTTTTTTCTATCATTTGGCCAAATCCAGCTGGAGCAAAAAAGGATTACTTATGATGATCCTTTTATTTGAAATCCTTTTTACATAGAAATTATTGACGAGATTCAGTTTCAAGCCGCATAAAATGTTTTTTTTGCCATGGTCCATTATCACCAGCTTTGTATTTGTTATCTTAATATCCTCATCTGTGCAGGTAAATCTGAGGTATCTGCAATTGTATATAAAGCTGGTGAATGCATGCAAGAGCTTCTGAAATCATGGAAAGAGTTTGAAGCTACCCCAGATGCTAGAAATGCTGAGAATCAACAAAATGGTCCTACTCTTGAAATTCGGATACCTGCGGAGTTTGTTACTTCCACGAATCGGCAAGTAAGTGTACTGATTCCTTAGGTGATTTCTGTATTAGACTTTTTAGTCACGTAACCAATTGCCATGCCTGTGTTGCTGGATTATTTTTCTTTTTCCTTAAGTAGCATAAGGGAAACAATAAATGATGAACATTTGAAAGTGCATTACTGTCTTGCCTTCCGTTTGAAATGCTATAGGAGTTTCTTCATTTTTAATTTCACTATGTTTTTCTGAGGCATGGACGAACAAACTGTTTATCTTACACTTTTTGACATCACGTAGGCTGAAGATTGCATCGCTCCTTTTTTAGTGTTGTTTAACAATTGTAGCGAACTTCTTCCATTAGCTACTTTATCCACTTGTTAAATACTAAAAACCTCTGTTTTGTAGGTAAAAGGCGCTCAGCTTTGGGGAACAGATGTTTATACAAATGATTCAGACCTTGTGGCTGGTAGGTGCTTCATTGTTTTTTTCAATATTCTAAAGTTGCTCAGAAAGCCGGTGTTCTAATGACCGTTTCTTTTAGTGTTAATGCATACTGGTTACTGCTCCCCTACATCATCACCTCCACCATCTGCCATCCAAGAACTGCGTGCAACTGTTCGTGTGCTACCACCACAAGACAGTAAGCCTTAACTAATTTTGTGTCAATTCAGTTGGACATGCTTAAAATGTCAGATTCTTGAATCAGTACTCTTATAAAACATGGTATATCTCCCAGGCTATACTTCAACACTAAGGAACAATGTCCGTTCGCGTGCTTGGGGCGCTGGTATTGGTTGTAGCTTCCGCATAGAACGCTGCTGCATTGTTAAGGTATTAAGACTGTAAAACTGTACAGAATATTATAATATTTGCCTTTCTGTTGATGCTACAAACTCGTGAAATCCTTTTATTGATCACTGTTTGAAGATTGGTTGCTTAGCATGCTTTACGCTTTGCAGAAAGGTGGTGGTGCCATTGATCTTGAGCCTCGCCTTAGCCATACGTCAGCCGTGGAGCCTACACTGGCTCCAGTTGCAGTGGAGCGTACAATGACAACAAGAGCAGCAGCTTCTGTAATTTTCTGACACTCTTTGTTCCTCTCTCTCTCTCTTAACAATTTTTTTGTTCTATTTTCAGTATTTTAATTTTTCTTCTTGCAACCAGACGTTCGTTTGTATTCGCTACTAAGGTTTTATCAATATGTTTCATGCAGAATGCATTACGTCAACAAAGATTTGTTCGGGAAGTTACAATCCAGTACAATCTCTGCAACGAGCCATGGTACTTTCCTGACTTACCTCCTGACCCTTCATTTTCTGTTCATCAAAGTACCTATATCGCCATTTCTGTGTCATAGCAGTTCTCGTGTTTTTGAGCGCTCATGTCTTCTGCAGCTCTGCTTGTAGAAGCTGCTGCCTTGTTCTGTTTTGAGCTAAGGTTGCTCCTAGTAATCCATTCTTTTTTATCCCTTCAGGTTAAAGTACAGTATAAGCATTGTGGCGGACAAGGGATTGAAGAAGTCTCTTTATACTTCTGCGAGGCTGAAAAAGGGCGAAGTCATATACTTGGAAACACATTTCAATAGGTACAAAATGACTGGCTTATTGTCCTAACACTGTTTTATGTTTGTTGGCATTCTTGTTGACTTTCACTTGCATGTTACTCACTGTCTTTCAAATCTTGTCTTGTTGGCCTTAAGTTCTCGCAGGTATGAGCTGTGCTTTAGTGGGGAAAAGCCTCGCTCCATTGGATCAAATTCCAACGCATCTGATTTGGAACCGGAAAAACACCAGAACAATAGCCACCACCATTTGCAAAACGGGGACAGGGGCGCCACGGAACATGAACTCCGGGACGTGTTCCGATGGTCACGGTGTAAGAAGGCCATGCCTGAGGTTGCCATGAGATCTATTGGTATCCCACTGCCAGCTGAACAAGTTGAGGTAATTTCCCTCTACAGCAAAGCCCACATCATTCTCTTTTTTTTCCTCCATTGGGCGTAGGCGGCATCATTCAACTTTGTTGTGTGTTACCCGTGGCAACGCAGGTGCTGCAGGACAATCTGGAGTGGGAGGACGTGCAGTGGTCGCAGACCGGCGTCTGGGTTTCTGGAAAGGAGTATCCGCTCGCCCGCGTGCATTTCCTCTCGGCGAACTAGCGATGGCGCACTCTGGTAGCAGCAGGCCTATGAAGAAACCATTTTCTTCTTTCTTGAATGCTGCTGCTTTGCCACCGTGCCATGCCATGTTGTTTGTGTATAAAAGAAGGAAAAGAGAAGAGAAGCTCAGGAGTTGTTGTAGGCCGTGTTGTGCCTGTAATCTTTTTATTACACACCAATAACCATTATATGTCTGTCTGAGAGATGTAATTCTTGGTTCCTGAGTTAGGCAAAACCGGATTATTATTCGCTGATTATTGAATGCTGGATGTGAGTTGGAACTATTTATCATCGAATGTTTCTTGGCTGTAGCCCATGGGTGGTTCCTCCCTTCGTCCATAATGATGATGGCATGTGTACTTTACTTGAATGTTTGGTTATTTACAGAGACAAAACGGAGGAGGGGAAGAGAGCTGCCGTCAGCTCAACTGAAGGAGCCCGATCGACGACGGTGGAGGACGGGCCTGGCTTATCCACTCGTTCTCCCCTCCTTTTTATAATCCCACCACCTTTAGCAACGGACGCGCGAAGCCACCCCGCCAATTCTTAAACTCGCCCCGCGGCCATTTCCATTCCTCGCCTCCTCGCTAATGGCAGCAGCGTCAGGAACCGCCGCGACGTTCTCCATCAGGACGCCGGCGCCGGGGTTCCGGCGGCCCTGCGCCCGCGCCGCCGCGGCCGGCGGGGGCGCCAAGTGGTGGGCGCCGCTGCTGGGGTGCTCGGGCCAGCCCGACTACATCGACCCCCAGCCGGCGGCCGAACCGGCGCCGAAGGAGGAGCGGGGGAAGAGGCGGTTCGGGGTGCTGACGGAGGAGAAGGCGCGGCAGCTGCGGCTGCGGATGATGGAGACGGAGAGCTTCCACGACGTCATGTACCACTCCGCCATCGCCTCCCGCCTCGCCTCCGCCCCGCCCGACACCGCCCGCCACACCAAGCCATAGCCTAGCCACGCACGGGCTCCCTTGGCGTGCGTGGCCGCCGTTCGAGGAGCAGCTCAGCTCACCGGCCGGCGGGAAGCCATGCATGCGCAGCTCAGCTGTGTATTTTTTGCACTGTATATAAATAACAGAAGCTTTTGTTCGTTCGTTCTAGACCGCGACCATGCCTCTCCTCCTGGATTGGGATGGACTGATCAAAGAAAAGGAAAAAACATCAGTCCTGTAACAACAGTTGCAACCAAGAATGTTGTGAGAAAATAATGATAATGCTGCTGCAGGATGTACGTACGTATGGTATGTACCGCCATTGACGTTTCTCGATCTCTGTTCAATGAAGCACAGATCCTGATGCTCACAAGTTCTTCCTGCTACCATCGCCAACGATTTCTGTACTGGCACTGCTCAATGATGCATGGCAGACCTTGCAAAAATTCGTCCAGGCCTCGATCATCCGTCCTTGCGTATCATTGTCTCCGGCGGAAAATGAGTCAAGTCTTTGTCGTTCAGGACTCGCAAAGTCGCAAGTGCACGTCGCCCTCCGCGATGATACATGCATGTGACTCCATCGGCGTCCCCGTCCAGGCCAGGGGGCACAAGATAAGCCAGTAATCCCAGTCAGCGTGTGTTTATCGATCCGTAGCGATCTGATTTGATGGAGCGCGTCGCACGTCATCGCCATTTGATTCAAGCTGCACGCTGTCAGTTAAATAACCCCACGGAGACATTCTCACCGATCGAGACCGACGTCTGCCTGACTGACTTGTTCTAATCTCATCCTTGTTTTTAGTTTAGGATAAAAGATACTGTCATTACCGTCAGGGAGAGAGCGATGTGGTCGGAGCAAACACTGTCCCTCTCATGATGTAAAATGTTATTTGAATCTAGCGTAGTGTCAAAAAAAAAAAAAAACGTTTTACGTTATGAGACCGAGGGAGTATGTCAGTGCATCTTCATTGCAAGGCGATTGAGTAGGTGCTAATGGATAAAAAGAAATATCGTAAAATAAAAAGACTGGTTAGCGTTTTCTCGCCCAACGCTAGGCTCTAATGACAGGCGCTAATTAATCACTAAACTAACCGTAAAACAGATTGCTAGCACATCGCTCCAAACTATCGTGGGAAAAAAAAGGCTAAGCGTCCGCCTCCGGGTGTTGCGTCCATGCCGAGTACGACGCCTAACTGCTGATACGGCAGGATACAAATCCTAGGGCCGGCTCCTGGCGCCCCCGTTGTACGTGCCCTCACATCATTTCAGCCGAGTCCAACGGCCCTTCCCAAACGTTTTTTCTGGCCGGCGCTCAAAAAACAGACCAGTCGCGCCATCAAGAGTCTGTTTTTCGTCGGTTTGGGCCGAAACTGGCGCCGGCGTCCAGCCGAACCGAAGTCTTTGAAGCGCTGGGCGAAGCGGTTTCGGCGCGAAGAGCTGCTGGCCAGCCAGCGTCGGCGACACGCCGCTCGTCTTCCCCGAACGCCTCGGTTTTGCTGGAATCAATGGCAAGGCTGCCGCCGGTCAGCCTTGCCATTGATTCTCGATGGCGGCGCGTCACGGGCGCGCGGCGACGCCCTCCCGCCACGCAGCGACACACGACGCTGGCTATGAAACCAGCGGCTCCTCGCCGCGGCCACCACCACCGAGCCCAAAACCCCCGCCTCTCTCGCTTTCTCTCCGTCCGCGCCGAAGCGCCGCTTATCTCCTTTTCCTTCCTTCCTTCCCGATGGCAACGCTTTCGGCGACACCGCCGCGCTAACGGCTTCGCCGACGCCGCTCCAGAGTGGAGGCGTGGCTCTGTTCGAGGCCAACATCCGGCGCCGCGGACATGCGCGCTGGTCGACGGGTGGAGGCTCAGCAACGGGGGCGTCCCCATCCCCCCGGTGCCCGACGTCGATGCGCGCCCCGGCATCTTCGGCGCCGAGGTCGACCGCGTGCGTTCGTCCCTGACGGACGAGCAGCGCGCTCTCCCCCAGTATGCCGCCGACAACCACGCGGGGTGGGCGGAGTACTTCCAACGCCGGCAGGTGCAGCGGCTGGCGTCCACGAACGGGGCGCCGGTGGTGGGCGGCATCAAGAACAGTGACGGCCGCCACGTCTGGTGGGGCGTCCCCAGTCGCACACTCCACGAGGTGCTGGCGTACCTCGAGGACGGCAATGACCCGCCACTGGCATACCCTGCCGCGGCGGAAGCGGCCGCCCCGCCCCCCCGCCAGAGCGCCAGGCCATGGGCGCCCAGGAGGTCCGGCTCCTCCTCCTCTTCCTCCTCTCAGTCGTCCTCCCGCTCCTCCTCCCACTCTTCTGGCTTGCCGGCGCTGTTTGGCGTCAAGGCCGAGCCCGCCGCGGAGACGCCGCTCGGCCGACGCACCCGCAGCGCCGGCATCGTCATCAACGAGGGTGGCAGGCGCGCCCCCTCCTCGGCTCCTCCGCGCTACGTCAAACCAAAGACGAAGCCGGGGCTCGCCGCCGTCAAGACGGAGCCGGGGCTCCCCGTCGTGAAGACGGAGCCCGGGCTCGCCGACGGCGTCAAAGAGGAGGAGCTCGACGACGCGGCGGCTCTCAAATGGGCGCGCGATGACTGGGCACGCGCGGAGCTGGAGCGCCAGTGCCTCGCCTACGAGCGCTTCGAAGCTCGGCGCCGTGGCCGGGACGAGGAAGGCGTGGTCGTCCTCGACGACAGCGACGATGATGACGTGCCGCCGCCACCGGTCCGCCATGGAGATGCCGGGCAGGGGTCCAGCAGGGGCGGCCGCGCCATCAAGAAGGAGAAGGCCGCCACCGCTGACGAGGACGGCGGCGACGTAGGCGACTTCGTCACACTCAATGACTTCTTCGCTCCGTAGTTGTTTTTTTAAATAACTTATGTAACGCCGAACATGTCCAATATTATGTCAAGTTTGCCGAATTTAGCCGAACTTTGCTGAATTTGTTTTTTTTCAAAATAATAAACCCGCGTCTGGGGGCACCCCTGGGGCGAGCAGCTAGGAACCCGCTCGCCGCCGCGCCGATTTTAGCGCCGGCTCGCCCCGAGGGGGCGCGTAAAATCGCCACTTGGGAGACCAACGGCTGGAGATGCTCTCAGTACTTAAAACAAAGCGGCTTGACTGAAAGAGAGAAAAACTTTAACTAGAGTACGTAGTGCTATCATGTTAAGTTCACTTAGTCACCTTTGAGTCACCCAAAGGTGAATTTCACGGTATAAAATCATCTACAGCCGAGAGCAACTAGTTGACGTTTGGGACCTTGAAGTATGTCTAGAGGGGGGTGATTAGACTACTTGACCAATAAAAACTTAACCTTTTCCCAATTTTAGAGATTGGCAGATTTTAGCTATTTTAGGACAAGTCAAGCAATCATCACACAATTCAAGCAAGCATGCAAAGAGTGTATAGGCAGCGGAAATTAAAGCATGCAACTTGCAAGAAAGTAAGGGGAAGGGTTTGGAGGATTCAAACGCAATTGGAGACACAGATGTTTTTGGCGTGGTTCCGATAGGTGGTGCTATCGTACATCCATGTCGATGGAGACTTCAACCCACGAAGGGTAACGGCTGCGCGAGTCCACGGAGGGCTCCACCCACGAAGGGTCCACGAAGAAGCAACCTTGTCTATCCCACGATGGCTGTCGCCCACGAAGGACTTGCCTCACTAGCGGTAGATCTTCACGAAGTAGGCGATCTCCTTGCCCTTACAAACTCCTTGGTTCAACTCCACAATCTTGTCGGAGGCTCCCAAGTGACACCTAGCCAATCTAGGAGACACCACTCTCCAAGAAGTAACAAACAGTGTGTTGATGATGAACTCCTTGCTCATGTGCTTCAAATGATAGTCTCCCCAACACTCAACTCTCTCTCATAGGTTTTGGATCTGGTGGAAAGAGGGTTTGAGTGGAAAGCAACTTAGGGAAGGCTAGAGATCAAGATTCATATGGTAGGAATGGAATATCTTGGCCTCAACACATGAGTAGGTGGTTCTCTCTCATAAATGGTAAGTTGGAAGTGTAGGTTCGTTCTGATGGCTCTCTCCACGAATGAAGAGGAGGTGGAGGGGTATATATAGCCTCCACACAAAATCTAACCGTTACACACAATTTACCAAACTCGGTGGGACCGAATCGTTAAACTCGGTCGGACCGATTTAGTAAACCTAGTGACCGTTAGTGATTTTTGGTGGGACTAACATGCATCTCGGTGAGGCCGATTCGGTTAGGGTTAGGGCATAACGTAATCTCGGTGAGACCGATTACACAAACTCGGTGAGACCGATTTGGTAATAAGCTTTCCAGAGAGTTGGTCAGGTAAACTCGATGGGACCGATTTGCTCTTTTCGGTGAGACCGAAATGTTACAAAAAGGAAACAGAGAGTTTACATTGCAATCTCGGTGGGACCGATCGCTCACTTCGGTTAGACCGAAACGTTACGAAGGGAAACAGAGAGATTGCAACCCCATCTCGGTGAGACCGAGATCCCTATCGGTAAGACCGATTTGCTTAGGGTTTGTGGCAGTGGCTATGACTTTTGGAATCGGTGGCGCCGGATAGAAAGAATCGGTGTGACCGATTTTGGCTTTAGGATTAGGTCATTTGTGGATGTGGGAAAGTAGTTGAGGGTTTTGGAGCATATCACAAAGCACATGAAGCAAGAGGCTCATTAAGCAACACCTCATCCCTTCTTGATAGTATTGGCTTTTCCTATAGACTCAATGTGATCTTGGATCACTAAAATGTAAAATTAAGAGTCTTGAGCTTTTGAGCTTGAGCCAATCCTTTGTCCTTAGTATTTTGAGGGATCCACTTTCATCATCCATGCCATGCCATTCATTGAGCTTTCCTGAAACAATAGTCTTGGAATAGCATTAGCTCAATGAGCTATATGTTGTTATGAATTACCAAAACCACCTAGGGATAGTGGCACTTTCAATCTCCCCCTTTTTGGTAATTGATGACAACATATAGATCAAAGCTTCGACAAATGATAATAAAATTTAAATAACATCGTCGCTTTGAGAAGTATGTGATAAGCAAGAGCTCCCCCTAAATTTGTGCATAGTTTTAGATTTGCTTTGGACTGCAAATGCACAATGAATTAGGCTCATGGGTTACTCTTCCATGTCACATACATCTTGGTGAGCGCTCAAAATAATAAACAATGAATACATGCACTCATCACCAAGCATAGTGAGTGATCACATAAGATAGATAGGATAATATCAAGCATGCATAAGTGTAGCTTATGATCAAACACATGATCATCAATGTCTCACAGGCATAGTATCTCAACCAAAAGCAAACAAAGATTGAAAAACCACCAAATAAAGCAAGAGAGAACAAAAGCAACACACTCTCTCTCGAAGCCTATGATCTATACATTTTTCTCCCCCTTTGGTAACAAGTTACCAAAAAGTTCATACAAAATGCATAGTGCTAGATCGACTCTCAGGCTTGATCTTCTGGTGGTGGAGTCCGGATAACGCCGAGGACGAAAGCTTCAGTTGAAGTAGATGGAGCTGGAGCTGATGTAGGTGCTGGAGCTGGTGGCACTGAGGCTGTAGCTGGTGCAGATGAAGTTGCTCTTGTGTCAGGAACTGGCACAACAGATGACCTCTGGGCTCTACGCATTCTGGCAAATGCATCAGTTGTTGTTTTGCCCTTCCTCTCCTGCATGTCATCTTGTAGTTCCTCCACCGCAGATGAATCTCGCCACTTTCACATCTAAGTTATAGAACTTTTGTTCTATGATTCTCTCCAAGCTCTCCTGATTTTGAGTGAGGGTGGCCAATCCCTTCTCAATCCTCAGGGTTGATGCTATTAAGTATCCGAGCTGCTCCTGCCTGTTCTCAAGAAATACTCAGATGCCTCCTCTTGAGTTGGCATCTTGGCAGCCTTCTCCCTCTTTGCCTTCTCCTTCTCCCGAGCTTGAACTGATTGTGGATCATCTTCATTCATGACAACCTCATTGTCCTCAAAGTCTGGATAAAGTGGAAAGTGTCCTTATCCAACTGATATTTTCATGTGCCCATCTTTGAGTTTATCAATTCTTGAATCTGAGGTGCATATCCACAGCTCCTCTTCTGATCTGCTGCAGTCCTCTTGATTGGTTCAATGATCAGGCTCATGACTTTGAACTTCTGTGGCACATCAAACACATGCAACATGTTTATGGCATGCCCTCTGATCATGTTATGGTCACCAGACTTGGGCAACAAAGTGTGCCTCAGAATCCAATTTATGGTTGGCAACCCCGACAGCAGAAAGTGAACTGATCCAAACTTGTGAGTCTCTAATGCCTTGTCTGGAATTTCCTTGTACATGTGTGCCATGGAATTGTGACCCATCTTCTTCTTTGCATAAATGTCTAGGTCATCCTCATTCTCCTTGGGGCATTGATCGACTTGCCCATTCTTCAATAGTGGACTGGTACCTTGTACCTTCGGACATCCAAACTATTCTTCCATCTGGGTAAAAGTGTGTTGTGGAGTAGAAGCGCATGATAAGCTCATTATTCCAGTTGGTGAACTTCATCCAACAAAATCTGCAACTCCACAAGCAATAAAACTGTCTTGCACTCCGTGATAGTGCTGTTCATTTTCCTTGATGAATTTCAGTCAACCCACCTCATGTCACGGACTATGGGCTTCTTGTCCAATGAATTGTTTCATAGAAGTCCTGTTATTCCTTTGTGTGGAACCTGTAGTCAACAGCAGTTCTTCTTCTTAAAGCATATGGATCTTCCTCCACAGTCTCAGCCCTGAATCCTTCCTGATTCTCATGTTCTCAGCCACAGGATGGGCATCAATGTGGTCTGGTATCTTGGGCTTGAGCTTCCTCAGAACTTGTCCTTCTTCATCTTCCTCGTGCACCTTTGGGGCCTTGTTCTTCTCAAAGATTTGGAATACTCCTGGTATTCCTCTTTGGTGCATACTTGGCCTTGGGGGCAGCTTTGGGTGCTTCCTTGGGCTTAGATGTTGCAGCCCCTGATCTGATTGCATCTCCCATAAGCTTGGGTGCCTTTGGAGCTGGTGCAGCAATTTCATCTTCCTCTTCCATCATGGAAGGCTTTCCAATAACTCTGGCTGTGGTCTTCTTGACCCTTTCCTTCCTTTTCTTCCCTTCTACAGCAACTGGTTCTTTGGGTTGGGTTTCCAAAGAAGCTTGTGTAGACACTCTGGCTTTGGACATTGGTTGTCTTCCTGCAGGCCTTTTGGTCTTCATGCCTGGCTTTGCATTCTTTGCTGAGCCATATTCCTTCTTGAGCACCACTTTCTTGGAAGTTGCCTCATCTTCCTCAGCTTTGTAATCTTCATCCTCTGAATCTGAAGTTCTTTTCCTCCTTTGCCTAGTTACAGCCTTAGGCAAATTGCTAGGAGTACTTCTGCTCCCTTCATCTGAAGTTGAGGGACTAGTGCCCTCACTCAAGTCCATCTGCTCTTCTGACCTATTCTGGCTGTCACTTTGATCAGACATACTGCAAAAGCTGACTGCTGACCCTGTGAAGAGTTATAGATGAGATAGAAAAGATGAGCATCACAAAATGCAGAGGTTTTTGCAAAAGAATGACTCAAAAGTTCAGTCTCCACAGAAAGCATTTCGGATCCACCGATTTTCAAACTCGGTGATACCGAAGCAGTTTTGGAACCTAAACTGATGATCTAGGTTGGACCGAGTTTCAGTTCGGTGGTACCGAGACTGCTAGGGTTTCACAGAATCCTCAAATCGGTTGCACCGATTAGTAATTCTCGGTCAGACCGAGAGTCACTAGTGCAATGGCATAAGCCAAATCGGTGAGACCGAGTTTTTCAACTCGGTGGGTCCGAGATGGTTTCGGCGGAAACCGAACCCTAAAAATTTGAATCACATCTAATCTATGAACTACTTTGGCTAGATAGAAGAGTTTCACTCGTGGCAAGAATCATTATGAAAACAATGTGCCAGGAATCGGACGTGTATAGCACAAAGATTAAGTCCATACCCTAACTTGGCGGTGGACTTGCTACAGCGGCAACGGCGGGAACGAAATCCGTTGACGGCGGCGGAGACCAGCGACAGGAGGCTGCTGGCGACGAGGAGACGATCCGGAGACCATGATGGCAGAGCGAGCTGTTGCTTGCAGCGAAGGGTTTCGTAGAAATTTCCAAACTTTGCCCTGGCTATATATAGCTCGACCTGCCGGTGTGACCGAGTGGAACAACTCGGTGGCACCGAGATGCATCTTGTGTTCGATTCTAAACAAATCGGTGAGACCAAAAGTTCAAATCGGTTGCACCGAGATTGAAAACTCAGATCAACTTGATGATCTCGGTAGGACCGAAATGGAAGAATCGGTCGGACCGAGAACCACTAAGAGGTTTTGGAAGTTTAAGTCTATGACTTAATCGGGACTCGAAAGTGCTCCTCACACAGAGTGGTTCGAATCGACTTGATCAAATTTTGTGATGTAGCATGAATAGAGTTTGAGACGAGAAATGCATAGATAGCTAAAGAAGGTTCTTAGGCATTCTTGTCCATCCACTTGGCACAAAGAAAAGAATCCAAACAAACAAAAGAACAAGTGGATGTCCTTGAATGAGTAAAATATGCACCAACATGCTCACACAATAAGATGGCAATAGAAATATGTCGCAAAGCATGCACAAACAATTTGAGCATCTATCAAGCAATTGGTGATGACTAGGTCATCTATATATGAGTGTGACGCCCCCGATTTAATCGTACACTAATCATGCACGCAAATGTGTACGATCAAGATCAGGGACTCACGGGAAGATATCACAACACAACTCTACAAATAAAATAAGTCATACAAGCATCATAATACAAGCCAGGGGCCTCGAGGGCTCGAATACAAGTGCTCGATCATAGACGAGTCAGCGGAAGCAACAATATCTGAGTACGCATAAAAGTTAATCAAGTTGCCATAAGATGGCTAGCACAAACGGGATCAGATCGAAGAGGAGCAGGCCTCCCGCAGGATCCTCCTAAGCTACTCTGGTGGGTCGTCGCCGCGGGCTGCACGTAGTAGTAGGCGCCTCGCAGTAGTAGTCGTCATAGGCGGCGGCGTCTCGCCCTGGGCTCCATCGCCCGATTGCAGCAATCGAGTAGAGATAGGGAAAAGGGGAACAAGGCAACCGTGAGTACTCATCCAAAGTACTGCAAGCAAGGAGCTACACTACATATGCATGGATATATGTGTAAAGGGCCATATCGGTGGACTGAACTGCAGAATGCCGTAATAAGAGGGGATAGCTAGTCTTAACGAAGACTACGCTCGGACACCGTCTTGCAATGTAGGAGGGAAAATCTGAAGTCCTCCAAGTAACATCATATAGCAATAATCCTACCCGCAATCCCCGCTCATAACCCCGAGCGAGAGCGACCACCGTTGTATCCGCACTTGGAAGGTGTGTTTTATCAAGTATCCGGTTCTAGTTGTCATAAGCTCAAGGTACAACTCCAAGTCGTCCCATTATCAAGATCACGGCTATCCGAATAGATTAACTTCCCTGCGGGTGCACCATCTTACCCAAAGACGCTTGATCCCATTTGGCGGACACACTTTCCGGGGTCATGCCCGCCGCGGAAGATCAACACGCCGCAGCCCCACCTAGGCACATCGAGAGGCCAACACGCCGGTCTAAACCTAAGCGCGCAGGGTCCGGGCCCATCGCCTCGAAAGCACACTCGCGACGCTATGTGACGAGCCGAAGCGACCTAGCCTAACAGCGTTCAGTCCAATCCGGTAGGCCGCTCCGCCGACGTCTGAAGTGCCGGCCGATACCACGACGCCGGGATACCCATAACTACTCCCGCGTAGATGGTTAGTGCGTATAAGCTCAGAGCCAACTCAGATCAAATACCAAGACCTCGTTAAGCGTGTTAAGTAACATGAACGCCGAACAGGCCAGGCCCACCTCTCTCCTAGGCGGTCTCAACCTGCCCTGCCGCTCCGCCACAAAGTAACAATGGGGCCGTGGGAACCCAGGCCCACCTCTAACGGGATGGAGCCACCCGTCCTTTCAGCCCCCATCTCCGAACAGTACCACGGGTAATGTAATAGTGTAAAGTATATAGTATATACCCGTGATCACCTCCCGAGTGATCACGGCCCGATAGTATAGCACGGCAGACGGACAAGGATGTAGGGCCACAGATGAAACACTAGCATCCTATACTAAGCAAGAGGATAACAGTAAAGGTAACGACAAGTAGTAGCAAGGACAAAGCTATGCAAGAAGATAGGATTAATCGAAAGCAAGAATATGCTACACTACTCTAATGCAAGCAGTATAGAGAAGAGTAGGCGATATCTGGTGATCAAGGGGGCTTGCCTGGTTGCACGCACAAGAAGGAGGGTCGTCGATGACGAGTCGATCACGAGGACATCGGCATCGGTCTCGGGTCTACCGGAGGGAAGAGGGGAAGAAACAGTAAATACATAGCAGCAAGTGCATAACAGACAACAGATGAGCTAGTCGTGTTCTAACGTAGCGCTAGGCGATCATTGGCGAAGGGGGAAACATCCGGAAAGTTTTCCGGTTCCGGACGTCTGTCGATGTGATGAACCGGAGAGGAAAGTTTGCAGGTTCGATAGGTTAGGGTGCGTGGCGGACGAACGGACTGCGCGATCCGGACTCGCCTCGTCGTTCGAGCAACTTTCATGTACAAAGTTTTTCCATCCGAGTTACGGTTAATTTTCTATGATTTTCCAATGTTTTAAGTATTTTCTGAAATTTCTGGATTTATTATATTTAGTTTAATCCGAATTGACCAAGTCAATTTGACTAGTCAAAAGGGCATGTGTGGCCCACATGTCATAGACTATTTTCCTAAACAAATAAATAAACCTAACTTATCTAAATGAGGACCCACATGTCATCTACTACTAAAGTAACTTAGCACTAATAAAACTAGCTAAGGGGCAAAAATAATCTAAAACTAATCCATCTAATTAAATTAGACCTAAACTAATTTTGGGGCGGCCCCACACACATGGCACATCGGCCACACACACACGCATTACCACAAAGGCACGTAGCTAGGAGTTACTTATGTTTCCTTTTAACAAAACAAGGCATTTTGCGATTTTGATAGGATTTAATCCGAGGCATCGAAAGGATTTGGTCCGATGGAATAAAATGGAGTTTGTCAAGTATACTCTCTGCCCAAATTATTTTTATCCACATAAGAACTTGTTTTGTGGATGATTATTGGCTGTCAAAGGGCTACTCAATGTGAGTTTGTTGGAAGCTGCAGCTACAAAGAATCGAATGTTCTTGTAGCTAGCATCAAGAGGGAGCGGTAGATGGCAGCAAGCGCTAGTAGCAGCTTGATGAAGCGAAGCAGCAGCGACAGAGCGCAACACCGAGGGGCGGTGCATGCCCGAGGCCACCGGGCGAGGAGCACTCGGGCTCCTGGAGGGCGAAGGCGGCGGCCATGGCGCTGGCCGGTCGGAGCCGCGAGGATCTGGGCGGCGAGGCGCTGGTGGCGCAGAGGCTGAGGGCAGGGCCGCAGCGTCGGACACGGCCGGCAGTGGGCGGCTACGACAACAAGCAGGGCTGCCCAAGCACGCGCGGGCACGGTCAGGGGCGTCCAGCGAGTAAGGCAGGGCGCCAGGGACACATGCGGGGGGGTCGTGGGGAGCACGAGCTCGGACAGAGGCGGCGACAACGCGTCACGGCGATGGAATCAAAGGGGAAACAGTGGGAATCGACGTGGTGCTCACCGGGGAGCACAAGGGTGGCTCGGCGATGGCTTAGGAGCAGCAGAGGCGGCGGATCGATGGCGGAGGCGGTGGTGCCCGAGGAAGAAGAAGGTGTCGATCCCGTCGATGCAGGGGCTCCCGGTTCCAATTGGTGGATGTAGTCGAAGGAGTGGACATCGACGAAGCTCGCGGACGAGGTGGCTGGGCGCGGGGAGCTCGGTAGGCAAGTGGACGTCGGAGACCATGGCGCCGAGGGCTCAGGCGTCTGCGAGGGTAAGAGCTACGGCGCGAGGGGGAGGGAGGAGAGGTTAGGGTTCGACCAAGGAGGGGGGGTACCTGTAGTAGGTCACCGGGGAGGTGGTGGATGGCTGCCACCACGGCCATGGCGCCGTGGATGGCCGCCACGCCCTGCCCCCCTGTACTGTAGCGAGAGGAAGGGGGTAAGTGGGAGTGTGGGCTGGGCCAAAAGTACTATGGTCATCCATTTCCTATTTTCCCTGTTTTTGAACAATTCAGTTAGCCACTGTTTGTATTTATTTGAGTGATAAAAATGAATTTAGTCAAACTTGAAATTTGGCACACAATTTGAGAACAACATTGTGGTGTCGCATAAAAGTTTTAGAGCCAATGTAATTGTTCAAGCATTTTTGGAAATTGAATAAGCCAATTAATATGCCATTGGGCCACTTTATATTTTCCTAGGGATTAAAGGGACAGCCAAATGACGTTGGTTTTAACAAGACAAAGATCATGGGATTTATACTAAAATGCTAACATTTTAGTATTATAGTTTGGAGGAGCAATATTTTGACTTGTCTTTTAAATGTGAATTTGAGGTCGGTTTGGGACAAAGTGATGATTAGCAAAATTTAATTATGATGACGTGGCACCATTAATAGGAGTTTACTATAGCTTGACACCCGGGATGTTACAAATCTCCTCCACTACAAAAAATCTCGTCCCGAGATTTAAGTGGGGATGTAAAGAGTAACTTCGGCAGAACTGACCCTTGTAGGGTTAATTATCTGGTGAACAATTCAGGGAATGAGGCAGAAGTATCTCTCGAGTTGAACATATGAAATACCTCGAGAGTAAGGTACGAAGGTACCATAATAGGCTCCAAGCGGATAGATAGTTGCTCGAAGCCTGAACCAGAGTGAGAAAGGGGTTCAGAGTAGCGAGAGTAAGTATTGCGTCTGATACCAGAATAGATCACTATGACGGTGGCCCGTGAATTACATACGAGGCCACGCGAGGAATAACTTTGGAAATCGGGGTGTACAGGGGCGTCAGGTTTCGATCCGGGACTGTGGGTTATGGGCCCACCATGTGGTTAAAAGTAGAAGGTTGTTGACATCCTGCACGATCATGTAAGCAAGGCATGTCAGAGGAGAGTCTGAGGGTCATGTCGGCAACAACATAGGTACCAAGGGCGAGGGACGAAGAGAACCATTTTCCTGCTCATTGAACGAGGCGGACCAATAGGCAAGGTTCTCGTCCATCGGTGGTTACCGGAATGTCATCAACAATAGTAATAGTGTCTTACTTACAGAGTGGTACAACGAGGTGCTTACCTAAGCAGGGGATTATCACTGCTTAGATTATATAGGTCACAAGAAGGGTCAAACAGACCCATGGAAAGGAAAATGTGATCATTAGGTTAAACAGAACAATGGAAAGGAAAAATGTGTTAAACACATATTTCAGGGGTATATCCTTCCCAAGGATAAGTCGAGCATGATATCCATGACAGGATATAATGTAGAAAACCCTTTAGGTAAGGGGAGAGAAATTTCATGACATTACC
This sequence comes from Aegilops longissima, assembly GCA_021605205.1. Classification (NCBI taxonomy): domain Eukaryota; kingdom Viridiplantae; phylum Streptophyta; class Magnoliopsida; order Poales; family Poaceae; genus Aegilops; species Aegilops longissima. Next base: position 129,522,988 of record CM038678.1, read on the forward strand.
CATACAACGGTGTTCGGATAATAGAGCAAGAAACATTTAGCATTGGGCTTCGAATGTTCTTGTTGAAAATCAGAGTACCACAGACATGTTTCGAGATAGCATTGACATGGTCTTCAGGTGAAGATCAGACTTTGGAATCACGAAGGATTCATCAGGAATAACTTGTAGAATAAGTCTTACAATTTCCTCATGGATGAACGGATAACCTTGCTGAAAGGAAACTATAATGATAGGTCCTCCAGCCGGGGGGGAGGGGGGTGCTAGGCATGACATCATACTACCGGTTCATCAAAGGATCAACATCATAATTCATGAAAAGTTGTCCCAACCATCATATCTGACCGAGATTTAGATCCGATTGGTGTCAGGATACCTCAGACTTAGGATACCTGAGAAGAAAAGGTGCAACGCAAATTGACAAGATGTCATTGTAAGATTCTCGGGGAAATGAACTATGAAGTGATTTCCGTTAACAAGAGTCCATCATTAACCCAAGGAGATGACAAAGAGGTGTCTGGTGAACTCAACGACAATTCACCGAGATTCCCAAAAGATGGACTTCCACAATTAAGTGAACAAGGATATAACATTTGTCAGATCAAATGATATAAGGAAGTATGCTCGAGGAAAACATACACAAGTAAACATTGGTGATTCAGAGAAGTATTTCTATGTCAAGAATTCTCAAGAGGTGGAACAATCTCAGAACATCCTTGACATAAAGGATGGTAATACTCCAAGGTAAGAAGAACGATTGCTGGGTAGCAAGGAACTCAAGGTATAATACGAAACACGAACAAGTTTGTGTTGGTGGGAAGGCAATAAGGTGGTCGATGATAATTCAATTCATCGAGGGAAAGGATGGTATTCCTCATCATGAATTCAATTGATATCCTGGATGAGCTCAGAATGTTGACGATCACGACAATGATATAGCCAAACAGGCTAGGCACGGCGTGATCGGGTACAAACTCGTACTTATAGAAGCTTACTGAAGAGTTGTTGAACCGTAGAGCGGACTCGGTTCAGTTATCGGGTCTTTGAGTGTTCAATAACTCGAGCCCGCGAAAAATTGGAATCGATGGGAAGGTAGCACTTGATGAAGAACTCATAAAAGTTATGTAGTTCCATGATAATCTCGAGATACCAGGGGGGGTAATACTCGACACAAGATCAAAGTAAAGGTTGGACTGGTGTATTGATCCATAGAAGACAATTGTTTTAACATTGTCCGAGAAATGAGGTCAAAGAAGAACAATCATGGTCGGAACCACGATTGCAAAAGGTTGATCCTAGGTATAAGATGAACTTATACCGAAAGAATAATTCATTTAAGAGAAGCTTTAACGATAAGATATACATCGTGTCCATGGGCATGAACACAAGTTCAAGGTCGACTCCCACTTCTCCAATGCAAAACCTTTCATTCACTTCTCACGCTCGAGGAAGTTGCGTGGTTGAGATTATATCTGGCGAAGCACCGGAAGAGTAATATTCGTGAAGACTTTCGGGTTCACACGGTTTAGAGAAGGCATATGTTCAACCCATAGGGGCTTCTTAGAAACATATACCACAAGTTTCAAGAGTAAATAACACAAGCTCGGAGGTAGAGCATGGTTGACAAAGCAGAGGATGCAATTTACCAAAGGCATTATGTATCAGGGGAAGGTCTCACAAAGTTATTGAATATGAAGGATGCTGACGGGTGAAATCCAATAATGGACCTGATGGTCCACAAGGGGTCTGACGTGAGCATCAGTACTTAACTAGAGGAAGAAGAATGCAAGGAGATCAATTTATGGAAACAACGGACTAACTCAATTGTCAAATGCAAAGGAATTATGATTCCCAAATCAAGGGGTCAGAAGCAATGCTCTAACTAGGGATGGATAAGTTGAACAGCCTTAGGGTACAATCAACGACAATTGGATTGGTCGAGAACCAATTCCAGTTAAAAGGATGGCAGCTCAGCCAGAAAGGTAATTTATAAGGATCAATGATGATTGCGGGTATTCGCAAACATATTGAGTCAACAGACCCAAAATGATAATGACAAGGAATGTCAATATGACTACGAGACTTATGGGATTAACCATAATGCAAGCAAGCAAGAATTTCAAGAGCCAAAGGCTCCAGAGGATTTTCGGAAGACCGAATAATAATTTAAAGACTTTTGCGAAACACCTGAACAACTGGGGTTGAGCGGATACTCGACAAGTGCGAGGATTTATTTGAAGGGGTATTCATGTGGCAAAGAACTGCTAGGCAGTAGGCACAAAGTATTCCCGGAACAATAGAGAAAACTTCGGGGTATCTTGTAATAACAAGATCAACGGGGGATGATCGTATGAATGGCAAGTGTAAGTAGTTTTCCATACGGATTTATCGGTGGTCGGGAATAGCAAAAGTGATGGGCACAAAGTCTCGAGAGAATATCAAAGAGTATCTCCGAATTCTTCTGATTAGCGCATCGATCATCGAAGTGAGGGCTCTCCGGGAGAAAGTACTCGCGAGAACCTAAAGTTAGTTTTGTTTTTAGCAAAATTGTTTAACCCGAATAGAAGAGAGTTCAGAATCCCAGAGTAAAGATCGAGGAGTAAAAGATCCTACTACCACCCAATGGCGACGTGTGCCCATAAGACACACAGCCATGTTAGTAAAAGTTTTGCAATGTCTAGACTCGACTTCGCCAAGGAGTTGGAAGGGGATTCCTACAGCAATGACTCGATACCAACTTGGACGCCTCGATTTAATCGTACACTAATCATGCACGCAAATGTGTACGATCAAGATCAGGGACTCACGAGAAGATATCACAACACAACTCTACAAATAAAATAAGTCATACAAGCATCATAATACAAGCCAAGGTCCTCGAGGGCTCGAATACAAGTGCTCGATCATAGACGAGTCAGCGGAAGCAACAATATCTGAGTACAGACAAAAGTTAATCAAGTTGCCATAAGATGGCTAGCACAAACTGGGATACAGATCGAAAGAGGAGCAGGCCTCCTGCACAGGATCCTCCTAAGCTACTCTGGTCGTCGTCGTGGGCTGCACATAGTAGTAGGCGCCTCCAGTAGTAGTCGCCATAGGCGCGGCGTCGGCCCTGGCTCCATCGTCGATTGCAGCAATCGAGTAGAGATAGGGAAAAGGGGAACAAGGCAACCGTGAGTACTCATCCAAAGTACTGCAAGCAAGGAGCTACACTACATATGCATGGATATATGTGTAAAGGGCCATATCGGTGGACTGAAGCTGCAGAATGCCGTAATAAGAGGGGATAGCTAGTCTTAACGAAGACTACGCTCGACACCTGTCTTGCAGCATGTAGGAGGGAAAATCTGAAGTCCTCCAAGTAACATCATATAGCAATAATCCTACCCGCAATCCCGCTCATAACCCCGAGCGAGAGCGACCACGGTTGTATCCGCACTTGGAAGGGTGTGTTTTATCAAGTATCCGGTTCTAGTTGTCATAAGCTCAAGGTACAACTCCAAGTCGCCCTGTTATCAAGATCACGGCTATCCGAATAGATTAACTTCCTGCAGGGTGCACCATCTTACCCAAAGACGCTTGATCCCATTTGGCGGACACACTTTCCGGGTCATGCCCGCCGCGGAAGATCAACACGCCGCAGCCCCACCTAGGCACATCGAGAGGCCAACACGCCGGTCTAAACCTAAGCGCGCAGGGTGCGGGCCCATCGCCTCGAAAGCACACCTGCACGCTATGTGACGCTGCCGAAGCATACCTAGCCTAACAGCGTTCCAGTCCAATCCGGGCGCGCGCCTCGTCGCCGACGTCTGAAGTATTGCCGGTGATACCACGACGCGGGATACCCATAACTACTCCCGCGTAGATGGTTAGTGCGTATAAGCTCAGAGCCAACTCAGATCAAATACCAAGACCTCGTTAAGCATGTTAAGTAACATGAACGCCGAACAGGGCCAGGCCCACCTCTCTCCTAGGCGGTCTCAACCTGCCCTGCCGCTCCGCCACAAAGTAACAGTCGGGGGCCGTCGGGAACCCAGGCCCACCTCTACCGGGATGGAGCCACCCGTCCTTTCAGCCCCCATCTCCGAACAGTACCACAGGTAATGTAATAGTGTAAAGTATATAGTATATACCCGTGATCACCTCCCGAGTGATCACGGCCCGATAGTATAGCACGGCAGACGGACAAGGATGTAGGGCCACAGATGAAACACTAGCATCCTATACTAAGCAGTAGGATAACAGGTAAAGGTAACGACAGTAGTAGCAAGGACAGGCTATGCAGCAGTATAGGATTAACTGAAAGCAGTAACATGCTACACTACTCTAATGAAAGCAGTATAGAGAAGAGTAGGCGATATCTGGTGATCAAAGGAGGGGCTTGCCTGGTTGCACAGACAAGAAGGAGGGTCATCGATGACGTAGTCGATCACAGGGACATCGGCATCGGTCTCGGGGTCTACCGGAGGGAAGAGGGGGAAGAAACAATAAATACATAGCAGGCAAGTGCATAACAGGACAACAGACAGAGCTAGTCGTGTTCTAACGCAGCGCTAGGCGATACTGGCGAAGGGGGAAAACATCCGGGAAAGTTTTCCCGGTTCCGGACGTCTGTCAGACAGATGAACCGGAGAGGAAAGTTTGCAGGTTCGATAGGTTAGGGGTGCGTGGCGGACGAACGGACTGCGTATCCGGACTCGTCTCGTCGTTCTGAGCAACTTTCATGTACAAAGTTTTTCCATCCGAGTTACGGTTAATTTTCTATGATTTTCCAATGTTTTAAGTATTTTCTGAAATTTCTGGATTTATTATATTTAGTTTAATCCGAATTGACCAAGTCAATTTGACTAGTCAAAAGGGCATGTGTGGCCCACATGTCATAGACTATTTTCCTAAACAAATAAATAAACCTAACTTATCTAAATGAGGACCCACATGTCATCTACTACTAAAGTAACTTAGCACTAATAAAACTAGCTAAGGGGCAAAAATAATCTAAAACTAATCCATCTAATTAAATTAGACCTAAACTAATTTTGGGGCGGCCCCACACACATGGCACATCGGCCACACACACACGCATTACGCACAAAGGCACGTAGCTAGGAGTTACTTATGTTTCCTTTTAACAAAACAAGGCATTTTGCGATTTTGATAGGATTTAATCCAGCATCGAAAGGATTTGGTCCAATGGAATAAAATGGAGTTTGTCAAGTATACTCTCTGCCCAAATTATTTTTATCCACATAAGAACTTGTTTTGTGGATGATTATTGGCTGTCAAAGGGCTACTCAATGTGAGTTTGAAGCTAGCTGCAGCTACAAGAATCGAATGTTCTTGTAGCTAGCATCAAGAAGAGCGGTAGATGGCAGCAGCGCTAGTAGCAGCTTCAAGATGGCGAAGCAGCAGCGGCAGAGCGCAACACCTAGGGGCGGTGCATGCCCGAGGCCACCGGGCGAGGAGCACGGGCTCCCAGAGGGCGCAGGCTGGCGGCCATGGCGCTGGCCGGTCGGAGCCGCGAGGACTGGGGCGGCGAGGCGCGGGGTGGCGCGTATGCGCTGAGGGCAGGGCCGCAGCGTCGGACACGGCCGGCAGTGGGCGGCTACGACAACAAGCAGGGCTGCCCAAGCACGCGCGGGCACGGTCAGGGGCGTCCAGCGAGTAAGGCAGGGCGCCAGGGACACATGCGTGGGGGTCGTGGTGAGCACGAGCTCGGACAGAGGCGGCGCACAACGTCTACGGCGATGGAATCAAAGGGGAAACAGTGGGAATCGACGTGGTGCTCACCGGGGAGCACAAGGGTGGCTCGGCGATGGCTTAGGAGCAGCAGAGGCGGCGGATCGATGGCGGAGGCGGTGGTGCCCGAGGAAGAAGAAGGTGTCGATCCCGTCGATGCAGGGGCTCCCGGTTCCAATTGGTGGATGTAGTCGAAGGAGTGGACATCGACGAAGCTCGCGGACGAGGTGGCTGGGCGCGGGGAGCTCGGTAGGCAAGTGGACGTCGGAGACCATGGCGCCGAGGGCTCAGGCGTCTGCGAGGGTAAGAGCTACGACGCGAGGGGGAGGGAGGAGAGGTTAGGGTTCACCAAGGAGGGGGGTACCTGTAGTAGGTCGCCGGGGAGGTGGTGGATGGCTGCCACCACGGCCATGGCGCCGTGGATGGCCGCCACGCCCTGCCCCCTGTATCTGTAGCGAGAGGAAGGGGGTAAGTGGGAGTGTGGGCTGGGCCAAAAGTACTATGGTCATCCATTTTCTATTTTCCTGTTTTGAACAATTCAGTTAGCCACTGTTTGTATTTATTTGAGTGATAAAATGAATTTAGTCAAACTTGAAATTTGGCACACAATTTGAGAACAACATTGTGGTGTCGCATAAAAAGTTTTAGAGCCAATGTAATTGTTCAAGCATTTTTGGAAATTGAATAAGCCAATTAATATGCCATTGGGCCACTTTATATTTTCCTAGGGATTAAAGGGACAGCCAAATGACGTTGGTTTTAACAAGACAAAGATCATGGGGATTTATACTAAAATGCGAACATTTTAGTATTATAGTTTGGAGAAGCAATATTTTGACTTGTCTTTTAAATGTGAATTTGAGGTCGGTTTGGGACAAAGTGATGATTAGCAAAATTTAATTATGATGACGTGGCACCATTAATAGGAGTTTACTATAGCTTGACACCCGGGATGTTACAATGAGTATATTGACTTAGGAGTCAAATGAGAACATTTGATCATAGGTCATACTCATCGTTTAAGCTCAGGTGGGGTTACCACTTTTACATAATGCATTAATGTGTTCACACCATTAGAGTTGCTTTGACTCAATTCTTAGAGTTAAGCTCCCCCTAGATGTGAGATCCCCCCTTAGAGGGATGAACTAACCTTGGGTTTTGTCGATGATGACTTCATGTAGGTGTTGAAGATGTAGATGCTCAATGTTGATGTAGATCATTTGGAGCAATCCTTTGGAGTGAGTTGCACTTTCAACTTGCCTACATGGGTTAGTCCCACAAGGAACAAACAAGAATATCCATAGACATAGAGTGATGCACACATAAGATGATGTCCATGAAAACATTAGGTTACCTTGTCCCTTGCCTTTCCAATATGAGGGTTTGTGACTCCTTGAACTAGTGCAAGATGTGAAAGTTGATTGCACTTGTTCTTGCCAAAATGATATGAGTGAAGAATGTTGGCGGAGTCACCCTCAAGAACTCTCTAGTTCTTCTTCTTCGGGATCCACATCATCTTGATGGGAATCCTTGGAGTTGTAGTTGTACTTGACGAAGTAGAACTTGACGTAGTCTTGGGGACCCATTTGAACGAGGCTTTAGGTGCTTCTTCGAATGCATCAATCTCTTCTTGAAGCTTGTCCTTGCCTTTGTTCTTGTGGTCTTGTGGTGGAAGATCATCTTGAGCTTGTGTCCCCTTGAAGGAAGTAGGATCATACTTCTCTTGTTGAGGAACAAACTTTGTCTTGGGGTATTGATCTTCTTCCCACTCAACTCCATTGGCGTTGAACTTTCGTTCAAAACCAACACCTTGATTCTTCCGGTGCCTTCCTTGCTTGCGTACAATTTCCTTGAATTGCTTACTCCCGGCAAGGCTCTTGTAAACACCTTTCTCTATAGTTCCCTTCAATAAACTATTTTCTTGGTCAAGTGTAACTTGGATAAGAGAATCATTAGTGGAATCAAGAGAACTACTAGAAGCAACAACATTGGATTTGACATTATTATTGTTACTACTAGAGGAAGTATCTTTCTTGTACTTGTTACTAGACTTGACTTGAGGCATGTAAGTAGATAAGAGTAATTGCTTGGCAATGTAAGAAGAACTTTTCTTGCGGAGATCATCATTGATTGCCTTTAAGAACTCATGCTCTTGCTCAAGATTGAGCTTTTCAAAGCGTAACTTCTCATGAGCCCTTAAAAGTTCTCGATGATCTTCGAAGATAGTTTCATGAGCCAACTTAAGAGTGTTTAGTTCTTTAGTTAGAAGCTCAATTTTCTCCTTATCATTGTCATTCGTTTGATTAGCATGATTAATTGACGTTTCATCATAGTATTCATCACTAGAGTTGTCAACAAGTAAATCATCATCCACAAGCAAGTCATCTTCATCACTATTAAAATCAACATACTCGGGATGTGTTACCTTTGGACCTTTGGCCATGAAGCATCTTCCAACACCTTCATTTGGTGAGTCAAATATGTCGAGGAGTTGGTTGACACAAGTGCTAGACCAGCAACACCTTCATCTTGAGTATATTCAAGTCGGAGTGATAGCTTCTCTCGGAGTGATTGTCTGAGTCGGAGCCGGAAACCCATTCACCAACATGAGCTTGATGTCTTCGCTTTGTGTAGCTCCTCGATGACTTGTCCTTTCTTTCCGAATCCTTGCTTCTCCGTGAGGGTCTTCGCTCATAACGATCATCTCTACTCCTCCTCTCTCTTGGTGGTGATTCTTCTCTTTGCTCCTTCTTCTTGGAGAATCTTCTCTTCTTTTGTAGGGTGCCGACACTCATTGGAGTAGTGTCCGGTCTCCCACAATTGTAGCAATTGCGCCTCGACTAGAAGATCTCTTGTCATTGTAAGACCTTGACTTGGAGCTTCTTTCTTTACTTCTACTTTTGTAGAATTTGTTGAAGTTCTTCACCATTAAGCTCAATTCTTCATTGAAGGTTGGTTTCTCACTTGATGATGTGGGGCTTCACTTGAGGCTTTGTAAGCACCACTTGACTTGTTGTGAAGTTCCTCCTTATCCTTGAGTGACATCTCATGAGCAACAATCCTTCCAATGACTTCCGTTGGCTTGAGATCTTCGTAGTTTGGCATCATTTGGATCAATGTGCACACGGTATCATACTTTCCATCCAATGCTCTTAGGATTTTCTTGATGATGAATTTGTCGGTCATCTCTTCACTCCCTAAGCCGGCAATCTCATTTGTGATAAGAGCAAGCCTAGAGTACATTTTAGCGACACCTTCACCATCCTTCATTTTGAACTTGTCAAGCTGACTTTGGAGCACATCCAATTTGGATTCCTTGACGGACTCGGTACCTTCATGCATATCAATCAAAGTATCCCAAATTTCCTTTGCACTCTCAAGACGGCTGATTTTGTTGAATTCTTTGGGGCACAATCCGTTGAAGGTGATATCACATGCTTGAGCGTTGTATTGCAGCATCTTCAATTCTTCCGCATTAGCTTCATGGTTCGGTTCTCTCCCATCAAAGAATTTACCTTGCAAGCCAATAAAAATAATTGCCCAAACGGCGGGGTTATGTCCAAGAATATGCATTTTCATCTTATGCTTCCAACTAGCAAAATTAGTACCATCAAAATAAGGACCTCTACGGTGATAATTTCACTTGCTAGACGCCATACTCTCCTAGGTTGTGAAACCAAGGCTATGACCACCAAAAGCTATGGAAATCAAAGCAAATGGAGATCAAAGCTCTGATACCACTTGTGGGACCTTGAAGTATGTCTAGAGGGGGGGGGGTGATTAGACTACTTGACCAATAAAAACTTAACCTTTTCCCAATTTTAGAGATTGGCAGATTTTAGCTATTTTAGGACAAGTCAAGCAATCATCACACAATTCAAGCAAGCATGCAAAGAGTGTATAGGCAGCGGAAATTAAAGCATGCAACTTGCAAGAAAGTAAGGGGAAGGGTTTGGAGGATTCAAACGCAATTGGAGACACAGATGTTTTTGGCGTGGTTCCGATAGGTGGTGCTATCGTACATCCATGTCGATGGAGACTTCAACCCACGAAGGGTAACGGCTGCGCGAGTCCACGGAGGGCTCCACCCACGAAGGGTCCACGAAGAAGCAACCTTGTCTATCCCACCATGGCCGTCGCCCACGAAGGACTTGCCTTACTAGCGGTAGATCTTCACGAAGTAGGCGATCTCCTTGCCCTTACAAACTCCTTGGTTCAACTCCACAATCTTGTCGGAGGCTCCCAAGTGACACCTAGCCAATCTAGGAGACACCACTCTCCAAGAAGTAACAAACGGTGTGTTGATGATGAACTCCTTGCTCTTGTGCTTCAAATGATAGTGTCCCCAACACTCAACTCTCTCTCATAGGTTTTGGATCTGGTGAAAAGAGGGTTTGAGTGGAAAGCAACTTGGGGAAGGCTAGAGATCAAGATTCATATGGTAGGAATGGAATATCTTGGCCTCAACACATGAGTAGGTGGTTCTCTCTCAGAAATGGTAAGTTGGAAGTGTAGGTTCGTTTCGATGGCTCTCTCCACGAATGAAGAGGAGGTGGAGGGTATATATAGCCTCCACACAAAATCTAACCGTTACACACAATTTACCAAACTCGGTGGGACCGAATCGTTAAACTCGGTCGGACCGATTTAGTAAACCTAGTGACCGTTAGTGATTTTCGGTGGGACTGACATGCATCTCGGTGAGGCCGATTCGGTTAGGGTTAGGGCATAACGTAATCTTGATGAGACCGATTACACAAACTCGGTGAGACTGATTTGGTAATAAGCTTTCCAGAGAGTTGGTCAGGTAAACTCGGTGGGACCGATTTGCTCTTTTCGGTGAGACCGAAATGTTACAAAAAGGAAACAGAGAGTTTACATTGCAATCTCGGTGGGACCGATCGCTCACTTCGGTTAGAGATTGCAACCCCATCTCGGTGAGACCGAGATCCCTATCGGTAAGACCGATTTGCTTAGGGTTTGTGGCAGTGGCTATGACTTTTGGAATCGGTGGCGCCGGATAGAAAGAATCGGTGTGACCGATTTTGGCTTTAGGTTTAGGTCATTTGTGGATGTGGGAAAGTAGTTGAGGGTTTTGGAGCATATCACTAAGCACATGAAGCAAGAGGCTCATTAAGCAACACCTCATCCCTTCTTGATAGTATTGGATTTTCTTATAGACTCAATGTGATCTTGGATCACTAAATGTAAAATGAAGAGTCTTGAGCTTTTGAGCTTGAGCCAATCCTTTGTCCTTAGTATTTTGAGGGATCCACTTTCATCATCCATGCCATGCCATTCATTGAGCTTTCCTGAAACAATAGTCTTGGAATAGCATTAGCTCAATGAGCTATATGTTGTTATGAATTACCAAAACCACCTAGGGATAGTTGCACTTTCATGACGAGCGCTTCTTCGGAAGCCTCACAACAATCAGCGTCATTTGACGCGCTCTTATCCGTCCGCCACGTGTCATGATCTGGGCGCTTCCTCCGGATTTTTTTTATTTTTTCGCACGTGTTTTCGGCCTTTTAAATGTTCTTTGGGTTTTTTTTGACGTTTCAATTTTGCACCGATCTTCCTTTCGATTTTTTTGCGCGAATCCGCGAGAGGCACGACCGTGCCTCTCGGAAACGAAAAAAAACATATGTTTTTTTTTCTTTCGCGAGATGCACGGTTTTGCTTCCGTGAGAGGCACGGCCGTGCCTCCTCGGAAACAAAAAATAAACATATTTTCTCTTTTTGTTCTTCCACGAGAGGCACGGTTTTGCTTCCACGAGAGACACGGTTGTGATTTCGCGAGAGGCACGGGCGTGCCTCTTTCGGAAAGAGATAAAACGTTTTGAATAAACAGATCTACGAAAAAAAGGAAAAACTCTCATGTTGCAACAAGTGGTGCGCTGACATGCAACACTCCACTTGTCGCAACCTGGGAAGGTTGGAATGATCTTTGCAACGAGTACTCCTCAATTAGTGATTTCGTCTACAGTCGGGCGCCTCAAATCCGCCTCATACGTCCGGGCGGGCCGCCCGGTCACTGATCGGTCACGATTTTTTTAACCCAGACGGGCTCCTTAAATGGGCCTCAAACGCCCGGGCTGACCGGCACCCCTCATATCCAGTCTAAATATGGGACATATATGGAGGCGCCTGGGCACGTCTGTCACATCAGACCGGACAGCCTGACCCCACCGTAAATTGCACTAAATCCACCCTAAGACCTGTCGGACCCATTTGCTATCTCCTCTCTTCTTCCTCCTCCGCGTCGCCCATCTCGCAGCTCCGCTGACGCGCACGCTCCGCAGCCGTTCCTAACCTCTACGCCGCCAGCTCCGGCAAGCAGTCCTCTCTCCCATCCTCGCCGCAGGGACATCATCGCCGGCCCAGACGCCACCGTGGTATGCCCGGCAACTCTCTGGATCTGCCTTGCGCTTGAAGTGTTCGACACATTGTCCGACCGGATTTTTTGTGATTTTATTAGGAACATGATGGATTCCGATGCTTTGTCAGACGAGGAGTATGTACTGACGGAGCTTGATCAAATGATTCAACATGAGTTCTTCGATTCCTCGGATTCGGACGAAGAAGTGGACATGATCATGCTCATGAGCATGCAAGAGGAAATGGACCGACAAGTGGAGCATATTCTCAACTTCAAGGGCTCTATCAAAGGGAGAAGAGTGATCAAACGGGACAGGGTCTCCAGAGCAAAGCTACTGCAGAGGGACTACTTTGCTCTAAATCCTACTTTCCTGGATGATCCATGATTCGGTCGTCGTTTTCCCATGCGGAAACCATTGTTTTTGCGCATTATGGAGGGAGTGGAGGCACACGACGACTACTTCAAGCTCACAAGGGATTACTGTGGACAACTCTCTTTCTCTCCCAAGCAGAAGTGCACGGCTGCTCTGACGGTGCTTGCACTTGTTACTGCTGCAGATGCCGTTGGTGAGATGTCAGGATGGGAGAGAGCACGTGCTTGAAGACTACTGTCAAGTTTTCCCGCGCCGTGGTGGAGGTGTGTAAGTGCATCTAGTGCCACCCCTAGTTGGTTTTAGAGTATTGACGACAAACCTGGTTGAGGGACTAATGTGTTTGTGAGAATTGCAGGATAACACAGGTAGTAGCCCCTCCTTGATTCGGTTTACCTACCGGAGATGACCCCTAAAATGTGTGAAGACATTGAAGACAATGGTGGTCTGTGAAGATATTCACATTGAAGACTATGACACGAGAAGACATTGAGTGAAGACTATGGAGCGCAAAGACTTGGTTGTTTCGTTGTTTCCTTTTCTTCTTTGTTGAGTCATAGGAACCACCGCACTGTTAAGTGGGGTCCAAGTGAACAATGTCAGAGTGACTGAAGTGATGCTCAAACCAAATCCTATGTCTTCGAGCGAAGACAATGAGAGCAAATCTTATCCTGTATCGGATAAGTCAACTTTACTTGTAGCCCAAGTCAAGCTGTCGCGTGTGTTTGAAATCTGACCGTTGCAACACGTGTCAGTTCCTTAGTGACCCAGGGTCATTTCGGACAAATCCGGTCGGGTTGCCCAGTGGCTATAAATAGCCCACCCCCTACACCATAAATTGGTGGCTGCTCACAGTTAGTACACGGCTTTTGTCGTTTGAGAGCAACCCACTGCCGAAGCTTTTGAGAGAGAATCCTTGCGAGGACAAAGCCCAAACCACCCAGAGCCCAAAGAGTGTTTGGCATCATCAAGTCTTTCGTCGCGTGATCTCAAGACTTGTTACACTTGAGGACTGTGAATCCTCCAGCCGGTTAGGCATCGCATTCTGAGCATTCAAGAGCCATTGTGGATTGCCGGTGAACAAAGTCTGTGAAGGTTCGGAAGTCTACCTTGAAGACTTACCAGAGTAATTGGGCGAGGACTGTGTCCTTAGCTCAAGGGGAATAAGGTGAAGACGAGGTCTTTCGAGTTGAATCTCAGCCTCCCTAACTGCACGCATAGTTGTCACAACAACTCGAACTGGTCGAACAAATCCCTCGCCCTTCAAGCCACCGGTTCTATCTCTTACTCCTCTTTACTTACAGCTTTGTCTTCGTGAAGTCATTGCCTGCTTGTATTATCTGTTCGACTTCACTGTGTGACTATCTGTTCTGATTGGCTTCATACTATCTTCCATCATGATCTTTACTACCTAGCTGCTATTAGTCTTCATGCTTTCACTTCATTGAATACTTGACTATGGCTTGTCTAGTGTAGTCTACCTTCTGCTGCATTAGAATAGTGTTGTTTATATTGTCTGTCTTCGAAACTCCCATGTTTTGAAGACTTCCATAAAAATCGCCTATTCACCCACTCTCTAGTCGATAACTAGCCCTTTCAAGGTGTTTGGACCTGAGTATCTCAGAGAACCAAATGCGTAGGAACGGAGAAGTTGTTGGCTATTGGAGAGGCAATGGGGTTTCCAGGAATGCTCAGATTAATTGATTGCATGCATTGGCAATGGAAGAACTGCCCCAAAGGTTTGCGGTGAATGTATTAAGGTCACACCAAAGAGGCCGCCATCATACTAGAAGCGGTGGCATCACATGACTTATAGATTTGGCACGCTTTCTTTGGAATGCCGGGTTCTCACAACGACATCAACGTGCTTCAACGATCTCCGGTGTTCAGGAGGCTTTGCAATGGAGAATCACCCCTGTGCAACTACACTGTCAATGGCCGAGACTACAACATGGGATACTATCTTGCCGATGGTATCTATCCTCAGTGGGCGGCGTTTGTGAAGACCATATCAGAACCGCATGGCAATAAACAGAGCCACTTTGCAACAATGCGAGAAGCGGCTAGGAAGGATGTGGAGAGGACATTTGGTGTGCTTCAAGCTTGTTGGGGAATTGTGCGGAGTGCTGCAATGATGTGAAAATTGGAAACTTTGTGGCAGCTAATGACATGTTGTGTTATTCTGCACAACATGATTATCGAGGATGTGAAAATTGGAGTCCAAACCAATGATTTTGAAGCACCTGGAGAACAAGTTAAAATCCCGAAAGATCAAGATGCGTCTCAACTCATGAACTTTCTGCAGATGCATCTGAATCTTCGAGATCATCAAGTGCACACGCAACTACTCAATTATCTTGTGAAGCACATGTAGACCCACAATGGAAACCAAGGAGCTAATGCTTGAGTTATGCACTTAAAATAAATTCTATGTAAACACTATCTATATTTCGTACCAACATTTGTTATTTATGTGCAACATTATGTTTTATGATCGACGTGTATGAATTTGAGAGTCCGGATTTGAGATATATGGATGACGAAAGGGAAGTATGAGGGCCTGTACGGATGAGCCGATGGACGTGACCGGGCGCGTCCGCGGATGTATAGAGTCGGAGACGGTGAAGAATTGCCACGCTGCTGCGCATGACTCGGCGCTCCGTCGGTTTTGCAGCTTATCCACCACGTCAGCGTGGGCAGTGGGATGGGGTCAGTTGCTGCTTATCCGTCTACTTCGTCCCTCCCCAACTCCAACCTCCAAGGCGGCGGTGTTCTGACGCACGAAGAAATGAAGAAGGTAGGCTTGCACGCACGTCGCTCTCTGCCTGCCTGAACCTGGAACTGCAAGCACCGGTGACTAGTCCGTCGCAGGCCGGAGGCTCCGTGGACAGTATTATTTTTACTAAATGACGTCTCGAGGATCCTATTTCGCCAGCTGACTCTTGGGAAAACTTATTTCATTAAATCGACCCCTCAAGGCCGGACTGATAGACGTCTCACTTCACGTTGCCGGGCCGCCCATGATGACGCCTTTGACCGAAGCCGACGACCGGTCGCCAGCGTGGCAACCACCATACCCGCCGACCCGGTAGGCGTGATTCAGTCGGATGAGCCGAGTTTCTACGCTAGACTTTGTTCTTGCAATAATCAGACCGTCTGATATATCCAACTACCGGTGGGTGTTGTAGCCGCATCCGGCTAACATACCGGATAGTCTGATGTCCTCCCACAACACACGCATCTATTTGGCGCACTACGCTTGTCAGATCATCCGGCACATTAAGTTGGCACGATTGAGTCGTTGTGGGCCATAGCGGCACGTCGCTGCACCTACTTACTTGGCATTTATCCTAAAATAGAAAATTATCTTGCTAGGCGCTTAAATAGTCAGACGGTCTAGCTCTCCATTATTCTGTCATTGCTGTGTGGGTCTAGATGGTATCGACAGCATCCTATTTAGCCTCCAAACCCCCCATTTTGGAGAAACCATTTGCCATTACTCCCCGCCGCCGGCGCCGGCACCTACACACGCCTCCGTCGTGCAGGATTGGATCTTGATGGCCGATAAGCCGACTCCATCCCCAAAACCAAGGAAGGAGTTGATTGATCAGTACATAGAAGGACTGGAGCGCCAAGTTCGTGCGAAGATTGCCGGAAAGCGGGTTATTGGTGCCACCCCCATGGAGGGAGGATCCATCAATCATTCTGCTCATGTAAGTAATCCTGATTTCAAATTGGTGGTTACGATTTTTGATTATGCATGGAACATTACCAATTAAATCCTATGTTTGGGGGACAATCTGGATTCATGCTGTGGTTCAAATGTATGGATCCGTATATATTTAATTTAGTAGTCGGGTTTTCTAATGTGCATAAGCCATTTGAAACCAGTAGTAATTAAATTTGTCATCATAGGTGGCCTTTGATATATTCTCACATGCAGTTTGGTTCAATTTTATAGATATGCCAACATAGTTGCTTGGCATTTGAGCTTGTAGTCTGGTGGTATTTGATATATTTCCACATACTGTTAGCACAATCATCAGTTCATTTGGATTGCATAGATGGCTTTTGCTGTTCATATTGTTCTATATTTATATTGCTCATTCAACAATTTTATGGCACATGCGGAGGAAAATGCCAAGTTGAAAGAGCAACTTGAGAAAGGCTGTCGTGGATTTGTCATGGCAGATGTCCTAATCAAAGGACTTAAGTGTGGATCCATCACAGCGTTGGTTAGCTCGAAGGGGTTGAACGGGACAAGGGACACGAGTTTACCCAGGTTCAGCCTCTCTCAACGAGGTAAAAGCCTACTTCCTGCTTTGTGTTGTATTGCTTGAGTATCGATTACAAGGGAGCGGAATCGCTTGACCTAGCTCTTGATCAATTGTCTCTTCCCTTAACCCGCCGTAGGGTCTGGCCTTTATATACATAGGTCAAGGCCCTAGGCTTTACAAGAGTCCAAGTCGGACCACACAACGTGGCTGACCCGGGTTCTAAATCTCCTTGCATTTCTGGACAAGCCATGACCCGACGGCTTACTGACGCTGGGTCTCACATCATCTTTTGGGCCTGGGCTCGTGGCGGCTCATCATACAGGTCGTCCTCCTAACCTTCATGTGACCTCGAGGGCTGTCAGCCCTTAATCTCTGAGTCGCAAACAATGTAACCCGGACCCTTCTGGGCGGGTCTCACCGCGGGGTTATATCCCCAACATTAGGCCCCAGATTGATTTGAACATGTTCATGCCAATATTCATCTTCCGATTGGCGAGTCTTTTCTGATTCTTTCCAAAGCTTTATTCCTGAATGGGTAACTCTAACCCGCCATGACATCACACAAAATAAATCTGAACAGAATCGATGACATCACAACGGAGCTTTTTACATTAATTGGTCATCCGAAAATTCAGGCACCTCCACTATTGAGATAATCATCATGCCTCCTTGATCCTCGCGCCTGCCATTTTCACTGTCTCACCTTTCCAGAAGAAAATATGCCCTAGAGGCAATAATAAATTTGTTATTTATATTCCCTTATATCATGATAAATGTTTATTATTCATGCTAGAATTGTATGAAATGGAAACTTAGTACATGTGTGAATACATTGACAAAACAGAGTGTCACTAGTATGCCTTTACTTGACTAGCTCGTTAATCAAAGATGGTTAAGTTTCCCAGCCATAGACATGATTTGTCATTTGATAAACGGGATCACATCATTAGAGAATGATGTGATTGACAAGACCCATCCATTAGCTTAGCATGATGATCGTTTAGCTTGTTGCTATTGTTTTCCACATGACTTATACATGTTCCTATGACTATGAGATTATGCAACCCCCGGATAACGAAAGAACACTTAGTGTTGGGGATATAACTATTTGTGTAAGCAGCCCAGGAGGGGCCAGGTTATGCAAAGAAGACTCGCCAGATCGAAGCCTGTAATCAAGCATGAAGACGGCGGTTCAATAAAGGGCTTAAGGCCCACAGGCGACTTAAGGCCCGTTGTAACAAACCGCCACAATGGCATGACTTGTATCATAGGCTAGATTT
The DNA here is from genome assembly GCA_021605205.1 of Aegilops longissima. Lineage (NCBI taxonomy): Eukaryota > Viridiplantae > Streptophyta > Magnoliopsida > Poales > Poaceae > Aegilops > Aegilops longissima. Next base: position 129,541,030 of record CM038678.1, read on the forward strand.
AACTAGTCACGAGCTGGACACCGCTTATAAGCCGCCGATTCGTAAGCCGCAGGCGCCAACCCGTATATAAGGGGACGACTGTTTGGCGGCTTAAGGGCAAGAAACAACTCCTCGAGAGCCGCATCGATCTCGCCCCTGGTTATCGAAACATCAAGCAATACCAACTCAACTAGACGAGGCCTTACCTTCACCATAAGGGGCCGAACTAGTATAAACCTCTCGTGTCCTTTGTCCCGATTAACCCCTTTAAGCTTCCTAGTTGCGATGGCTCTACGACTAAGTCCTTGCATGAGGACATCTGCCGTGACAATTCCACGACAGTTGGCGCCCACCGTGGGGCCAGCGCACGGTGGATTTGAGTTCTTGAAGGGCAGCTTCGAAGGGCTCAAGGGCTACGCAGTGGGCCGGATGACCAAGAGTCGTCGCGGCAAGATCTACATCGACAACGAAGTCTGGGGCCACGATGCCGACTCAATTGAGTACGGGTACCGGGTCCCCTTTGGCGGAATCCACGTCTTCATCGGCCGGATCGGTGAGCCGGGCCCTGAGCCGGACAACTGCACCGACCTCGTCGAGACGGCTTGGCGTGCGAGACCCGCCCGAGCTCAACCTTTTGTGAAGCGTGCCTTCGTGGGCTGCGTCCACAGAGAAGAACTTCCTGAAGGATCTAAAGATGGTGGTGAGACGGCCGTCCCCTCGGATGATGATTCGTCTGCCGGTTCAACAGATTCTTTATATCAAGTCCAAGAGGGCATGCTTGGGGGCTGTTCTGACGACTCTAGTACTCCGGACTTCTATGAGCCGCCAAGCAGGGCAGGAGTCTTCATGGCTGGTACTCAACCCGGTTAAAACTCAACGGCTGCAACAACAATAACGTCCGGGTCAGGAGCAGCCGGGGCAGGAGGCCTGCGGCGCCCACCGCTCGGTGCCGATGGATCTTATGGATAAGCCGACGACCTCGTTAACCGCCACGCTTATTCCTGCGAATCAAGATGAGCATAACGCGAGGTGGCGAGGGTGCATGAGGAGATAGCCCGGCCAAGGAGGCCTTGGCAGCCGAGGACAACAAAGTTAGCTACAGAGCGGGCGGCTTTGGGCGCTTGGCGCAGCAAATCCAAATGAGGCTTTCCAGCTTAATATGAGCCTGAACGCATCCAATGAGGTGATGAGGAGGAGACATCGAAACCCAGTCCCGCTTGCCTCCGGTTTACGACCCTCGGAATCTTTTCACTACACCCGTGCCGGTCCTAGCAACCCGATCAAGCCAATCAGTTTATGACACTGAGCGGGAGGACCGGCTCAGCCTCGAGAGATGGCACCTCCTCGTGGGAGCATGGCCCCGCCCGCTATGTACCAATACCACTGTGTCACTTCTCCAACCCCATGGAGAACTTGATAGCGATGTCGGCGCTGCTTGGCGGCTCTCCCAAAGGGACGGTGATGACACGACAGCGGTGGAGACCCGAGGGTCGAGATCTTATTCAGATGGCCCCGCACAAAGAAGAGACCTATTCTTACAGCCGGGACAGATTCATTCAACTCCTCCGCTTGGCTAGCACCGCCTCGTCAAAACCGAGTCCGAGTTACAGCAGCACATGGAGTCGGCTTTGTCAAGCAATGCCCAGCGTCGAAACCAGCCGGTTGTTATAACCCGTGCAAGACCGAATACGCGGGGAGGACGAGCGGGCGGCTCAGCTAAGCGGCTCAAGAAAGGCATATCAAGATCTCCTGAGTATCCGCGACTTCTATTGAGCAGGAGTGGCTACCGTAACCGCAGAGTTCCTTGTTTTGTGCCGCTCTGCGGGATGTACGCCTACCCAAGGACTTCAAGGACCTCGAAGGTGCCGAATTACACGGCCGACTTACAGCCCGGAGCATGGATCGAAGTTACGAGATGGCCATGGCGCCATCGAGGTCAGCCGACGCAGCAATGGCTAAGTACTTCACCATGATGTTAGACGGAACAACCCGGTCTTGGTTAAAGGGTTTGCCACCCAATTCCATTAGCTCATGGGCGAGCTAAAGGCCCGGTTTATCCAGAACTTCAAGGACACTTGCAAGCAATCTATGTCAATTGTGGACTTGACCAATTGTAAGCAGGAGGAGAGTGAATCCACAACTCATTGGGTGCGCCGGGTCAAGGAAATAATACATTCATCCGATAAGATGGATGCCGGCTCTACAGTCCTCATGTTGGAGAAGAATTGCCGTTTTGAGCCGCTGAGGCAGAAACTGGGGCGCCTTAAGCGTGATTGCAACGATATGGGTACGCTGATGGCGGCTTTAGTCAAATATGCCGATTCTGATAGTACCAAGGATCCCTCGTCTGATGAGGAAAAGACAGGGAAGGGAAAGAACAACGACAATGGTAAGGGTCAGCAACATAACCCGGCAAACCAAGGAGTTTGTGGCCAATGCCAATGCACAGGGTAACAATCAGAGACGTAAGGGAAAACCGCCCCCTCGATCTGGCGGGTCAGGTCCATCTCTTGAGCAGCTTCTCAATGAGCCTTGTCTGAGACACGGTACTTGGGAACGACCCGCCACCCACTTATGGAAAGATTGCGCGATCATGAAGGCTTTCAAGAATTCCAACATGTTTGATGGCAATCATGGATCGGGCGGCGGCTCAGGGGTAGGCGGCTTTCATGGCCCGGGCGGCGGTTCAAGTTCTGGCTTTCAGGGAAGTCAAGGCGGCTATAATCAACAGCAGCCTGGTCAAGGGGGACAGCAGCAGCATCAGTCAGGTTATCAGAGCCACCCAAAGCAGTTGAACGGTGGGCAGTACCATGTGTTCACCACTAATTTGTGCAAACGGGACCAGAAGGTTCATAAGAGGGCCGTGAATTCTGTTGAGCCGGCGGTTCCCCGTTATTTGAGGTGGTCAGATGTAACGCCCCCGATGCGGCTATATCTCCCACGTGTCGAAGCACGACTTAGAGGCATAACCGCATTGAAAGCAATGTCGCAAGTGAGGTAATCTTCACACAACCCATGTAATACATAAGGGAAAGAGATACATAGTTGGCTTAGAGTCGCCACTTCACACAGTACATAAATAAACATCCATCATTCAGTTTACACTCAAGGTCCGACTACGGAACCAAAATAAAAGAAGATACCCCAAATGCTACACAGATCCCCGATCGTCCCAACTGGGCACCACTATCGATCATCGTGAAAGGACACATAGTAACGACCACGTTCCTCATCGAACTCCCACTTGAGCTCGGTTGCATCACCTGACCGCATCGCCGGCACCGCAACTGTTTTGGTAGAATCTGTGAGTCACGGGACTCAGCAATCTCACACCCGCGAGATCAAGACTATTTAAGCTTATAGGAAGGACAGAGTTGTAAGGTGGAGCTGCAGCAAGTTTACTAGCATATATGGTGGCTACATTCGCAAAAGAGAGCGAGAAAAGGAGCAAAGCACGGTCGTGAAGCTATTAGCGATCAAGAAGTGATCCTGAACTACTTACGAAGACATAACTCCAACACCGTGTTCACTTCCGGACTCCACGAGAAGAGACCATCACGGTAACACACGCGTTGATGTGTATTTTAATTGAGGTCAACTTCGGTTTTCTACAACCGACATTAACAAATTCCCATCTGCCTCATAACCGCGGGCACGGCTTTGAAAGATATTACCCGCAGGGTGTCCCAACTTAGCCCATTATAAGCTCTCACGGTCAACGAAGGATATTCCTTCACCGAAGACCCGATCAATCTCGAATCCCGGACTACAAGACATTTCGACAGCAATAAAACAAGACCAGCAAAGCCACCCGACAGCCGACAAATCCCGATAGGAGCTGCACATATCTCTCTCGTGGCACATCCGGATGAGACAAGCTACGAGTAAAACCAAGCCTCGAAGTTTCCCTGCGTGGTGGCCCAAGAAGCGTTTCGGTTCGGGCCAGCACTCAAGGAGCACCGTCCGGGGTTAAAATAAAGATGACCCTCGGCTCGCGAAAACCCGGGGAAAAAGGCTTAGGTGGCAAATGGTAAAACCAATGTTGGGCCTTGCTGGACGAGTCTTATTCAAAGCGAACTATCAAGGGGTCCCATAAATCACCCAACCGTAAGGAACGCTAAATCAAGGAACATAACACCGCATGACGGAAACTAGGTGGAAAGAGTGGAACAAAACACTGCATATGGCCGAGCCTTCCACCCTTTACCAAGTATATAGATGCATTAATTATAGCAGATATATATTGTGATATCCCCAACAAGTAAACATGTTCCAACAAGGAACAACATCTCCATGTTCCAACAAGGAACACACTTCAACTTCACCTGCAACTAGCAACGCTATAAGAGGGCTGAGCAAAGCGGTAACATAGCCAAACAACAGTTTGCTAGGAAATGATGGTTAGGGGCTGACATGGCAATATGGGTGGCATGATATAGCAAATGGTAGGCATCGCAGCATAGGCATAGCAAAAGAGCGAGCATCTAGCATAGCAAAGATAGAAGTGATTTCGAGGGTATGGTCATCTTGCCTGCAATGTTCTCAGAGTTGTCGAAAGCTTGATCCTCGTAAGCGTTCTCAACAGGTTCCTCGTTCACGTACTTGTCTCCCGGCTCTACCCAAAACAAGAACACAAACAAAGGAACCACAATAAATCACGGTGCAATGCACAAGCCACATGATGCAAAATATGGCATGATATGCGAGATGTGATATGCAATGCGATGCGCGCCCGGAAGGAAAATGATGAACCAGGCATCAACTTGGCAAACCAAGTATGCCACTGAAAGATGAGATGATTTCGTTGAAATCGATATAAAGATCACCGAATCGGATGCACGGTTTGGAAATGACAAGCAAAACAAGAATGGCACAAATCTGCCATTAACAGCATGATGCCACTTAGCAAGCAACAAGAAATTAAGCTACCGCACCCAAACATACCAACAAAGTATATGGCAGTGATCTACTCAAGTTGCTTGACAAAAGATGAACACTGAGCTACGGCTAATTCACATCATAACAGGTTCAAACAAGCATGGCAAAAGTGCAAAAATATCAGCTGGACATGGCAAAACAGCATCAGTAGCAATGTTCAGAGCAAGAAAACAACATGCTACAGGAACTTATAATAGCAAAACAAGGCATGGCATGAATCTACTCAAAGCATAGAACAAAAGTCCCTTACTGACCATAAGCCAAAAAGGATCAGAAAATATAGTAACACCCATGTCAATATCGCAAGTTTCGTTAACAGATTCAGCAACATGGCATGGCAAAAACAGATAAAAAGTAGGCATGTTTGAGAGCTCAAAGCACTCACTACAGAGCCTTTCATGATAAACTAAGCATACATACATCAAGAAGACATGGCATAGAAGACATACATGGAAAGAACAATATCATAGCATACACGGATCAACCACAACAACCTTGGCAAAATTGAATAACATGTAAACAATCTGCCAGGAAACATTTGGTAGCAAAAGTAGAGCTCGATTGACTCAAGCAATGGCACTCCATAATTGCAAACAAAGGCATGGATGGATAAATCAAGACATGTAGAACAAAACATCCTTACTGAGGTATCTCAAAATATGCATGGATCTCTCGGTAGCATCAAGTTAACATGGCATCAAAATATCAGCTAAACAGGGCTGAAAACAGCAACATCAGGACACCTACTTTGCATGCTTGTGCTAGTCACCACATAGATCATAAAAATACATGGCATACACCCCTGGAAATATGACATGGCATATTACAAAACACATGTAGGACTCAAATTCATAGGGTGCACACATCAATCATAGAAAAAATAACAAAAGTGCATGTTCTATTAAGAAACAGAAACTAACATCACATAGCCTTCTTCCAACAGCATTTCGGGCATCAAGATGAGCTCAAATGAAAATGATGCAATGAGATGAAATGATCTACTCTTCGAGGCGAACATTTTGACATATTACACGCACAAAATGGAGCTACAGATGCAAAGTTACGATGCGTTGAAAATGCCACGAAATAATCACAGAATTTAAAACTTAGAAGAATTTAGAGGGGGGGAAGAAGTCAATGGGAGATAGATCGGGATCGGGCCCGATCGGATCGAGGAGCTCCGGCGGCGGCTCGCCGGATCCGCGGCGGGGACGGCGCGGCCGGGATGGGGGCCGGGAGGCCTGCAGGCGGGGCGGAGGTGGTCATGGAGGAGGTGGCGCCATGGAGGAGGTGGCGCCGGCGGTGGTGGCCGGAGGATGGGCGGGGCGGCCGGGCCGGGGCGAGGCAGCAGGAGGAGGACGAGCCCTCAAGGGAGGTGGGGGCGCCGGGCGACCGGGCCGGGCGGGGCCGGCCGCAGGCCCGCAGGCGGCATGGGCGGCGGAGGGAGGCAGCGGGCCACGTGGCGCTGGCTGATTCGCCGGGGCGGCGGCGCGGGTGGGGCGGACGTGTCCGGCGGTCAGCAGTTTCGTCCGGCGCGAGGATGAGGATGACTAGGGTTGGACCCGGATTTGGAATGGGGGGTGTTTAAATAGGCATAGAGGAGCTAGGAGAGTCCAAATGAGGTGTAGTTTTTACCACACGATCGTGATCGAACGACGGAGAGCATGGAAATGACTTAGATGGGTTATTGGACTATTTTGAAGGGTGTTGGGCTGCAACTTAAAAGAGGCCTTTCCGAGAGTGCGGTTAACCGTTGAGTACCAAACGAGCTCCAAATGACCCGAACTTGACCGGTGGTCTACCGTGGTATACCAAGGCCACTTGACAACCTCGGTCCATTCCGAGAAGGTTTAGTACCCGCCACGGAAAAACGTAAAAGGGCCGCCGGGGAGATAGGAGTGCCGGATTGCAAAACGGACAACGGAAAAATGCTCGAATCATGAGACGAACACGTATGCAAATGTGATGCACATGATGACATGATATAAAATGCATGACATGGACAAAATGCAAAAAGAAGAAAAACCCAACCACGGAGGGAATATCATATCACAATGCCGAAAATGGCAAGAGTTGGAGTTACAAATATGGAAAGTTACGTCCGGGGTGTTACATCAGAGCAGCCCATTATATGGAGCAGGGAAGATCACCCGCCCCGGGTTGATAATCCGGGTCATTTAGCCTTGGTGGTGGCGCCTCAGGTCGGTGGATATAAATTTACCAAGGTACTCATGGACGGAGGTAGCAGTATCAACATCCTCTATTATGAGACCTTTCATCGCATGGGTTTAACTGACAAGGATTTAAGGACGTCCAACACTGTCTTTCATGGAGTGGTGCCTGGTAAGTCGGCGTACCCAGTTGGCAAGATTGAACTGGAAGTGGCCTTTGGAGATGAATATGATTCCAGGGCTGAGAAATTGACGTTTGAGGTAGTCAAAATCAAGAGCCCGTATCATGCTCTGTTTGGACGGCCGGCTTATGCCAAATTCATGGCACAACCGTGTTATGTTTATCTGCAGCTCAAGATGCCGGGTCACAAGGGCACCATCACTGTACATGGGAGTCGAAAGGTAGCCTTGGAGTGTGAAGAAGGCGATGCAGCTTATGCTGAGTCTGTTTGTGCAGCGGAGGAGCTGAGATTTTATCTAAATAATGTTGACCCGGCGGATATGACCTCTTTAAAGAAGCCAACTACAGAGCATGTGTCACGCCCAATATGCGACCCTATCCAAAAGGAACTCGACGGTCCCACCAAGGATAGACCCGCATATTGAAACGCTTTTGCAAGGTGGATATCATTACATCAACATTACATAATAGATGGGGATACATACATAAGGCACAAATGCCACAAGAATACATCATCATCATATACAAGATCAACATCCGACTACGGATGAAACATAAACAAGCTCAAACGACATCCACCCTGCTAGCCCAGCTGCCGACCTGGAACCTATCCCCTGATCGAAGAAGAAGCAGAAGAAGAACTCCAACACAAATAAACATCGCGCTCGTGTCATGATCAATGCAACCTGTACCTGCAACTGGTGTGTAGTAATCTGTGAGCCACGAGGACTCAGCAATCCCATTACCATGGGTATCAAGAATAGCAAAGCTTAAGGGAAAGGAAGGGGTAAAGTGGTGAGGTTGCCGCATCGACTAAGCATGATATGGTGGCTAACCAACGCAAATGAGAGCGAGAAGAGAAACAAAGGAACGGTCGTCAACTAGTAATGATCAAGAAGTGATCCTGAACTCCTGCCTACGTCAAACATAACCCAGAAACCGTGTTCTCCTCTCGATCAACCCCGAAAAGAGACACTCACGGTTACGCACACGGTTGGTGTATTTTAAAAGAGTTTGCTTCAAGTTTACTACAACCGGATATTAACAAATTCCCATCTGCCACATAACCGCTGGCACGGCTCTCGAAAGTTTATACCGCAGGGTGTCCCAACTTAGCCCATGATAAGCTCTCGCGATCAACGAAGGATATCCTTCTCCCGGAAGACCCGATCAGTCTCGAATCCCGCTACAAGACATTTCGACAGCAATAAAACAAGACCAGCAAAGCCACCGGATGTGCCGACAAATCCGATAGGAGTCGCACGCACCTCGGTCTCAGGCACACCGGATAAGTCAAGCTACGAGTAAAACCAACCTCGAGTTGCCCGTGGTGGCCCCAAGAAGTTGCTCGGTTCGGACCAACACAAGGAGCACCGCCCGGGGCTAAATAAAGATGACCTCGGGCTCCGAAACCCAAGGGAAAAAGGGTATAGGTGAGGCAAATGGTAAAACCAATGTTGGGCCTTGCTTTGAAAAGTCTTATTCAAAGCGAACTGTCAAGGGGTCCCATAAATCACCCGACCGCGTTAGGGATGCAAAATCCGGGAACATAACACCGATATGACGGAAACTAGGGCGGCAAGAGTGGAACAAAACACCAGGCATAAGGCCGAGCCTTCCACCCTTTACCAAGTATATAGATGCATTAATTAAATAAGATATATTGTGATATCCCAACAAGTAAACATGTTCCAACAAGGAACAACATCTCCATGTTCCAACAAGGAACAAACTTCATCTTCACCTGCAACTAACAACGCTATAAGAGGGGCTGAGCAAAGCGGTAACATAGCCAAACAACGGTTTGCTAGGACGGGTGCAAAAGGTTAGAGGTTCATGGCAATTTGGGATGGCTTAAGCATCAAGTGATAGGTAGCGCAGCATAGCGAAAGAACGAAGCAACTAGCATAGCAATGATAGTAGTGAGATCCAGGGTAGCGCTCATCTTGCCTGAAATCCCGCAAGGAAGAAGAACGAGTCCATGAAGAAGATGAACGTATGAAGCCGAACCAAGCGTAGACGAACGAATCCTCACGATCGCAACGAAACAGGAACTAAAAAGAAGAAGCACACAACCTAGTAAACACACCACACATAGACAAGACATGATGCACAACAAGCATGATGCATGACAAAGCTACATGAAGCTACTCATGGCAAGAGATGATGCAAACAAGAGCAACACATCAAAGCAAGTTTAAATGAGGCCGAACAACATATAACAATTCCGTAAGTCCTCATATGCAAATTTCGAAATTGGTCCAGATCTGAATAACTTTATGTTCAAGTTGTTAAACAGCAATTTAAGATGCACCACGATGATCTACACGAAATTCTAGTCAAGTTACATATAAAGTTCATTAGATTCGGAGCTACGGCCTAGAAGATATGAGCAAAACAAGATAAGCATGGCATTGATGCAAAATGCACTCAAACGTCAAGCAGACACCTCAAAACAAGGATGCAACATGATAATAGGAAACTACATGCAAAATCAAGCAAGTTTCATATAGAGCACACTCAAAACGGAGCAACGGATCAACACATACACTCTATACAAGTTATAGCAACAATCTGTCCAAAACAGCAACTAAGCATATTGCAAGCACCAGAACAACATGCTACAGGACCTCAACATGAAAACAAAAGGCATGGGCATGATGTACAGGTAAAGCATTACAAAACATGAACACTGAGCTATCTCCAGAAATGACTAGAACATGCTCAAAATGACATGGCAAGATTGCAAGTAATAACAGTTTCAGACTTTGACAGAAATAACATCAGGTTGCAATGTTTAGAGCTATGAAACAACATGTTACAGGAACTTATCATGGCAAACAAAGGCATGGCATGATACTACTAAAAGCATAGAACAAAAGTCCTTTAGTGACCATAATCCAAAAATGATCAGAAGATATGATGGCACCCATGTAAACATGGCAAGTTATATTACAGATTTAAACATGGCAGGAACAACGATGAGTAGGCATGTTGGTGAGCTTGAACCACTCACCACAGAGCAATACATGGCATGGCAAGGCAACCAACAGTAAGAATACATGGCATAGAAGATATACATGGCAAGAACAACATCATAGAATGCAAGGATCAACCACAACAACCTTGGAAAAATTGAATAACATGTAAACAATCTGCCAGGAACATTTTATAGCAAAAGTAGAGCTCGATTGACTCAAGCTATGGCACTCCATAATTGCAAACAAGGGCGTGGATGGATAGAGCAAGACATGTTTAACAAAACATCCTTACTAAAGTATCTCAAAATATGCATGGAACTCTCTGTAGCATCAAGTTAACATGGCATCAAAATATCAGCAAAACAAGGCTGAAATCAGCAACATCAAGACACCTAGTTTGCATGCTTGTGCTAGTCACCACATAGATCACAAAAATACATGGCAAGCACCACTGTAAAGAAGACATGGCATATTACAAAACACATGTAGGACTCAAGTTCATAGGATGCACACATCAATCATGGCAAAAATGACAAAAGTGCATGTTCTGATAAAAATCAGAAACTAACATCACATAGCACTCTTCCAACAGCATTTCGGGCATCAAGATGAGCTCAAATGAAAATGATGCAATGAGATGAAATGATCTACTCTTCGAGACGAACATTTTGACATATCATACGCACAAAACGGAGCAACAATGACAGAGATATGATGCTACAAAAATGCAACAAAATGCAATAATAAATGACTTGGAGAGAAAACGGGGGGAAGAGGTCAACCTCGCACGGACTTCGATGTAAGGCCGGACCTCGCCGGAAATGGCGGCCGGAGTCGAGGGGATGCGCCGGGGAGGTCGGGTGAGCTCGGGAGGAGGCGGATCGGGGCCGGGAGGCGCGGCCGGACCTCCGGTGGCCGGAGCGGCGAGGCCGGACCTCCGGTGGCCGGGCGGCGCCGGTGAGGTGCGCGCATGGCGGGCCGACGGGAGGAGCGGTGAGGGACGGCGCTGGCGGGCGCTATGAGTGTCGGGGCCACGCAAGGCCGGGCGGGCGATCGGGAGGAGCGGAGGCCGGCGCGGGAGGCGAGGACGGAGGCGGGCGGGCGGGCGCGGCGCCGGCGGGCGCGGCGGCGGGCCGACGGCGGGCAAGGCGCGGCCCCTCGGGCTGGGCTGGGCTGGGCGGCGCCGAGGCTGGCGCGGGCTCGATCCGGCCCCATGGGCCGCAAGGCGGAGGAGGAGAGAGAAGGTGAGGCGCGCTGAGGTGGCGCCCCCGGCTGGCCGGGAGCGGCGGCGGGGTGACGTGGCGAGGCGGGATTGGCCGGGCGATGGTCCGCGGACATGTCCGGCGCGGATGGACATGTCCGGCGGCGCGGGCGAGAAAGGGCTAGGGTTCATCTACGCGACAATTCCGGGAGGGACACACATTTATAATTAGAGGGAGCTAGGAGAGTCCAAATGAGGTGCGGTTTCGGCCACACGATCGTGATCGAACGACCAAGAGCATGGAGGGGAGTTTGGTGGGTTTTGGGCCACTTTGAAAGGGGTGTTGGGCTGCAACAAAAGAGGCTTTTGCAGTTACCCGGTTAACCGTTGGAGTACCAAACGAACTCCAAATGGCACGAAACTTGACAGGCGGTCTACCGGTGCTATACCAAGGCCGCTTGACAAACCTCGGTCCATTCCGAGGCCGTTTAACACCCGCACACGAAAAGAGGTAAAATGGGGCGCCGGGAGACATAGGAGTGCCGGATTGCAAAACGGACAACGGGGAAAATGCTCGGATGCATGAGACGAACACGTATGCAAAATGAAATGCACATGATGACATGATATAAAATGCATATGATGACATGGGAAAGTGCAACACGCAAGCACATGGCATGGCAACAACGACGAATAACTGGCGGACACCTGGCGCATCGAATCCGGGGCGTTACAGCATGACCCGACGTTGAAGTTTAAATCGACCGCTGAGACAAAGCTTGTTGACTTTACTCCAGGCGACTCTTCCAAGCAGTTCAGCATCAGTGACAACTTGGATCCTAAATAGGAAAGCGCGCTCATCGAGTTCATCCGTGAGAGCCGGGACATCTTTGCATGGAAACCTTCTGACATGCCGGGTGTCCCGAGAGAACTCGCTGAGCACACTCTTAATATTGATCCAAAGTATAAGCCGGCCCGACAATTTGTTCGACGGTTCAATGAGGAAAGGCGGAAAGCTATTGGGGAAGAGGTCGCCCGGCTCTTAGCGGCTGGGTTCATCGTGGAAGTTTTTCACCCGGAGTGGTTGGCTAACCCGGTGCTGGTACTCAAGAAGAACGACACTTGGCAAATGTGTGTGGATTACACGGACTTAAATAAGGCTGGTCCGGCTGATCCCTTTGCCCTCCCCCGTATTGATCAAATCATCGATGCTCAGGCGGGTTGCGAGCGATTGAGCTTTCTGGATGCTTACTCTAGCTATCATCAGATCAAAATGGCAGTTAAGGACCAGGAGAAGACGACTTTCATCACTCCGTTTGGAGCCTTCCGCTATGTATCGATGCCCTTTGGGCTCAAGAGTGCCCAGGCGACTTATCAGAGATGCGTACAAAACTATCTCCACAATCAGATTGGGCGCAATGTTCATGCTTATGTGGATGACATCGTGGTGAAGTCCAGGGAGAAGGAAACTTTGATATCCGATTTAAAGGAGACCTTTGATAATCTTCAGGTTTATAAGATGATGCTTAACCCGGACAAGTGTGTATTTGGTGTACCTGCAGGCAAGCTTCTGGGTTTCCTGGTCTCAAACAGAGGCATTGAAGCTAACCCGGAGAAGATCAAGGCGATCACCTCCTTGGCCAAACCGGCGTGCATCAATGATGTTCAACAACTGGCGGGTCATGTTGCTGCTTTAAGCCGGTTCATAAGCCGCTATATCAGATGATGAAGAAAACAGATGCTTTTGTCTGGAGTGATGCGGCTGGCGCTGCCTTTTAGGATTTAAAGAGACAGTTGTCTGAGCCGCCGGTCCTTGCGGCTCCCATTGATAGAGAGCCATTGCTGTTATATGTGGCTGCTAACGCCCGAGCCGTCAGCGTGGCCATCATGGTGGAGCGCAAGGAGGCTGGCAAGGGGCATCCGGTTCAACGGCCGGTTTACTACATCGGTGAGGTGCTCATTGAGTCCAAGCAAAGGTATCCACATTGGCAGAAACTTGTTTATGGAGTGTTTATGGCAAGTCGAAGCTGAAGCAAGATTTCCAAGGTCATCCTATCACCGTGGTAAGCTCTGCCCCTTAGGAGATATCATATGAATAGAGAGGCCACAGATCTAGTCGTCAAGGGGCCATTGAGCTTGGACCCCATGGTTTGAAATACATGCCTCGGATCGCTATCAAGTCTCAAGCCCCGTGGACTTTATCAATGATTGGACAGAGTTGCGTGCACCGAGGAGAAGCCAGATAACACATATTGGACTATTCACTTTGATGGGTCCAGTCAGTTGGAAGGCTCAGGGGCTAGAGTTGTTTTAACTTCCCCTCGAGGTGACAAATTTTGTTATGTGCTCCAGCTTATGTTTCCCTGTACTAACAATGCAGTTGAGTACGAGGCCTTACTCCATGGTCTCCGGATGGCCAAAGAGATGAATTTGAGCCGGGTAAGGTGCTTGGGTGATTCAGATCTCATCGCTCAACAGGTGTCAGGCACGTGGGACTCCAAGGATCCCCTTATGGCGGCTTATCGTCGTGAAGTTGATGCGGTGGCTGGACACTTCAAAGGTTATCAAGTGGAGCACATTGATCGGAGGAAGAATGAGGCGGCTGATGCTTTAAGCCGGCTGGGGTCACAGCGTAAGCGGTGCCGCCTAACACCTTTCTTGATGTTTTGCATAACCCTTCTGTCAAAGTGCCTACATAGGAAGAACTAGCAGTGCCAGACCCGGAGGCACAGCTGGTGGCAGCTCTCCATGCTATCCCAGATTGGACAGTCCCATATTTGGCCTATATGACCCGGGGAGAGTTGCCTGAGGATGATACCTTGGTAAGACAAATCGTCAGGCAGTCCAAATCTATGACAATTGTTCATGGCGAATTGCATCATTGCGCAGCAGCGCATCGGGCGTTCAACATTGTGTGTCGCTCATGAGGGTCGAGATACTTCGTGAGATCCATGAAGGAGATTGTGGTCATCATGCCGCTCAAAATCTTTGGTGGCCAAGGCTTTCCGTCATGGTTTCTATTGGTCGACGGCTCATGCCGATGCGGAGGATCCGTCGCCAGATGTGACGGATGTCAAAAATTATCACGACGAAGCTCATGTGCCGCTCAAGAATTGAGGATGATTCCAATTACTTGGCCGTTTGCGTCTGGGGCTTGACATGGTTGGACCTTTCAAAAGGTCTAAGGATAAGAAGACACACCTTTTGGTGGCAGTGGATAAATTCACCAAGTGGGTTGAGGCAGAGCCACTCAGTAAGTGTGATGCAGCCACGGCGGTGTTGGGGAACGTAGTAATTTCAAAAATTTTCCTACGATCACGCAAGACCATGGTGATGGCATAGCAACGAGAGGGAAGAGTGTCCGTCCACGCACTGTGAGACCGAAAGCGAAGCGTTATAACAACGCTGTTGATGTAGTCGACGCCTTCACGACCCGACCGATCCAAGCACCGAACGTCACGGCACCTCCGAAGTTCTGCACACGCTCAGCTCGATGACGCCCCTCGAACTCCGATCCAGCCGAGTGTCGAGGGAGAGTTCCGTCAAGACGACGGTGTGGTGACGATGATGATGTTCCACCGACGCAGGGTTTCGCCTTAAGCTCCGCCACGGTATGATCGAGGTGTAACTGGTGGAAGGGGCACCGCACACGGCTAAGGAACGATCTAATTGATCAACTTGTGTGTCATGGGGTGCCCCCTGCCCCTGTATATAAAGGAGGGAAGGGGAGGGGCTGGCCGGCCTAGGAGGGAGGCGCAGGGGTGTCCTACTCCTACTAGGAGTAGGATCCCCCCCCCAAATCCTAGTCCAACTAGGGTTTGACCAAGGGGAGAGGGAGAGAGGGGGCGCCACCCCCTTCTCCTAATCCTAATAGGACTAGGGAAGGGGGGAAGGCTGCGGCCAGCTATAGGGCCCCCTTTTCTCTTTCCTCTTAAGGCCCATCAAGGCCCATTGACTCCCGGGGTTCCGTAATTCCCTGCATCTCTAAAATTCCCAATTTCACCCGGAGTGATTCCGAGTCCAAACATAGGCTTCCAATATATCAATCTTTATGTCTCGACCATTTCGAGACTCCTCGTCATGTCCCCGATCTCATCCGGACTAACTCCTTCGTACATCAAAACTCATAAACTCATAATATAACCATCATCGAAACCTTGTTGCATGGACCCTACGGGTTCGAGAACTATGTAGACATGACCGAGACACCTCTCGGTCAATAACCAATAGCGGACCTGGATGCCCATATTGGTTCCTACATATTCTACGAAGATCTTTATCGGTCGACCGCATAACAACATACGTTGTTCCCTTTGTCATCGGTATGTTACTTGCCCGAGATTCGATCGTCGGTATCCAATACCTAGTTCAATCTCACATCGGCAAGTCTCTTTTCTCGCTCCGTAATACATCATCTCACAACTAACACATTTAGTTGCAATGCTTGCAAGGCTTATGTGATGTGCATTACCGAGAGGGCCCAGAGATACCTCTCCGACAATCGGAGTGACAAATCCTAATCTCAAATATGCCAACCCAACATGTACCTTCGAGACACCTGTAATGTACCTTTATAATCACCCGATTACGCCAGGACGTTTGGTAGCACCCAAAGTGTTCCTCGGCAAACGGGAGTTGCATAATCTCATAGTCATAGGAACATGTATAAGTCATGAAGAAAAGCACTAGCAACAAACTATACGATCAGGTGCTATGCTAATGGAATGGGTCATGTCAATCAGATCATTCAACCAATGATGTGATCCCGTTAATCAAATAACAACTCCTTGTTCATGGTTAGGAAACATAACCATCTTTGATTAACGAGCTAGTCAAGTAGAGGCATACTAGTGACACTCTGAGGTTTATGTATTCACACATGTATTATGTTTCCGGTTAATACAATTCTAGCATGAATAATAAACATTTATCATGATATAAGGAAATAAATAATAACATTATTATTGCCTCTAGGGCATATTTCCTTCAGCCTCCCACTTGCACTAGAGTCAATAATCTAGTTCACATCGCCATGTGATTCAACATCAATAGTTCACATCTATATGTGGTTAACACCCATAGTTCACATCGACATGTGACCAACACCCAAAGGGTTTACTAGAGTCAGTAATCTAGTTCACATCGCCATGTGATTAACACCCAAAGAGTACTAAGGTGTGATCATGTTTTGCTTGTGAGATAATTTTAGTCAACGGGTCTGTCACATTCGAGCCGTAAGTATTTTGCAAATCTCTATGTCTACAATGCTCGCACGGAGCTACTCTAGCTAATTGCTCCCACTTTCAATATGTATCTAGATCGTGACTTAGAGTCATCCAGATCGGTGTCAAAACTTGCATCGACGTAACCCTTTATTTATTTAACCTTTGTCACTTCCATAATCGAGAAACATATCCTTATTCTACTAAGGATAATTTTGACCGCTGTCCATTGATCTACTCCTAGATCACTATTGCACTCCCTTGCCAAGCATAGTGGTAGGGTATGCAATAGATCTGGTACACAGCATGACATACTTTATAGAACCTATGGCTGATGCATAGGGAATGACTTTCATTCTCTTTCTATCTTCTGCCGTGGTCGGATTTTGAGTCTTACTCAATCTCACACCTTGTAACACAGGCAAGAACTCTTTCTTTGGCTGTTCCATTTTGAACTACTTCAAAATCTTGACAAGGTATGTACTTATTGAAAAACTTATCAAGCCGCCTTGATCTATCTCTATAGATCTTGATGCTCAATATGTAAGCAGCTTCACTGAGGTCCTTCTTTGAGAAACTCCTTTCAAATACTCCTTTATGCTTTGCAGAATAATTCCACATTATTTCCGATTAACAATATGTCATTCACATATACTTATCAGAAATGTTGTAGTGCTCCCACTCACTTTCTTGTAAACACAAGCTTCTCCAAAAGTCTCAGATAAAACCATATGCTTTGATCACACTATCAAAGCGTTTATTCCAACTCCGAGATGCTTGCACCAGTCCATAGATGGATCGCTGGAGCTTGCACATTTTGTTAGCTCCTTTAGGATTGACAAAACCTTCTGGATTGCATCATATACAACTCTTCTTTAATAAATCCATTAAAGAACGTAGTTTTGACATCCATTTGCCGATTTCATAAATGTGGCAATTGCTAACATGATTCGGACAGACTTAAGCATCGCTACAGCTTGAGAAAATCTCATTTGTAGTCAACTCCTTGAACTTGTCGAAAACCTTTTGTGACAAGTCGAGCTTTGTAGATAGTAACACTACTATCGCTGTCCGCCTTCCTCTTGAAGATCCATTTATTTAACATGGCTTGCTGATCATCGAGCAAGTCCATCAAAGTCCACACTTTGTTCTCATATATGGATCCCATCTCAGATTTCATGGTCTCAAACCATTTCATGAATCTGGGCTCATCATCGCTTCCTCATAGTTCGTAGGTTCATCATGGTCTAGTAACATGACTTCTAGAATAGGATTACCGCATCACACCGGTGCGGATCTTACTCGAAGACCCACGAGGTTTGGTAGCAACTTGATCTGAAGTTTCATGATCATCATCATTAACTTCCTCACTAATTGGTGTAGGAATCATCGAACTGATTCTCGTGATGAACAACTTTCCAATAAGGGAGAAGGTACAATTACCTCATCAAGTTCTACTTTCCTCCCACTCACTTCTTTCGAGAGAAACTTCTTCTCTAGAAAGGATCCATCTTAGCAACAAATGTCTTGCTTTCGGATCTGTGATAGAAGGTGTACCCAATAGTTACCATTGGGTATTCTATGAAGACGATTCGATTTGGGTTCGAGCTTATCGTGAAAACTTTTTCACATAAGCATCACAACTCCAAACTTTAAGAAACGACAGCTTAGGTTTATCGCTAAACCATAGTTCATACGGTGTCATCTCAACGGATTTAGATGGTGCCCTATTAAACGTGAATGCAGCTGTCTCTAATGCATAGCCCCAAAACGATAGTGGTAAATCGGTAAGATACATCATAAATCGCACCATATCCAATAAAGTGCGGTTACGACGCTCGGACACACCATTATGCTGTGGTGTTCGGTGGCGTGAGTAGTGAAACTATTTCACATTTGTTTTAATCAAGGCCAAACTCAGAACTCAAATATTTTTCTTCTCGCGATCATATCGTAGAAACTTTTATTTTCTGTTACGATGATTCTTCACTTCACTCTGAAATTCTTTGAACTTTTCAAATGTTTCAGACTTGTGTTTCATCAAGTAGATATACCCATATCTGCTCAAATCATCTGTGAAGGTCGAAAATAACGATACTTGCCGTGAGCTTTAACACTCATCGGACCGCATACATCAAGATGTATTATTTCCAATAAGTCATTTGCTCGCCCATTGTTCCGGAGAACGAGTCTTTAGTCATCTTGCCCATAAGGCATGGTTCGCAAGCATCAAGTGATTCATAATCAAGTGATTCCAAAATCCCATCAGCATGGAGCTTCTTCATGTGCTTTACACCAATATGACCTAAACGGCAAGTGCCACAAATAAGTTGCACTATCATTATTAACTTTGCATCTTTTGGCATCAATATTATGAATATGTGTATCACTACGATCGAGATCCAACGAACCATTTTCATTGGGTGTGTAACCATATAAGGTTTTATTCATGTAAATGTAACAACAATTTATTCTCTTACTTAAATGAATAACCAGATTGCAATAAACATGATCAAATCATATTCATGCTCAACGCAAACGCCAAATAACATTTATTTAGGTTTAACACTAATCGAAAGTATAGGAGTGTGCGATGATGATCATATCAATCTTGGAACTACTTCCAACACTCATCGTCACTTCCCTTTCAACTAGTTTCGCTCATTCGCAACTCCTGTTTCAAGTTACTACTCTTTAGCAACTGAACCAGATCAAATACCGAGGGGTTGCTACTTAACACTAGTAAAATACACATCAATAATCTGTATATCAAATATACCTTTGTTCACTTTGCCAACCTTCTTATCCGCCAAATACTTGGGGTAGTTCCGCTCAAAGGACCAGTTCCATTGTAGCAAAAGCACTTAGTCTCGTGCTTAGATCCAGACTTGGGCTTCTTCACCGAGCAGCAACTTGCTTGCCGCTCTTCTTGAAGTTCCCTTCTTCCCTTGCCCTTTTCCTTGAGACTAGTGGTCTTGTCAACCATCAACACTTGATGTTTTTCTTGATTTCTACCTTCACGATTTTAGCATCGCAAGAGCTTGGGAATTGTTTTCGCCATCCCTTGCATATTATAGTTCATCACGAAGTTCTAGTAACTTTAGTGATGGTGACTAGAGAATTCTGTCAATCACTATCTTATCTCGAAGATTAACTCCCACTTGATTCAAGCGATTGAAGTACTCGCATAATCTGAGCACATGCTCACTAGTTGAGCGATTCTCCTCCATCTTTTAGCTATAGAACTTGTTGGAGACTTCATATCTCTCAACTCGGTATTTGCTTGAAATATTAACTTCAATTCCTGGAGCATCTCATATGGTCCATGATGTTCAAAACGCCTTTGAAGTCCCGATTCTAAGCCGTTAAGCATGGTGCACTAAACCATCAAGTAGTCATCATATTGAGCTAGCAAAACGCTCATAACGCCCTCAGATCCGCTCCTGCAATAGGTCTGCTCACCTAGCGTGCATCAAGGACATAATTCTTCAGGCAGCAATGAGGATAAACCTCAGATCACGGATCCAATCCGCAATATTGCTACTAACATTTTTCAATACAATTTTCTAGGAACACATATAAAAACATAGGGAAGCAACAACGCGAGCTATTGATCTACAACATAATCTGCAAAATACTACCAGGACTAAGTTCATGATAAATTAAAGTTCAATTAATCATATTACTTAAGAACTCCCACTTAGAAAAATATCCTCCAATTCTCTAAGTGATTGCGTGATCCATATCAACTACACCATGACCGATCATCACGTGTGATGGAGTAGTTTCAATGGTGAACATCAATATGTTGATCATATCTACTATATGATTCACGCCGACCTTTCGGTCTCCGTGTTCCGAGGTCATATCTTATATGCATAGCTCGTCAAGTATAACCTGAGTATTCTGCGTGTGCAACTGTTTTGCACCCGCTGTATTTGAACGTAGAGCCTATCACACCCGATCATCACGTGGTGTCTCAAAGACGAAGAACTTTCGCAACGGTGCATACTCGTGGAGAACACTTCTTGATAATTTAGTAAGGGATCATCTTATAATGCTACCGCCAATCAAAGCAAAATAAGATGCATAAAGGATTAACATCACATGCAATCAATATAAGTGATATGATATGGCCATCATCATCTTGTGCTTGTGATCTCCATCTCCAAGCACCGCCATGATCACCATCGCCACCGCGCCGACACCTTGATCTCCATCGTAGCATCGTTGTCGCCTCGCCAACTATTGCTTCTACGACTATCGCTATCGCTTAGTGATAAAGTAAAGCAATTACATGGCGCTTGCATTTCATACAATAAAGCGACAACCATATGGCTCTCGCCATTGCCGATAACTCGTTACAAAACATGATCATCTCATACAATAAAATATAGCATCACGCCTTGACCATATCACATCACAACATGCCCTGCAAAACAAGTTAGACGCCCTCTACTTTGTTGTTGCAAGTTTTACGTGGCTGCTACGGGCTGAGCAAGAACCGTTTTACCACGCATCAAAACCACAACGATATTCGTCAAATAGACTCCGTTTAACCTTCTCAAGGACCGGGCGAGCCACACTCGATTCAACTAAAGTGAGAGAGACAGACACCCGCCAGTCACCTTTAAGCAACGAAAGTGCTCACAGCGGTGAAACCAGTCTCGCGAAGCGCACGCGTAATGTCGGTCCGGCCGCTTCATCTCACAATACCGCTGAACCAAAGTATGACATGCTGGTAGGTAGTATGACTTGTATCGCCCACAACTCACTTGTGTTCTACTCGTGCATATGACATCAACGCATAAAACCTGGCTCGATGCCACCGCTGGGGAACGAGTAATTTCAAAATTTTCCTACGATCACGCAAGACCATGGTGATGGCATAGCAACGAGAGGGAAGAGTGTCCGTCCACGCACTGTGAGACCGAAAGCGGAAGCGTTATAACAACGCTGTTGATGTAGTCGCACGCCTTCACGATCCGACCGATCCAAGCACCGAACGACGGCACCTCCGAAGTTCTGCACACGCTCAGCTCGATGACGCCCCTCGAACTCCGATCCAGCCGAGTGTCGAGGGAGAGTTCCACAAGACGACGGTGTGGTGACGATGATGATGTTCCACCGACGCAGGCTTCGCCTAAGCTCCGCCACGGTATGATCGAGGTGTAATCTGGTGGAAGGGGCACCGCACACGCTAAGGAACGATCTAATTGATCAACTTGTGTGTCATGGGGTGCCCCTGCCCTGTGATATAAAGGAGGGAAGGGAGGGGCTGGCCGGCCTAGGAGGGAGGCGCAGGGTGTCCTACTCCTACTAGGAGTAGGATCCCCCAAATCCTAGTCCAACTAGGGTTTGACCAAGGGAGAGGGAGAGAGGCGCCACCCCTCTCCTAATCCTAATAGGACTAGGGAAGGGGGAAGGCTGCGCCAGCTATAGGGCCCCTTTTCTTTCCTCTTAAGGCCCATCAAGGCCCATTGACTCCCGGGGTTCCGTAACCCTGCATCTCAAGAAAATTCCCAATTTCACCCGGAGTGATTCCGAGTCCAAACATAGGCTTCCAATATATCAATCTTTATGTCTCGACCATTTCGAGACTCCTCGTCATGTCCCCGATCTCATCCGGACTCAACTCCTTCGGTACATCAAAACTCATAAACTCATAATATAACCGCCATCGAAACCTTGTTGCATGGATTCTACGGTTCGAGAACTATGTAGACATGACCGAGACACCTCTCGGTCAATAACCAATAGCGGACCTGATGCCCATATTGGTTCCTACATATTCTACGAAGATCTTTATCGGTCGACCGCATAACAACATACGTTGTTCCCTTTGTCATCGGTATGTTACTTGCCCGAGATTCGATCGTCGGTATCCAATACCTAGTTCAATCTCACATCGCAAGTCTCTTTTCTCGCTCCGTAATACATCATCTCACAACTAACACATTTAGTTGCAATGCTTGCAAGGCTTATGTGATGTGCATTACCGAGAGGGCCCAGAGATACCTCTCCGACAATCGGAGTGACAAATCCTAATCTCAAATATGCCAACCCAACATGTACCTTCGGAGACACCTGTAATGTACCTTTATAATCACCCAGTTACGCCAGACGCTTGGTAGCACCCAAAGTGTTCCTCGGCAAACGGGAGTTGCATAATCTCATAGTCATAGGAACATGTATAAGTCATGAAGAAAAGCACTAGCAACAAACTATACGATCAGGTGCTATGCTAATGGAATGGGTCATGTCAATCAGATCATTCAACTAATGATGTGATCCCGTTAATCAAATAACAACTCCTTGTTCATGGTTAGGAAACATAACCATCTTTGATTAACGAGCTAGTCAAGTAGAGGCATACTAGTGACACTCTGTAGGTTTATGTATTCACACATGTATTATGTTTCCGGTTAATACAATTCTAGCATGAATAATAAACATTTATCATGATATAAGGAAATAAATAATAACATTATTATTGCCTCTAGGGCATATTTCCTTCAGGCGGTTCATTTCATGAAAAAGGTGATCTTTCGTTTTGGCTTTCCACACAACATCATAACTGATAATAGTACTAATCTCTCCAAGGGTGCCATGGAAGAGTTCTGTCAACGAGAACATATCCGGCTTGATGTTTCGGCTGTTGCTCACCCTCAATCTAATGGACAAGCAGAGAGAGCTAATCAAGAGATCTTGAAGGGTATCAAACCCCGGCTCTTGGTCCCCTTACAGCAAACTCCGGGTTGTTGGGTGGAGGAGCTACCCTCTGTGCTATGGAGCATCAACACAACGCCTAACAGATGTACAGGTTATACACCTTTCTTCATGGTGTACGGAGCAGAGGCAGTTCTGCCAAGTGACATCCGACACGACTCACCCCGAGTGGCGGCTTACGTTGAGGCTGATAATGAAAAGGCTCGTCAGGATGCACTTGACTTGTTGGATGAGGAGCGAGACTTGGCAATAGCCCGCTCGGCGATTTACCAGCAAGACCTGCGCCGCTATCATAGCTGCCGGTTAGAAGCAGAGCCTTTCAGGAAGGCGACTTAGTGCTCCGGCTCATCCAGGATCAGTCTGATATGCACAAGATATCCCCTCCTTGGGAAGGACCCTTTGTGGTTAGCAAAAATCTGAACAACGGGTCATACTACCTTATCGATGTTCGGGAGCACAAAGACTCATGTAAGTCGGAGGAAGAGACCCGCTGGCCGTGGAACATAGCTCATCTTCGGCCTTACTATACTTGAGCCACCGGCTCTCAGGATATATTTTCTTTTTATTTTTAGCAATGTATATATTATATAAAGCAATAAAGCATGACCTCTTATTCTTCCCACCTTTAAAGGTTTATATATCTTTTTTACCAGGTGGTGGAAACAACCAACAGGGAGCGGATCATATCTGAATCCAGCTTTCCCTTTGGTCCGGCTTATGATCATATCTGAATCTAGCCATGGTCACTTGGGGGCTTCTTGTTCAAACATAGGTCATATTCAAACCAAAGAGAACATAGCTGTCGATACCCAATTGATCGGCATACTGCCAAACCCACTTGGGGGCTTCTTGATCATATTTGAATCATAGCTTAACCCTTTGGGTCCGACGTGGATCGATTCAATCAGCGCCATTAAACAACTCTCATGGTCACTTGGGGGCTTCCTGTTCAAACATAGGTCGTATTCGGACCAAAGAGAACATAGCTGTCGATACCCACTTGATCGGCATCGCCAAAGCCACTAGGGGCTATATGATCGTATTCGAATCTTAGCTTAACCCCTTTGGAACAGTTCATTGATCGTATTCGAATCAGAGGCCTTTGAAATTAAGTTTACTATTCATTATACTCTGTAAGTATAAATGTTATTAAGGGCAGTAAACATTATATGTGCCAACCGTCAGAGTTAAATTAACTCTCGATTTGGTTCACATAGTTTATTTAGTATATACCAAATAAGATTGCAGGTATGCTATTGTGATCATAATCATAAACCGGCCTTTATATGATGTTTTGGTTCATACTCCGGGTTATCAATACTTATGTGACCCCGGATGCGATAAGTCGCCGAGGGAATTCTATTTTGTTTTATACACAGGATAAAGCAAGAAGAATTTTGACATCAAGGAAAGATCAACATAAGCTTGAAGTATATAACGATGGCGGCTTACGAAAGTATTAAGCGCCACAAACATGCGCGAAGGCATGGCAAAGTTAAGAGGTTTTTTCGACCCTATTACAAGACTCCCCGAGTCTGAACAATGAAGCATTATTTTTTGCAAGGTCATAACGCCTGGCGGTTCACTCCTTTGGTGGGCTTGATGGTTCCGGTTATCCTTCTCCGCTCTCCTTTGGTTGCTTTGCCTCGAAGGTTGACGAGGCCCACCAATGCCACTCAAGGCTTCAAACTCAGCTTCATCATCTATTAAACCGCTGGGTCCACTTCAGGGCAAAAGTATGCTTATGCGTTGGAGGGATCAGCTGAATTGATCATATGGAGTGTTTGAATTCTCCGGTTCTCACCGCCATAGCCCGGAGAGTACTTGGAGAGGTCAAGATCGCTCCCAATAAGGGTAGCCACGGACGATGACTTTGACGCAGACGGTGAAATCATGATCATCAACACGGTACCATCCTCCTTCGACTCTGGTATCCAAGAGCAAGGTCGGCCGGGTCTAGTTCTCGAATCCATGCTTTGCCCGGCTCAATGCGGCTACGGCCCCGCTCTTGAAGATGCCCGCCTTAAACTGGATCCGCCGAGGTCAGACAATGAGACACTTCAAAGACGCCTTGCGTAAGGTGGGGAGTGGTATTTGATAAGGCTACAACAGCCAAAGCATGTTGTGACCCGGTGTATAGCTACTCCACTAGAGTGTAAACCGCCTTAAGTTTGACCAGCATGTTCAGCTTGAGGTTGGTGCTCCTGGGGCCTATGTGTTCACAAACATAAAGGTGAGCCGGAGATAACGATAACGACAATAATCAAAGGAAGGATTGCAATGTTTGGGGTTATGAACAATAACTTACCGAAGATGGCTGAGACCATTTGAGATATATGACGCTTTAAGTTGGACAGCTCGGTGGTTGCGTCTGCAAGTGAAGCCTCTGCCATCTCAGCCCGGGTCACCAGTGAAACCTTCTCATCAGCCCAGATTTTCTTCTCTGACTCAAAATTCTTCTTCAACTTCTCTTGTTCAGAGATGCTGAATTCAAATTTGGAGTTGGCTTTTTGAGTTTCAAGCTCTTGAGTTGTCAGACGGCTCTTCAGGTCAGCAATCTCTGACTCAAATTGACTTATGGTGACCTACATTGATGCCGAGTTATGGTAAGAATCATGGTAAGATAATACTAAGTCCCAAGTACTTTACAAGTAAAGATACTTGACACTTGGGGGCTAATGTATGCTGAAGAATTTTTAATCTACCATGCCGGGTTATGCATATTAAGTCTCAAGCACTTTACAAGTAAAGATACTTGACACTTGGGGGCTAATGTGTATCGCAAGTTCAAAACTATCATGCTATAGCCGGGTTAAATATATTCTCTTTAAACCGGACAAACCAACAGTAAGCAGATTTCTAAGTCTACAACATATTTATTTATAAGCAACAGACTTGGGGGCTGGTACAGTAAGTAAGATCCAGGAAAATAGCACAAGTTATACCTCAGATTTGTGCTGTATTTGTTTCACCATGTCAATTTCCAGGTCATGGCTATTATGCACTTGATTCAGATAACCCGAGACTATATCACCAATGCTTAAGTGAGTATAATCAGTAATGTCCTGCTTGGCCTTTGGCATTCGACAAGTTCTTCCTTGGCAGTACATTTGGCAAGGATAGTAGGCCGCCCTGGTTCAACAAACTGACTTTTCAAAACTTCAACTTCCGGGTCAGTCGTCTTGACCGGGCTAGGAGCTTCCGGTTTATCGGAACTGTTGAGAGTATCTTCGACATGCGGGTCAGAGGTTGGCACCGGAATGTCAGAAGCCGGTTCAGGCGGCTGATGGGTGGAGTTGTCTGGAGCGCATATATCAGCGCCGTTCGCCACAATCGGGTCTTGGGATGGCTTATTCTTCTTTGCCCTCTTGCTGGGCTTCACTTGCATGCTGTTAACAAAGGTAGAAGGATGAATACTAAAGCATGAGTAAGGTCAAAGCCTGGAGTAACTTAAGTTACAGTACCCGGGAGCAGTTTTGAAAATCGGCATGTTTGATTGCATAGACTTGCCGGAGGAAGGAGAGGTATCCTGATAATTGGAGTCAGATGAATTGAGAGGTTGGCGAATTAAACCCGCCAAAGGTAAAACAGAACGTAAATTGGAGATAACCTCAGTCCGACGCTTCCTAGTTACGTCAGGTAAGCCGGAGGAGAGTTCTGCATCCTTGTTGGTCCGGGTCTGCCTCCGGCTTTCAATCTGTTGTTGCTTCAAAAGAAATTGAGGATCTTGATAAGCTAGAGGATGTGAAAATCTTACTTTCCGGGTCACTCTTCGAACTTTTTGCTTGGGCACCGGCTCTGAGTCGGAGGAAATTATAGTTACCTCTTCGCCACCGCTTATTGTTCCCTTATCCTCCCGAAGGATGAAATGTCAATAAAAATAATGGCAAAGGAGTTAAGAGAATCAGGATTACCTCTTCGTCATCCGAAGAAGTGTCATCCAATTTGAGTAAATCGGAAGCGCTAGGTTTCTTCTTCTTTGAAGTTCCCGTTTTGACGGCTTTCCTTTCGGTCTTTTTGGCTGTCCTGGCTTGTTTAGCAGCCTCATGGTCATACCGACCTTCCAAAAGTTGTCATCGGCCCGTGAAAAAGATAAGAAATTGTGAGTACAAGTAAGGTGTGACAAGGCTAGGAATATTTATTAAGGTCGATGACTCACTGCAGGGGCCAGGTTCTTCTTGCAGAAGGGAAGTAAGCCGAAGGTGTTAATAGTTACTGTGCCCTCCTTCAGCAGCGACTGGGTCGTGGCTTCCACCATGTCATCTGGTAAGTCGTCAGAGCTATGACGCAGCGGATCATCCTTTTCGCCTGAATAAGTAAACATTAAGCCGGGACGACGGCTTAACGGAAGTACTCGCCAAGCGACCCAAACTCGGACCAGATCAATGCCGTTTAGGCCATTTCCCAAAAGATCTTTGATCTTCTTGATGGTGGGATTGAGAGGCAGACGCTCAATAGTAGTTAGCTTGTTCGCTAGCGGATGGTTGGACTCAAGGCGCAGGCGCGAAGCCGGGCAGAGGGCTCTCGTTAGCCGGGAAGTGTCCCGCAATAGAACCGTGTCCGATTCCAATCTTTCGATGACTCGGCAGTTCAGCATAAGGGAAAAGGCAGTCTCTCCGTCGCTGAATTGAGATACCGCCAAGTTCAAGACTGGGACCGTTGGCACGTTCATTCTGCCGGTTCAAGTAGAAAAGCTCTCGGAACAAAAGCAGATTTGGCTCCTCTCCCAGGTACACCTCGCAGAAGACTTGGAAATTACAGATATTTGACACAGAATTGGGTCCAATATCTTGAGGTCTAAGGTCAAAGAAATTCAAAACCTCCCTGAAGAATTTTGAGCCGGGAGGGGCAAATCCCCGGCTCATGTGATCCGTAAAAACTACTACCTCCCCATCTTTGGGTTGAGGCCTTTCTTCAGACGGGTCAGGGGCACGATAAGACATGACCTCCTTCTTAGGCAGATGGCCAGACTTCACAAATTCAGATAGTTTACTCCTCATGACTGTGGATGGGACCCAATTACAGGTCACAGGAGCCTTGGCCGCCTTAGGTGCCATGACAAAAATTGAGGCCTATGACAAAATAAGAGGTTCCAGCTCAAATTTAACCCGGAGGAAAATATTTAAAACTAGTCAAGATGGCGGCTTAAGAAGGGGCCTAATGATATATGGATGACTATGCGATAAATATTAAGCCTCTACAGGTGTCAAATGAGCAGTTAAACATATTCGACAGAGGTAGTTTTTCACTTCCGGGTGGAACAAACAAGTTTCACAAGTTGCTGTTATCATTTCGGATCAAACAACTGTTCTAAAAAGAAAAGTTTCTAGACCTAGAACCGGTGCAGATGAAGGTCAAGGGCTCAAATGGGGCCTCTGTGTGACATAAAGGGATCTATTTGCATTCAAAATAGGTGCGGAATGTCTACCGCATCAGTTTTTACCATCTTCAAGATCAAGAAGAGCGGAGGTGATGAAATCTATGGAAGGATCCTGATGAACAGCGAAGAACGCGAAGAACTCGAAGGTCCTAGTGTGGATCTACGAAGCAGGGAAGAGAAGACTTACAGATGCTGGATTGCAGCGGAGGGTCGTTGCGTTTTTCTGGTCAAACCAAGTTGATGCAGCGGCCGGAGTTGGTGAAGACGAAGAGATCTGCAACGGCGTCGGCGGCGGAGCTCGAGCGACAGAGAAGCAGCAAGAGGAAGAGGATGACTGGAAGGAGGAGAATGGGAAGATCTAGTTCGCGCCTATTTATAAGGAAAGGATAGCTGAGACGGTGCGAGAAACGAGGAGATAAAAGTTATTATCCAGCGGCCCCGACGCCTCGGTTTTTGGAACAGTCAGTAAAGGCAAAGATCCGTTGGAGGATACAATGAAGTAAAGAATGAATATAAGTAAGGATGACGTCACGGCGGGTTAACACGAATCCAAAAGATGACGTCATGGCGGGTTAAAGAAAACCTTTGCACAACCAGAAGACTGAAGATTTACTTCTTAAGGTATTTTAAGATTCACATGAACAGGTTCAAATCATTCTGGGGCCTAATGTTGGGGATATAACTATTTGCGTAAGGCGCCCAGGAGGGGCCGGGTTACACAAAGAAGACTCACCAGATCGAAGCCTGTAATCAAGCATGAAGACGGCGGTTCAATAAAGGGCTTAAGGCCCACAGGCGACTTAAGGCCAGTTGTAACAAACCGCCACAATGGCATGACTTGTATCATAGGGTAGATTTAACTAGTCATAGAGCTGGACACTGTTTATAAGCTGGCCGGGACTCTGTAAGCCGCAGGGCGTCAACCCGTGTATATAAGGGGACGACCTGCTGGCGACTTAAGGGCAAGAAACAACTCCTCGAGAGCCGGGCATAGCGTATCTCGCTCCCTGGTTATCGAAACATCAAGCAATACCAACCCAACTAGACATAGACCTTACCTTCACCATAAGGGTCCGAACTAGTATAAACCTCTCGTGTCCTTTGTCCCGATTAACCCCTTTAAGCTTCCTAGTTGCGATGGCTCTACGACTAAGTCCTTGCATGAGGACATCTACCGTGACAATTCCACGGCACTTAGTGTGCTATCAAATGCCACAACATAACTGGGTGATTATAAAGATGCTCTACAGGTGTCTCCGATGGTGCTTGTTGAGTTGGCATAGATCGAGATTAGGATTTGTCACTCCATTATCGGAGAGGTATCTCTGGGCCCTCTCGGTAATGCACATCACTATAAGCCTTGCAAGCAATGTAACTAATGAGTTAGTTATGGATGATGCATTACGGAATGAGTAAAGAGACTTGCGGTAACAAGATTGAACTAGGTATGATGATACCGATGATCGAATCTCGGCAAGTAACATACCGATGACAAAGGGAACAACGATGTTGTTATGCGGTTTCGACCGATAAAGATCTTCGAGAATATGTAGGAACCAATATGAGCATCCAGGTTCCGCTATTGGTTATTGAGCGGAGATGAGTCTCGGTCATGTTCACATAGTTCTCGAACCCGTAGGGTCCGACGCTTAACGCTCGATGACGATCGGTATTATGAGTTTATGTGTTTTGATGTACCGAAGGTAGTTCGGAGTCCCGGATGTGATCACTGACATGACGAGGAGTCTCAAAATGGTCGAGACATGAAGATTGACATATTTGAAGGTTATGTTTGGACACCGGAAAGGTTTCAGATAGGTTCGGGCATTTTTTGGAGTATTGGGGGTTACCGGAACTCCCCGGGGGGTTAATGGGCCTTCATGGGCCATGGTGGAAGAGAGGAGGATGCGGCCAAGTGGAGGGGCGCACCCCCAAGCCCAATCCGAATTAGGGAGGGGGGCCGGCCCCCTTTCCTTCTCTCCGTCTTCCCCTTCCTTCCCCCTCCTAGTTGGACTAGGAAAGGGGGGAACCTACTCCTAGTAGGAGTAGGATTCCTCCCTTAGAGCGCGCCCTATGAGGCAGGCCAACCCCCGCATGACTCGACGCTCCGTCGGTTTTGCACCTTATCCACCACGTCAGCGTGGGCCAGTGGGATGGGGTCAGTTGCTGCCTATCCGTCTACTTCGTCCCTCCCCAACTCCAACCTCCAAGGCGGCGGTGTTCTGACGCACGAAGAACTGAAGAAGGTAGGCGTGCACGCACGTCGCTCTCTGCCTGCCTGAACCTGGAACTGCAAGCAACGGTGACTAGTCCGTCGCAGGCCAGAGGCTCCGTGGACAGTATTATTTTTACTAAATGACGTCTCGATGATCCTATTTCGCCAGCTGACTCTTGGGAAAACTTATTTCATTCGTCTGACCCCCTTCGCGCCGGACTGATAGACGTCTCACTTCACGTTGCCGGGCCGCCCATGATGACGCCTTTGACCGAAGCCGACGACCGGTTGCCAGCGTGGCAACCACCATACCCGCTGACCCGGTAGGCGTGATTCAGTCAGATGAGCCGAGTTTCTACGCTAGACTTTGTTCTTGCAATAATCAGACCGTCGATATATCCAACTACCGTGGTGTTGTAGGCGATCCGCCAACATACCGGATAGTCCGATGTCCTCCCACAACACACGATCTATTTGGCGACCACGCTTGTCGATCATCCGCACATTAAGTTGGCACGATTGAGTCGCTAGGGCCATAGCGCACGTCATGCACCTACTTACTTGGCATTTATCCTAAAATAGAAAATTATCTTGCTAGGCGCTTAAATAGTCAGACGGTCTAGCTCTCCATTATTCTGTCATTGCTGTGTGGGTCTAGATGGTATCGAAAGCATCCTATTTAGCCTCCAAACCCCCCATTTTGGAGAAACCATTTGCCATTACTCCCCGCCGCCGGCGCCAGCACCTACACACGCCTCCGTCGTGCAGGATTGGATCTTGATGGCCGATAAGCCGACTCCATCCCCAAAACCAAGGAAGGAGTTGATTGATCAGTACATAGAAGGACTGGAGCACCAAGTTCGTGCGAAGATTGCCGGTAAGCGGGTTATTGGTGCCACCCCCATGGAAGGAGGATCCATCAATCATTCTGCTCATGTAAGTAATCCCGATTTCAAATTGATGGTTACGATTTTTGATTATGCATGGAACATTACCAATTAAATCCTATGTTTGGGGGACAATCTGGATTCATGCTGTGGTTCAAATGTATGGATCCGTATATATTTAATTTAGTAGTCGGGTTTTCTAATGTGCATAAGCCATTTGAAACCAGTAGTAATTAAATTTGTCATCATAGGTGGCCTTTGATATATTCTCACATGCAGTTTGGTTCAATTTTATAGATATGCCAACATAGTTGCTTGGCATTTGAGCTTGTAGTCTGGTGGTATTTGATATATTTCCACATACTGTTAGCACAATCATCAGTTCATTTGGATTGCATAGATGGCTTTTGCTGTTCATATTGTTCTATATTTACATTGCTCATTCAACAATTTTATGGCACATGCGGAGGTAAATGCCAAGTTGAAAGAGCAACTTGAGAAAGGCTGTCGTGGATTTGTCACGGCAGATGTCCTAATCAAAGGACTTAAGTGTGGAGCCATCACAGCGTTGGTTAGCTCGAAGGGGTTGAACGGGACAAGGGACACGAGTTTACCCAGGTTCAGCCTCTCTCAACGAGGTAAAAGCCTACTTCCTGCTTTGTGTTGTATTGCTTGAGTATCAATTACAAGGGAGCGGAATCGCTTGACCTAGCTCTTGATCAATTGTCTCTTCCCTTAACCCGCCCTAGGGTCTGGCCTTTATATACACAGGTCAAGGCCCTAGGCTTTACAAGAGTCCAAGTCGGACCACACAACATGGCTGACCCGGGTTCTAAATCTCCTTGCATTTCTGGACAAGCCATGACCCGACGGCTTACTGACGCTGGGTCTCACATCATCTTTTGGGCCTGGGCTCATGGCGGCTCATCATACATGTCGTCCTCCTAACCTTCATGTGACCTTGAGGGCTGTCAGCCCTTAATCTCTGAGTCGCAAACAATGTAACCCGGACCCTTCTGGGCGGGTCTCACCGTCGGGGTTATATCCCCAACATTAGGCCCCAGATTGATTTGAACATGTTCATGCCAATATTCATCTTCCGATTGGCGAGTCTTTTCTGATTCTTTCCAAAGCTTTATTCCTGAATGGGTAACTCTAACCCGCCATGACATCACACAAAATAAATCTGAACATAATCGATGACATCACAACGGAGCTTTTTTACATTAATTGGTCATCCGAAAATTCAGGCACCTCCAATATTGAGATAATCATCATGCCTCCTTGATCCTCGCGCCTGCCATTTTCACTGTCTCACCTTTCCAGAAGGAAATATGCCCTAGAGGCAATAATAAAGTTGTTATTTATATTCCCTTATATCATGATAAATGTTTATTATTCATGCTAGAATTGTATGAAATGGAAACTTAGTACATGTGTGAATACATTGACAAAACAGAGTGTCACTAGTATGCCTCTACTTGACTAGCTCGTTAATCAAAGATGGTTAAGTTTCCCAGCCATATACATGATTTGTCATTTGATAAACGGGATCACATCATTAGAGAATGATGTGATTGACAAGACCCATCCGTTAGCTTAGCATGATGATCATTTAGTTTGTTGCTATTGTTTTCCACATGACTTATACATGTTCCTATGACTATGAGATTATGCAACCCCCGGATAACGAGAGAACACTTAGTGTTGGGGATATAACTATTTGTGTAAGCAGCCCAGGAGGGGCCGGGTTATGCAAAGAAGACTCGCCAGATCGAAGCCTGTAATCAAGCATGAAGATGGCGGTTCAATAAAGGGCTTAAGGCCCACAGGCGACTTAAGGCCCATTGTAACAAACCGCCACAATGGCATGACTTGTATCATAGGGTAGATTTAACTAGTCACAGAGCTGGACACCGTTTATAAGCCGATCGATTCAGAAGCCGCAGGCGCCAACCCGTATATAAGGGGACGACCACCGGGCGGCTTAAGGGCAAGAAACAACTCCTCGAGAGCCGGGCATAGCGATCTCGCCCTCGGTTATCGAAACATCAAGCAATACCAACCCAACTAGACGTAGGCCTTACCTTCACCATAAGGGGCCGAACTAGTATAAACCTCTCGTGTCCATTGTCCCGATTAACCCCTTTAAGCTTCCTAGTTGCGATGGCTCTACGACTAAGTCCTTGCATGAGGAAATCTGCCGTGACAATTCCACGACACTTAGTGTGCTATCAAATGCCACAACATAACTGGGTGATTATAAAGATGCTCTACAGGTGTCTCCGATGGTGCTTGTTGAGTTGGCATAGATCGAGATTAGGATTTGTCACTCCATTATCGGAGAGGTATATCTGGGCCCTCTCGGTAATGCACATCACTATAAGCCTTGCAAGCAGTGTAACTAATGAGTTAGTTGCGGGATGATGCATTACTGAATGAGTAAAGAGACTTGCCGGTAACGAGATTGAACTAGGTATGATGATACCGACGATCGAATCTCGGGCAAGTAACATACCGATGACAAAGGGAACAACGTATGTTGTTATGCGGTTTGACCGATAAAGATCTTCGTAGAATATGTAGGAACCAATATGAGCATCCAGGTTCCGCTATTGGTTATTGAGCGGAGATGAGTCTCGGTCATGTCTACATAGTTCTCGAACCCGTAGGGTCCGCACGCTTAACGTTCGATGACGATCGGTATTATGAGTTTATGTGTTTTGATGTACCGAAGGTAGTTCGGAGTCCCGGATGAGATCACTGACATGACGAGGAGTCTCAAAATGGTCGAGACATGAAGATTGATATATTTGAAGGTTATGTTTGGACACCGGAAAGGTTTCAGATAGGTTCGGGCATTTTTCGGAGTATTGGGGGTTACCGGAACTCCCCGGGGGGTTAATGGGCCTTCATGGGCCATGGTGGAAGAGAGGAGGATGCGGCCAAGTGGAGGGGCGCACCCCCCAAGCCCAATCCGAATTAGGGAGGGGGGCCGGCCCCCCTTTCCATCTCTCCGTCTTCCCCTTCCTTCCCCTCCTAGTTGGACTAGGAAAGGGGGGAACCTACTCCTAGTAGGAGTAGAATTCCTCCCTTAGAGCGCGCCCCATGAGGCAGGCCGACCCCCTCCTCCACTCCTTTATATACGGGGGAGGGGGGCACCCCATAGACACACAAGTTGATTTCTTATCCGTGTGCGGTGCCCCCTCCACAGATTTCCACCTCGGTCATATTGTCATAGTGCTTAGGCGAAGCCCTGCGTCAGTAACTTGATCATCACCGTCAACACACCGTCGTGCTGAGGAAACTCTCCCTCGACCTCAGCTAGATCTAGAGTTCGTGGGACGATACCGAGCTAAACGTGTGTAGATCGCAGAGGTGCCGTGCGTTTGGTACTTGATCGGTTGGATCGCCAAGACGCTCGACTACATCAATCAAGCATTAAACGCTCCGCTTTCGGGTTCACGAGGGCACGTGGACACACTCTCCCCACTCGTTGCTATGCTTCTCCTAGATAGATCTTGCGTGATCATAGGATTTTTTTTGAAATACTACGTTCCCCAACAGTGGCATCCGAGCTAGGTCTATGCATAGATGTTATATGCACGAGTAGAACACAAAGAGTTGTGGGCGATAATAGTCATACTGCTTACCAGCATGTCATACTTTGATTCGGCGGTAATGTTGGATGAAGCAGCCCAGACCGACATTACTTGACCGCGTTCATGAGACTGGTTCTACTTCCGTGCTTTGCACACAGGTGGCTAGTGGATGTCTGTTTCTCCAACTTTAGTTGAATCGAGTGTGACTACGCCTGGTCCTTGTTGAAGGTTAAAACAACACACTTGACGAAAAATCGTTGTGGTCTTTGATGCATAGGTAAGAACGGTTCTTGCTAAACCCGTAGCAGCCACGTAAAATTTGCAACAACAAGTAGAGGACGTCTAACTTGTTTTTGCAGGGTATGTTGTGATGTGATATGGTCAAGACGTGATGATATATAAATTGTTGTATGAGATGATCATGTTTTGTAACTGTTATCGGCAACTGGCAGGAGCCTTATGGTTGTCGCTTTATTGTATGAAATGCAATCACCATGTAATTGCTTTACTTTATCACTAAGCGGTAGCGATAGTTGTGATAGCAATAGTTGGTGAGACGACAACGATGCTTCGATGGAGATCAAGGTGTCAAGCCAGTGATGATGGTGATCATGACGGTGCTTTGGAGATGGAGATCAAAGGCACAAGATGACGATGGCCATATCATATCACTTATATTGATTGCATGTGATGTTTATCCTTTATGCATCTTATTTTGCTTAGTTTGACGGTAGCATTATAAGATGATCTCTCACAAAATTTCAAGGTATAAGTGTTCTCCCTGGGTATGCATCGTTGTGACAGTTCGTCGTGCCGAGATACCACGTGATGATCGGGTGTGATAAGCTCTACGTTCACATATAATGGGTGCAAGCCAGTTTTGCACACGCAGAATACTCGGGTTAAACTTGACGAGCCTAGCATATGCAGATATGGCCTCGGAACACTGAGACCGAAAGGTCGAGCGTGAATCATATAGTAGATATGATCAACATAGTGATGTTCACCATTGAAAACTACTCCATCTCACGTGATGATCGGACATGGTTTAGTTGATTTGGATCACGCGATCACTTAGATGATTAGAGAGATGTCTATCTAAGTGGGAGTTCTTAAGTAATATGATTAATTGAACTTTAATTTATCATGAACTTAGTACCTGATAGTATTTTGCATGTCTATGTTGTTGTAGATCAATGGCCCGTGCTACTATTCCTTTGAATTTTAATGCGTTCCTAGAGAAAGCTAAGTTGAAAGATGATGGTAGCAACTACACGAACTGGGTCCGTAACTTGAGGATTATCTTCATTGCTGCATAGAAGAATTACGTCCTGGAAGCACCGCTAGGTGCAAGACCCGCTGCAGGAGCAACACCAGACGTTGTGAACACCTGGCAGAGCAAAGCTGATGACTACTCGATAGTTCAACGTGCCATGCTTTACGGCCTAGAACCGGGACTTCAACGATGTTTTGAACGTCATGGAGCATATGAGATGTTCCAGGAGTTGAAGTTAATATTTCAAGAAAATGCCCAGATTGAGAGATATGAAGTCTCCAATAAGTTCTACAGCTGCAAAATGGAGGAGAATAGTTCTGTCAGTGAACATGTACTCAAAATGTGTGGGTATCATAATCACTTGACTCAGCTGGGAGTTAATCTTCCGGTTGATAGTGTCATTGACAAAGTTCTTCAATCACTGCCACCAAGCTACAAAAGCTTCATGATGAACTATAATATGCAAGGGATGGATAAGACAATTTCCGAGCTCTTTGCGATACTAAAGGCCGTGGAGGTAGAAATCAAGAAGAAGCATCAAGTGTTGATGGTCAACAAGACCACTAGTTTCAAGAAAAAGGGTAAAGGGAAGAAGGGGAACTTCAAGAAGAACGGCAAGGAAGTTGCTGCTCAAGTGAAGAATCCCAAGTCTGGACCTAAGCCTGAGACTGAGTGCTTCTACTGCAAAGGGACTGGTCACTGGAAGCGGAACTGCCCCAAGTATTTGGTGGATAAAAAGGATGGCAAAGTGAAAGGTATATTTGATGTACATGTTATTGATGTGTACCTTACTAATGCTCGCAATAGAGCCTGGGTATATGATACTGGTTCTGTTGCTCATATTTGCAACTAAAAACAGGGACTACGGATTAAGCAAAGATTGGCTAAGGACGAGGTGACGATGCGCGTGGGAAATGGTTCCAAAGTCGATGTGATCGCTGTCGACACGCTACCTCTACATCAACCTTCGGGATTAGTTTTAGACATGAATAATTGTTATTTGGTGCCAGCGTTAAGCATGAACATTATATCTGGATCTTGTTTGATGCGAGACGGTTATTCATTTAAATCATAGAATAATGGTTGTTCTATTTATGTGAGTAATATCTTTTATGGTCATGCACCCATGATGAGTGGTCTATTTTTACTAAATCTCGATAGTAGTGACACACATATTCATAGTATTGAAGCCAAAAGATATAAGTTTAATAACGATAGTGCAACTTATTTGTGGCACTGACGTTTAGGTTATATTGGTGTAAAGCACATGAAGAAACTCCATGCTGATGGGCTTTTGGAATCACTTGATGCTTGCAAACCATGCCTCATGGGCAAGATGACTAAGACTCCGTTCTCCGGAACAATGGAGCGAGCAACAGACTTGTTGGAAATAATACATACTTGTGTATGCGGTCCAATGAGTGTTGAGGCTCGAGGCGGGTATCGTTATTTTCTTACCTTCACAGATGATTCGAGCAGATATGGGTATATCTACTTGATGAAACATAAGTCTGAAGCATTTGAAAAGTTCAAAGAATTTCAAAGTGAAGTGGAAAATAATTGTAACAATAAAATAAAGTTTCTACGATCTGATCGTGGAGGAGAATATTTGAGTTACGAGTTTGGTCTTCATTTGAAACAATGCGAAATAGTTTCGCAACTCCCGCCACCCGGAACACCACAACGTAATGGTGTGTCCGAATGTCGTAACCGCACTTTATTAGATATAGTGCGATCTATGATGTCTCTTACTGATTTACCGTGGGGTTATGCTTTAAAGACTACTGCATTCACGTCAAATAGGGCACCATCTAAATCCGTTGAGATGACACCATATGAACTGTGGTTTGGCAAGAAACCCAAGTTGTCATTTCTTAAAGTTTAGGGCTGCGATGCTTATGTGAAAAAGCTTCAACCTGATAAGCTCGAACCCAAATCGGAGAATGTGTCTTCATAGGATACCCAAAGGAGACTGTTGGGTACACCTTCTATCACAGATCCGAAGGCAATATATTCGTTGCTAAGAATGGATCCTTTCTAGAGAAGGAGTTTCTCTCGAAAGATGTGAGTGGGAGGAAAGTGGAACTTGATGAGGTAACTGTACCTGCTCCCTTATTGGAAAGTAGTTCATCACAGAATCAATTCTTGTGATCCCTACATCAATTAGTGAGGAAGCTAATGATAATGATCATGAAACTTCTGATCAAGTTACTACTAAACCTCGTAGGTCAACCAGAGTAAGATCCGCACCAGAGTGGTACAGTAATCCTGTTCTGGAGGTCATGTTACTTGACCATGACGAACCTACGAACTATGAGGAAGCGATGATGAGCCCAGATTCCGCGAAATGGCTTGAGGCCATGAAATCTGAGATGGGATCCATGTATGAGAACAAATGGACTTTGGTTGACTTGCCCGACGATCGGCAGGCCATAGAGAATCAATGGATCTTCAAGAAGAAGACTGACGCTGACGGTAATGTTACTGTCTAGAAAGCTCGACTTGTTGCGAAAAGTTTTCGACAAGTTCAAGGAGTTGACTACGATTAGACCTTCTCACACGTAGCGATGCTTAAGTCCGTCCGAATCATATTAGCAATTGCCGCATTTTATGATTATGAAATTTGGCAAATGGATGTCAAAACTGCATTCCTGAATGGGTTTCTGGAAGAAGAGTTGTATATGATGCAACCCGAAGGTTTTATCGATCCAAAGGATGCTAACAAAGTGTGCAAGATCCAATGATCCACTTATGGACTGGTGAAAGCATCTGGAGTTGGAATAAATGTTTTGATAGTGTGATCAAAGCATATGGTTTTATACAGACTTTTGGAGAAGCCTGTATTTACAAGAAAGTGAGTGGGAGCTGTGTAGCATTTCTAATATTATATGTGGATGACATATTGTTGATTGGAAATGATATATAATTTTTGGATAGCATAAAAGGATACTTGAATAAAAGTTTTTCTATGAAAGACTTCAGTGAAGCTGCTTATATATTAGGCATCAAGATCTATAGAGATAGATCGAGATGCTTAATTGGACTTTCACAAAGCACATACCTTGATAAAGTTTTGAAGAAGTTCAAAATGGATCAAGCAAAGAAAGGGTTCTTGCCTGTGTTACAAGGTGTGAAGTTGAGTCGACTCAATGCCCCACCACTTCGTAAGATAGAGAGAAAATGAAAGTCATTCCCTATGCTTCAGCCATAGGTTCTATCATGTATGCAATGCTGTGTACCAGACCTGATCTGTGCCTTGCTATTAGTTTAGCATGGAGGTACCAAAGTAATCCAGGAGTGGATCACTGGACAACGGTCAAGAACATCCTGAAATACCTGAAAAGGACTAAGGATATGTTTCTCATTTATGGAGGTGAGAAAGAGCTCGTCGTAAATGGTTACGTCGATGCAAGCTTTGACACTGATCCGGATGACTCTAAGTCACAAACCGTATACATA
The DNA here is from genome assembly GCA_021605205.1 of Aegilops longissima. NCBI lineage: Eukaryota > Viridiplantae > Streptophyta > Magnoliopsida > Poales > Poaceae > Aegilops > Aegilops longissima. The sequence goes on from CM038678.1 coordinate 129,581,251, forward strand.
TTTATATTGAACGATGGAGCTGTCAGTTGGTGCAGTTCTAAGCAAAGCGCCGTATGGATCTACGGTGAAGCGGAGTACATAGCTGCTTCGGAAGCAGCAAATGAAGGAGTCTGGATGAAGGAGTTCATATCCGATCTAGGTGTCATACCTAGTGCATCGGGTCCAATGAAAATCTTTTGTGACACTACTGGTGCAATTGCCTTGGCAAAGGAATCCAGATTTCACAAGAGAATCAAGCACATCAAGAGACGCATCAATTCCATCCGCGATCAAGTCAAGAAGGGAGGCATAGAGATTTGCAAGATACATACGGGTCTGAATGTTGCAGACCCGTTAACTAAGCCTCTCTCACGAGCAAAACATGATCAGCACCAAGACTCCATGGGTGTTAGAATCATTACTATGTAATCTAGATTATTGACTCTAGTGCAAGTGGGAGACTGAAGGAAATATGCCCTAGAGGCAATAATAAAGTTGTTATTTATATTTCCTTATATCATGATAAATGTTTATTATACATGCTAGAATTGTATTAACCGGAAACTTAGTACATGTGTGAATACATAGACAAAACAGAGTGTCACTAGTATGCCTCTACTTGACTATCTCGCTAATCAAAGATGGTTAAGTTTCCTAGGCATAGACATGAGTTGTCATTTGATAAATGGGATCACATCATTAGAGAATGATGTGATAGATAAGACCCATCCGTTAGCTTAGCATGATGATCGTTTAATTTGTTGCTATTGCTTTCCTCATGACTAATACATGTTCCTATGACTATGAGATTATGCAACTCTCGAATAATGGAGGAACACTTAGTGTGCTATCAAACGTCACAACGTAACTGGGTGATTATAAAGATGCTCTATAGGTGTCTCCGATGGTGTTTCTTGAGTTGGCACAGAACGAGATTAGGATTTGTCACTCCGACTATCGGAGAGGTATCTCTGGGCTCTCTCGCTAATGCACATCACTATAAGACTTGCAAGCAATGTAACTAATGAGTTAGTTGTGGGATGATGCATTACGGAACGAGTAAAGAGACTTGCCGGTAACGAGATTGAACTAGGTATTATGATACCGACGATCAAATCTCGGGCAAGTAACATACCGATGACAAAGGGAACAACGTATGTTGTTATGCGATTTGATCGGTAAAGATATTCATAGAATATGTAGGAACCAATATGAGCATCCAGGTTCCGCTATTGGTTATTGACGGGAGATGAGTCTCGGTCATGTCTACATAGTTCTCGAACCCGTAGGGTCCGCACGCTTAACATTCGATGACGATCGGTATTATGAGTTTATGTGTTTTGATGTACCGAAGGTAGTTCAGAGTCCTGGATGTGATCACGGACATGACGAGGAGTCTCGAAATGGTCGAGGCATGAAGATTGATATATTGGAAGGTTATGTTTGGACACCGGAAAGGTTTCAGATAGGTTCGGGATTTTTCCGGAGTACCGGGGGTTACCGGAACCCCCCGGGGGGTTAATGGGCCTTCATGGGCCATGGTGTAAGAGAGGAGGAGGCGGCCAAGTGGAGGGGCGCGCCCCCCAAGCCCAATCCGAATTGGGGAGGGGGGCCGGCCCCCCTTTCCTTCTCTCTGTCTTCCCCTTCCTTCCTCCCTCCTAGTTGGACTAGGAATGGGGGGAACCTACTCCTAGTAGGAGTAGGATTCCCCCCTTGGGGCATGCCCTATGAGGCCGGCCGGCCCCCTCCTCCACTCCTTTATATACGGGGGAGGGGGGCACCCCATAGACACACAAGTTGATTTCTTAGCCGTGTGGCGGTGCCCCCCTCCACAGATTTCCACCTCCGTCATATTGTCGTAGTGCTTAGGCAAAGCCCTGCGTCGGTAACTTCATCATCACCGTCAACACGCCGTCGTGCTGACGAAACTGTCCCTCGACCTCAGCTGGATCTAGAGTTCGTGGGACGTAACCGAGCTGAACGTGTGCAGATCGCGGAGGTGCCGTGCGTTCGGTACTTGATCGGCTGGATCACGAAGACGTTCGACTACATCAATCGATTACTAAACGCCCGCCGGGTTCACGAGGGTACGTGGACACACTCTCCTGCTCATTGCTATGCTTCTCCTAGATAGATCTTGCGTGATCGTAGGAATTTTTTTGAAATACTACGCTCCCCAACAAAGGGCATCCGAGCCAGGTCTATGCGTAGATGTTATATGCACGAGTAGAACACAAAGAGTTGTGGCCGATAATAGTCATACCGCTTACCAAAGATGTCATACTTTGATTCAACAAGATTGTTGGATGAAGCGCCTGCACCGACATTACATGACCGTGTTCATGAGACTGGTTCTACTGCCGTGCTTCGCACACAGGTGGCTAGTGGGTGTCTGTTTCTCCAACTTTAGTTGAATCGAGTGTGACTATGCCCAGTCCTTGTTGAAGGTTAAGACAACACACTTGACGAAAAATCGTTGTGGTTTTTGATGCGTAGGTAAGAACTGTTCTTGCTAAACCCATAGCAGCCACGTAAAATTTGCAACAACAAGTAGAGAACGTCTAACTTGTTTCTGCAGGGTATGTTGTGATGTGATATGGTCAAGACGTGATGATATATAAATTGTTGTATGAGATGATCATGTTTTGTAACAGTTATCGGCAACTGGCAGGAGCCTTATGGTTGTCGCTTTATTGTATGAAATGCAATCACCATGTAATTGTTTTACTTTATTACTAAGCGATAGCGATTTGTTCCAACAGGCTTGACTGAATGGGCACGTGAAAATCATATGGTCAACTGTTTCTTCAACATGGCGACCAACAGGAGACAATCATAATTGTTCCCAATGTTGTAATGACGCCTCCTTAGCATACTCTGGGTATTGAGTCGGTTATGGAAGAGCAACCACCTGAACACCTTGAGCTTCATTGTACATCTAGATCGCCATAGCAGGCTGAAGACAGTATGGACACGGGCCTCTCGAAAGCAGAACTTGTAATAATCAGACGCTTTGAATTCGGACTTCCCCCAAGTATAAAGCCAGATATCAGAGATCGAGGTGGTCGGGTTGGTTTGCAAAAAAAGAGTCTGAAGGTCCCGTAATTCCTCGAGAGCCTGGGGTGTAAGCTTCAAATGGAAGTTTTCATGTAGTGTCGTGCTCTCCAAGAAATGCTTAACCGAGACGTCTTCATGCAACGCAAATGCGAAAGCCCGAGGATGTGAGACTTGTAAGACATTGTCCAACCATAGATCTTTCCAAAAAAGTGTTGTCATCCCATCAACCACCACAACCTTTGAAATCCCACGAAATTGGGGCGTGAGTTTAAGAATGTCCCGCCACTAGAAAGAGCCCAACGGATCTGTGGCATGTGGAATACGATCAGTATAGTAGGCATCCCAGATCAGACGGACCCATGGGACGTCCTTTTTGTTATAGAATTGATGCAAGAATTTCATCAAGAGGGTTTCATTTTGAATCTTTAGGTTGATCACTCCTAAACCTCCGCATTTCTTAGGTTTGCAAACCATATCCCAGGCCGCTAGAGAGTTACATTTTACTCCTTGTTCAGTCTTTTTTGTCCAAAGGCATCGGCGTCTGATTTTGTCGAGCATTTCAAGAATCTGGGGGGGGGGGGGGTTCAAAGTGCACATGGCAAAGACCAGCAAAGGTGTGACCGTAGCGTTCAGCCAGGATAGTTTACCTCCATATGACATCATCGCAATGGTTGGGGTAAGGCGGCATTCCGCACTACAAACAATGGGCACGAGGTCTTGAACAGAGGGTTTAATTTTATGTCCCAAGGGGTAAGCCCAAGTATGTAAGTGGCATTTGTCCAACAGAATAGCCAAAAATGCTAGCCAGAGAGATGGAATCCGCTTCATCCAAGTTGATAGGTATTAAAGTGGATTTGTGAAAGTTGATCTTGAGTCCAATCGAGGATGCATAATCGGTGAGAACTCTTTGACTAGAGAGACTTGACGAGGGCAGGCGGGTAGGACAAGGATGGTGTCGTTAGCATATTGGATAACTGGGTAGTCAGTCATCCCAACACATGGGAATGGTAGGTCAATTTTACCTTGTCTGAAAGAATCATTGATAGCAGCCTGAAGAAGATCAGCGGCAATCACAAAAATAAGGGGGGAGAGCGGGTCTCCTTGGTGCACTCCACTGCGGCAGTGGAATTGCCGCCCCGGCACACCATTGAGCAGCACCGAAGAACGACCTGAGGAGAAGATGGATTAGATCCAAGCAAGCGACTTGTCGTTGAAGCTCGTATGGTGCATGATCGTAATCATAGCCTCATGGTTAATGTCGTCAAACGCCTTGGCAAAGTCCAGCTTGAGCAAAATGATTTTCCTCTTTGACGTCTGGCATTGATGAATGTATTGGAACGACCAGGCCAGGCAGTCCTGGATAGTATGGCCTTTGATGAAGCCGTACTGGTTACGGTGGAAAAGACGCAAGATAGTATGGCACGTTGGAGGCGGTTGGCTAGCAGTTTAGTAATCAGTTTGAGGCAACAGTTAAGTAGCGTGATCAGGCGGTAGTCATTGACTGTTTCAGGCGAGGTAACCTTGGGAATAAGTGTGATCAATCCATCATTGATGCTTGTGAGATCAAGCGTACCCTCATGGAACTGGGAACAAAGGTTGTAGAAGTCAAATTTTATGATAGGACAACAAGCCTTGAGGAAAGCACCACTGAAACCTTCCGGGCCTTTGGCTCTGTCAGCAGGCATCTCTTTAGCCACACCGTCAATGTCCTCATGTGTAAAAGGATCCGTAAGGTGGTCTAGACCGGTAGCTGTTTGGATGATAGTAGGGGGATCAAATCGCATCTCAGAGTGGGACGTCGTGCCTAGCCGTTCCTTGTAAGTTTGAAACAAAAGAGCTTCTTTTGCTAGGTGGTCATCAATTTGATTTCCATCATCATCACGAAAGCAAGCGATATTATTTCTAGGATAGCGCTCGGTGGCCACAGCTTGAAAGAACTTAGTGTTCTCATCACCAAATTTGTTCCAGCAAATTGTACAACGCCTTTTCCAGTATTGGTTCTGGTAATGCAGGAGGCGAAGCAAGTGTTTCTTAAGAATTCGATGAAAGTTGGCCTCAAGTACAGTCAAAACCCGTTTATTCTCTAGTTCATCCAGATCGGCCAGAGTGTTATTACAGTTCTCAATAGCAACGAAGAGATGAGAGATGTTTTTGCTCCAGTTTTTCAATGCGTGTTGTAGAGCTTTAAATTTACGGCAAAGAGTAGTTGCGGCATTCATAGAATGAACAGGTTTTGACCACACTTCCCTGACTAGATCCATGAAGCCCAGGTGAAGTATCCAAAAGGGTTCAAAGCGGAATAATTTACTTCTAGGGATCTTAGTTTCAATTGAGACAACGCATGGGATATGAACAGAGACCGGCTTACCGAGAGGTTTAACAAGCGTCTTGGGGTATATATTTGTCCAATGCAGTGAGGTAAAGAACCAATTGAGTTGTTCTAACAGTGGATCTTGTTGCATATTACTTCAGGTGTATGCCCGACCTTTTATGGGCAGTTCAATTAGGTTTTGTGAGCGAATAATATCATTGAACATGGTCATATCAGATATGCTACCGCCAGGTTTATTACGATTGTCTGGGGCCCTGATGTAAGTGAAGTTGCCAAGAAGTAACCAATCGCTCGTGCTTGGGATATCAAGATCATACAACCAATTGGTATATGTGTCGCGATCATCACCTGAACAAGGGCCGTAAATGTTGGCCAGGGTCCAGGACTGTGGGCTCTGCGTACTGACAAATTAATAACCAAAGCGAAAGATTTAGAGACCATGAAAGTGCCCGTAAACATAGAACTTTTCCATATAATAACTAGGCCACCCGAGGATCCACGAGAGGGAACATAAGCAAATTGGTCAAAATGACATGGACAACAAGATTTGATAAACACAAGATCAAAAGAAGTCTTTTTAGTCTCTTGCAAACAGACAATAGAACATCCACTAGCCTTGATCACATTATTAATAGCTAGTTGTTTGTCAACAGAGTTTAAACCCCTAATGTTCCAGGAAAGCACGTTCCAGCAACGCAAAAGTGGCATATGAAAGGACTTGATCACGAAGAGTTTGGAGAAGCAGCAGCCCCTGCCCTCAAGATTTGCTGACTCACCGATAGGATTCTTCAAAGAGGGGTGGAGGGCCAGAGAGCTTCGTATGAGCTCATCTTCAGGGACAGTGCAACGATGGACACCAATGGCCTGTAGAGTAGCAATAGAAGTAGGCGATGGGACTGCAGAATGATCCTCCTCCTTGACAGAAGAGGATGAAGCAAATGAGGGGATCACTCTGGGCTTGACTTTGGAGATCACCACGCGGCTATCAGAGGGAGGTGGCACATGGAAACCGTTGTACTTGTTGCTACGGCTGCTGCGACGAACTTTAGTCGTGGAGATTGGAGCTGGGGCTCTTGGGCGACGGCCACGGGTCACCAATGGACTAGTGGGAGCCAAGGCCATTTCGATCGAAGCCAGGCCTAGTCCTTCAGAGGGTCTAGAAACTGGCGAGGCCGGAGCAACAAACTGACTATCAATAGGAGCAACCACAACATCAACAGGAGCAGACAAAGCAGCAACCACAACATTATTGATGGACTGATCAGCAATAGCGTCCACAGAGCAAGCAGGAGAAGGTGGTGCCTCCTCATCAGACAGTTCACATATTATAACTGAAGAAGCAGAAATGGCAGGAGCACCAAACTGGGTAAATTGTATACCTGATGAGGTGGAATCCACATGCACAGAAACATCAACTGTGGTATCTCGCATGCCATAACTATGAGACCAGGGGACAATAGTAGCTATCAGAGGCCGTATAGCATTGAACAAGAACAAGTTAAGCTGCTGACAGGGAACAGGTTCAGTAATGAGCGAAGACAGAAGATCATTTCCTTGAGCAGATAGAGCAAACTGGATTCCCTAATTGTGCAAAGTCACAGAGATGTTGAGATGATCCTGAGCAGGTGCCTGCTCCATCAGAGGTTGTGGCTGGAGAGTTATCATGACCAAGACTGACTCATCTGAATTGCTGTCATCAGAAACAGTAATGGAGTCATTCCAAGCTTCAGTTGGGCTGTCAGTGGTATTATTCTCAGGCACTAGACCATGCCGAACTGTCAAACCTTGGGCAGCCAGCCAAGCTTGAAAATTAACCAGATGAGGAGGAAGCTCAGGAAGAGGAGGTGCAGGAGGAATAGGCCAAGCACCCCAACCAGCATTTACAACATCCCCATTGTTACCATTGTTGGCAGCCGGCGGCGCTGCATTCTGGACCAACCAATTCTGAACCTGCTGCTAGTATAGTTGCTCTGCAGTTAGCTCAGGTCCAAACTGGGGGTGCGGTTTACCGTCCGGAGGAGGAGGTTCTTCACCAATAGGGGGAACCTCAGGTAGCAATCCATTCCAGTCATTTGAGCGCAAGATGGTGACCTGAACCATCCAGCAGTCCCGAGCCCCACCAAGTTGCCAAACCACGAAGCTTTTCAGTATCAGACGCAGACGAATCACTCTGGCCTTAAGCAAAATGAAGCGCCTATCCTACCTCGGACTGTACCAGGACATAAGAGATCCATAACCACCCAGAGTCTTGGTGAGATAGTAATCAATTTGGTAGTCATATGGAAAGCCAAAAAACATCAACCAGACTTCAGGGCCAAACGAGGTGGTGTGCCTATTCAGAGCTTCAATATGCGGAACAAACATGACAAGCAAATCCTCATCTTCCAACTCAATAGGAGTGTTCACAGCAGTATCCCGCATGAAAGAATCCACGAAGCCAAAAATCCCAATGCCAAAAGGGTGATCGCTAACCTCAGTTGTGAACAGTTGGGATTCATGGAGAAGACCGACGATGGTGTTGCGGATGGCTGTCCGGAGATGCAGGGGGACGTAGGCGCTCATCTCCGCAATGGCCAGGAAAACTTGATTGGGCAGCGGGATTGGGCCGGCCACCATCCCGCTGTGCACAATGCGGTCCGCCGGTCCAGGCTCCATGACAAATCCTGGTGGGAGGAAGGGGACCGGGTTGAGCGGGTAGTTCGCCATGGGAGAGGAGCATCGGTGAGGCAGAGACTGTGGCTATGGCTGTGGCAGAGAGATGGGATGGAACAGGGGGTTTGAGTTTTCTTGGTGGAATTTGGAACGCGAGGGGTAGAAGAGGAAGGCTGCGTGGTCTTGGGGATCCATTGCCATTTAGAGGAAAATTTCCTTTGAAAGCAGGATCGTTCTCTGTGTCCATATCGGCCACAGGCAGTGCATCGGACGGTAGGCTTAGTAGAACGTGGCTTGGAGCACAAATGGGAAGGTGCAGAGGATCCGGAAGGATGGGTGGGATTATTGAGCTCGGGGGTAAGACCATAAAATGGCATAGACTTACCAAGAGCGGGGCAATTATGTGCCTTGTGGTAAGGTGCAGAGCAGTTAATGCAGATGATGCGATTTTAGCACGCTAATTTCTAATGAACCTATTGCAGACATTTAGAGCACAAAGCCACCCAATTATCTGCTAAATTGAGTATTTCCTCCAACGAGTAGTGGGCCTGGGCCAAGTCAACTTTGTGGCGGATGAGGGAGTCCTGGATTAGGGGGTCCCCGAGCGTCCGGGGTATGTGACGTGGGCCGGACTGGTGGGCCGTGAAGATACAAGATAGAAGGCCTTGCCCCGTGTCCGGATGGGACTCTCCTTTGCATGGATGGCAAGCTTGGCGTTCGGATGTATATTTTCCTTTCTCTGTGAACTGACTCTGTACAACCCTAGGCCCCACCGGTGTCTATATAAACCGGAGGGTTTAGTCCGTAGAGGCTGAGACAAATCATACAGGCCAGACATCTAGGGTTTAGCCATTACGTTCTTGAGGTAGATCAACTCTTGTAACCCCTATACTCATCAAAGTCAATCATGCAGGAAGTAGGGTATTACCTCCATTAAGAGGGCCCGAATCTGGGTAAACATCGTGTCCCCTGCCTCCTATTACCTTCGATCCTCAGACGCACAGTTCGGGACCCCCTACCCGAGATCGGCTGGTTTTGACACCGACATTGGTGCTTTCATTGAGAGTTCCACTGTGCCATCGAGAAAAGGTTCGATGGCTCGATCGATCATCTACAATGACGCCGTCTCAGGGGAGACTTTCCTCCCCGGCCAAATTTTCGTATTCGGTGGCTTCGCACTGCGTGCCAACTCGATTGGCCACCTTGAGCAGATCGACAGCTACGCCCCTAGTCATCAGATCAGTTTTGGAAATGTGAACTATGTTGCTGATATCCGAGGAGACTTGATCTTCGAAGGATTCGCGGCCCCGACCACCGCTCTGGCCCTAGATCGAGAGCAGACTACCAGGTCCGAATATGGGAGTCTAGAGCCCGCTGTACTCTCTGTAATTACGGAGCTCGCTACCGGAGATCCGGAGGGGACTGCGTCATCAGCAAACCCGGAGTCGAACCGAGCTCCCCTTGTCACTGGAAAGCCGGACTCGCCCTCAGGCTCCAGATCCAAACTCTCGAAGCCCGCGCCAGGAGAGCATGGCCAGGAGGCTCTCACCCCGGCCAGCCCCGCGGACTCTTGCTTCCCTGTCCAAACCTCACTCTTAAACAAGGCTCTGGACTTAATGCGATCCCTCGCCATTACAGAGGAATCGCTTCCGAATTACGCCCAACCTGGACTAGGGGCTGAGAGCGGGGAATTTCATGTCCCACCCACGTCCCACTTCATAGCCACAGTCGAAGATTTAACCGACATGCTGGACTACGACTCCGAAGACATCGACGGCATGGACGACGATGCGGGAGACGAACAAGGCCAAGACCCGCCATTTACCGGACGTTGGACGGCCACCTCCACATATGACGTGTATATGGTGGACACACCCAAAGAGGATGATGGCGATGGCAGGAAGGATCCGGTTGAGGACAAGCCTGCTAAGGCACCTCCAAAGCGTCGATGTCAGCGGCGCCGCTCAAAATCGTGTCACGGAAAATACAGCAATGCCGGCACAAGAGACAATTGTCGGCGTTCTAGGAACGGGGGTCCCAAGACTTGCCTACCTGCGGCCCACGGTGTGGCTATGCTAGCAGGCCGTACAACCCATTGATACGTCTCTGTCGTATCTACTTTTCCAAACACTTTTGCCCTTGTTTTGGGCTCTGATTTGCATGATTTGAATGGAACTAACCCCGGACTAACGCTGTTTTTAGCAGAATTGCCATAGTGTTATTTATGTGCAGAAACAAAACTTCTCGGAATGACCAGAAACTTCACGAAACATCTTTTTAGAAATAATAAAAAATTGTTCCAAAGATGAAGGCCAGGGGGCCCGCCACCTGTCCACGAGGGTGGGGGGCGCGCCCCCTACCTCGTGGGCCCCCTGAGGCTCCTCCGATGCCAACTCCAACTCTATATATTTGCTTTTGGGGAGAAAAAAATAAAGGAGAAGAAATCATCGCGTTTTACGACACGAGAGCCGCCAAGCCCTAAAACCTCTCGGGAGGGCTGATCTGGAGTCCGTTCGGGGCTCCGGAGAGGGGGATTCGTCGCTGTCGTCATCACCAACCATCCTCCATCACCAATTTCATGATGCTCACCGCTGTGTGTGAGTAATTCCATCGTAGGCTTGCTGGACGGTGATGGGTTGGGTGAGATCTATCATGTAATCAAGTTAGTTTTGTTAGGGTTTGATCTCTAGTATCCACTATGTTCTGAGATTGATGTTGCTATGACTTTGCTATGCTTAATGCTTGTCACTAGGGCCCGAGTGCCATGATTTCAGATCTGAACCTATTATGTTTTCATGAATATATGTGTGTTCTTGATCCTATCTTGCAAGTCTATAGTCACCTACTATGTGTTATGATCCGGCAACCCCGAAGTGACAATAATCGGGACCACTCCCAGTGATGACCATAGTTTGAGGAGTTCATGTATTCACTAAGTGCTAATGCTTTGTTCTGGTTCTCTATTAAAAGGAGGCCTTAATATCCCTTAGTTTCATAGGACCCGCTGCCACGGAGGGTAGGACAAAAGATGTCATGCAAGTTCTTTTCCATAAGCACGTATGACTATATTCGAATACATGCCTACATTACATTGATGAATTGGAGCTAGTTCTGTGTCACCCTATGTTATGACTATTACATGATGAACCGCATCCGGCATAATTATCCATCACCGATCCAATGCCTACGAGCTTTCCATATACTGGTTTCCGCTTATTTACTTTCCCGTTGCTATTTTTACAATCACTACAAAACACCAAAAATATTACTTTTGCTTCCGTTACTTTTGTTACCGTTACCACTACTACATATTACTTTGCTACTAAATACTTTGCTGTAGATATTAAGTTATCCAGGTGTGGTTGAATTGACAACTCAACTGCTAATACTTGAGAATATTCTTTGGCTCCCCTTGTGTCGAATCAATAAATTTGGGTTGAATACTCTACCCTCGAAAGCTGTTGCGATCCCCTACACTTGTGGGTTATCAAGACTAATTTCTGGCGCAGTTGCCGGGGAGCATAGCTCTATTCTTTGAGTCACTTGGGATTTATATCTACTGGACACTATGAAGAACTTGAAAGACGCTAAGACAACAATTTATCCCTCAACTACGAGGGGAGGTAAGGAACTGCCATCTAGCTCTGCACATGATTCACCTTATGTTTTGAGTAATCTTGCGACACCTAAACCTGCTTCTGCTATTCGTTCTGATATGTCGCATGTTATTGATGATGCCACTTCTGCTATGCATGATACTTATGATGAAACTACTTCTATGCTTGATACTACTGTGCCCCTCAGTGAATTTCTTGATGAACAAATTGCTAGGGTTAGAGAGAAAGAAATCATTGAAACTGATCATGTTGATGAAATTGATGATGAAAACATGCCTGTTATTCCTGAGGGTTATATTTTTGATAAAGAAGCTTCTGCTGCTATTTTGGCTTGCAAAGATAACGATGAGCTTAGAAGGTTATTAGCTAAATGGAATAAGCAATCTCTTAGTGATAGAATGAGGCCCGACCCTGCTTTTGCTACTTCACCTATCTGTGTTGTCGATAAGGATTATGAATTCTCTGTTGATCCTGATATAATTACTTTGGTTGAATCTGATCCTTTTCATGTTATGAATCTGAAACTATTGTGGCACATCTTACCAAATTAAATGATATAGCCACCCTATTCACTAATGATGAGAGATCTCGCTACTTTTGTATCCTTAAAATATTTCCGTTCTCATTAAAGGGTGATGCTAAGATATGGTTTAATTCTCTTGATCCTGGTTGTGTGCGTAGTCCCCAAAGATATGATTTATTACTTTCGCTAAATATTTCCCTGCTCATAAGAAACAAGCTGCTTTGAGGGAAATATACAACTTTGTGCAAATTGAAGAAGGGAGTCTCCCACAAGCTTGGGGGAGGCTTCTCAAGTTACTTAATGATTTGCCTGATCATCCTCTTAAGAAAAATGAAATACTTGATATCTTTTATAATGGACTAACCGATGCTTCCAGAGATTACCTGGATAGTTGTGCTGGTTCTGTTTTCAGGGAAAGAACACCGGATGAAGCTGACATTCTATTGAATAATATGTTGACAAATGAAAATAATTGGGCACCTCCCGAGCCAGCTCCTGCTCCAATTACTGAGCCTATTCCTAAACCAACTCCGAAGAAGAGAGGTGTTCTATTTCTCAGTCCTGAAGATATGCAAGAGGCAAAGAAATCTATGAAAGAAAAAGGTATTAAAGCTGAAGATATCAAGAACTTACTTCCTATTGAAGAAATACATGGTCTTAATCTACCGCCTGTTGAAGAAACATATGATCTTAATCCATTACCCATTGAAGAACCTCGAGGTCTTGATAACCCGACACAGGTAGTAAAGGTAAATTCTCTCTATAGATTTGATGAAGGTGATATTCCTCACTATAAGTCTGCTAGACAATGCTTTGATGAGTTTGATAATTTTACCATCAAACAAGGAACCTTCAATGCTTATTTTGGTAGACAATTAAAACAAAATGCTTATATGATTAAACACTTGGGTGATTATATGGCTAATATTAGAGGTGAACTTAAACTTGTTAGCAAACATGCTTCTATGGTTGCCACTCAAGTAGAACAAGTACTTAAGGCTCAAAATGATTTGCTCAATGAAATGAATAGTAAGAAAAATGATTATGTTGTTAGAGTGGCTAATAGAAATGGTAGAATGACTCAGGAACCTTTGTATCCTGAAGGCCACCCTAAGAGAATTGAGCAAGATTCTAAGAGAAATAATATTGATGTACCTAGTTCTTCTAAAAGGAAGAAAAAGAAAAATGGTAGGACTTTGCAAACTTCTAGTGAACCTATTGCTGAACCACCTGAGAATCCAAATGATATCACTATGTATGATGCTGAAACACAATCTAGTAATGAACATGAACCTAGTGAAAATGTTAATGATGATGTTCATGATGATGCTCAACCTAGTAATGATAATGATGTAGAAGTTGAACCTGCTGTTGATCTTGATAACCCACAATCAAAGAATCAACATTATGATAAGAGAGACTTTGTTGCTAGGAAACATGGTAAAGAAAGAGAACCATGGGTTCATAAACCCATGCCTTTTCCTCCCAAACCATCCAAGAAAAAGGATGATGAGAATTTTGAGCGCTTTGCTGAAATGATTAGACCTATCTTTTTGCGTATGCGATTGACTGACATGCTCAAAATGAACCCTTATGCTAAATATATGAAAGATATTGTTACAAATAAGAGAAAGATACCGGAATCTAAAATTTCCACCATGCTTGTAATTATACTTTTAAGGGTGGAATACCAAAGAAACATGGAGATCCAAGAGTACCTACTATACCATGCTCCATTAAAAGAAACTATGTTAAAACTGCTTTATGTGATCTTGGAGCCGGTGTTAGTGTTATGCCTCTCTCTTTATATCGTAGACTTGATTTGAATAAGTTGACACCTACTGAAATATCTTTGCAAATGGCTGATAAATCAACTGCTATACCTGTCGGTATTTGTGAGGATGTGCCTGTTGTAGTTGCAAACATTACTATTTTAACGGACTTTGTTATTCTTGATATTCCCGAGGACGATAATATGTGTATTATTCTTGGAAGACCTTTTTTGAATACTGCAGAGGCTGTTATTGATTGCAACAAAGGCAATGTCACTTTTCATGTTAATGGTAATGAGCATACGGTACACTTTCCGAGGAAACAACCTCAACTTTATAGCATCAACTCTATTGGAAAAATTCCATCGATTATTTTTGGAGGTTTTGAATTTCCTCTTCCTACTGTCAAGAAGAAATATGATATTCTTACTATTGGGGATGTGCATATCCCCGTTGAGGTAACATAGTGTTATTAGAAATTTCTCCAGTTTCATGTTATTCGGAATGAGTTTGTTAACAAGACCTGATCAACCTTGTTAGTGGATTCCTTTTGATGAGCATGAGATGGATGAAACTAGAAGGCACAACCTTCTGTACCCTCTTTATACTTTCTGTTATTTAGTTGAAATAGAGTAAAAATAGTATTTTTCTGTCTGTTTCCTGATTTATCCGTGCAATATAAAAATACCTCGAAAATAAAAGTCCTCCAAATGCCATGCCAATTTAATATGATTTTTTCTGGAATATTTGAGGATTTATGGTACTGAAAACACTGCGGGGGGAGCTGCCACCTGGCCACGAGGGTGGAGGGCGCGCCCCCTGCCTTGTGGGCCCACGGTGGCCCTCCTCCACTTATTCCTGCACCCATCCTCTTCTTCTTCCTCCCAAAAAACACGAATATCTGGCTCAAGCACGAGTTCTAGCTCATTTTGCTGCGATTTTTGATCTCCTTGCTCAAAGCACCTTTCACAAAACTGCTTGGGGAGATTGTTCCTTGGTATGTGACTCCTCCATTGGTCCTGTCAGCGTTCTGGGAACGGGGGTCCCCAGACTTGCTTGCCTGCGGCCTGCGGCGTGGCTCAAAGGGGCCCATCACGGCCCATCTTCATCAACACAAGCTCAAGACCTCGCGAGGGGCCTCATGCTGGGCGGACGACAGGGAGCTTCCTCAGCACGGCCTCATCAGCTGGCTCATGAGGAGGCAGAGAGATCAAGCGGGATACCTCACGAGGAGCCCATGACGCAAGCCATGACGACCAAGGGCGCCAGGTGGGCGCCAGCCCGAGCAGTGTCCTCCTTTCCTCTTTGGTGCAAAGGGAGCAAGCGCAGGCAAGAGCATCAAGCAAAGGCGCCCATTTCGTGCAACAAGACCAAGACCAATAACGCCAGAAGGAAGTCATTGTGGAGCCCAAGCCAAGGCCACCACCAGAGCCTTTGACAGAGAGGACCAACTTTAGTCGGGATAAGTGTACCAGATGTTCCCTTCAAATGGCCAATTGTTGGCGCCCTTCCCGCTCAATATTTGGGGAAGAGGCCCAGGGCCTTCGCCTATAAATAGGACTAGCCACACACAGAGCTAGGGGCATCTTGAATCGAGAGAGAGAGAGAGAAAGAGAGGGAGCGACTCAACCCCTCCAAGCAGTTCATCGCCCGGCCAAGAACAGACCCTCGCGAGGCTGTTCTTCCTTGTATTGTTCATCACCATCAGCCCAAGAGGCAATCCACCGCACCACAAACTAGAGTAGGGTATTACACCACAATGGTGGCCTGAACTAGTATAAACCTTTTGTCTCTTGTGTTGTTCCTTTAGATCCTAGCGAGGCGGCGGGGTGCAGGTAGGTAGAGGGCGAGATCTCCGCGCGCACCCCAGTGTTCGAACCTCAAGGGTCTGCCAGAACCCGAAATCCGACATTTGGCGCGCCAGGTAGGGGTGCGCCGGAGTTTTCCCTTCCACCACCGCCGCGACCTGCCTCGCGATGAGCAACGCCGCCGCCCCGCCGCGGCGCCGCCAGCTGGGGCGGGGATCCGAGCCCTGGCCCCGGCCTTGCAACGGGTGCGGTGGCCGGACAAGTTCAAGCCGACGACGCCGCCACGCTACAACGGCGCGACCGATCCGCTGGCCTTCCTGCTGGCGTACGAGGAGGCCGTCCTCGAAGCTGGAGGTGACGACAGGGTCATGGCCAACTGGCTTCCCATGGCCCTCACCGGCGCTCCGCGCGCATGGCTGCTCCACCTGCCGGCAGCCTCCGTGGCCTCTTGGGAAGAGCTGCGCGGCCTCTTCCTCACCCACCACGCTGCGCCGGCGCCCCCGGTCGTCGCGGCCCTCCTGGGCGGCTCGCGGGCGCCTCCTTCAAGTCACCACGTCAAGCCATTCGTCCGCCGGGTCGGCGCCGCCTCCACGCGACAGGGAGCCCCCCCGGACCGGTCGGCGCCCAAGGCCAGTCTGACCTTCAGCTCGGAGGACCACCCCTCCAACTCAGCCCGCTCGGGTGCGCTCCCCATGTTGTGCACCCCCACAATCTGCCAGGTGGCCGTCACCAGGACTCTCATCGACGGCGGCGCCAGCACAGCCCACCGATGCGGAGACCCCTGAGCCCAAGGGGGCTGCACCAACCAAGAAGAAACAGTTGTTCACCCAAGACAAGGCAGAGACCAAGCAAATACCTGTTGACAAGGACGGGTCCACTGACGCCACTTTCACCATAGGCGCCAACCTCAAGTCCGAGTAGGAGGAGGCCCTGGTCAAGTTCCCGCGCGCAAACAAGAAGGTATTCGCCTGGGAGCCTGATCAGTTGGCGGGGATCCCAAGGGGCGTAATCAAGCATCACCTCCACGTGTGCCCCAACGTACGCCCCGCGAAGCAGAAAGCGAGGCGGCACTCCACTCAAAAGCAAGCCTTCATCGTCCAGGAGACCCGCAAACTAGAAGCCGCTGGGGTCATTCGCGAGGTCCGATATCCGGATTGGTTGGCCAACCCGTCAGCAGCCAAAGAAGGGAGGGAAGGAGCGCATGTGTGTCAACTTCACCAACCTCAACAAGGCATGCCCGCAAGATCCGTTCCCGCTCCCTCGCATCCACCAGATCGTCGATTCCACCGCTGAGTGCGACCTGTTATGCTTCTTGGATGCCTTCTCCGGGTATCACCAGATCAAGATGGCGGTAGAGGACGTGGAAAAGACGGCCTTCCTGACCCCATGTGGGGTGTACTGCTACACGTGCATGCCATTCGGGCTGCGCAACGCAGGGCGACCTTCTAGCGGCTGATGCACATCACCTTGGGTCCGCAGCTCGAGAAGAATGTTGAGGCTTACGTCGATGACATTGTGGTGAAGTCTCGGGAGGCCAGAACCCTGATACAAGACCTGGAGGAAACCTTCGCAAGCCTCAACGAAGTGAACCTACGGCTCAACCCGGAGAAGTGTGTGTTTGGAGTCCCCTCGGGCAAGCTCTTGGGCTTCCTCGTATCCCACCGAGGCATCGAGGCTAACCCAGAAAAGGTCAAGGCGGTCGAGGACATGAGCCCGCCAAAGACCCTCGTGGAAATGCAAAAGCTCACTGGCGGCGGATCTGCGCTTAGGGCGCTTCATCTCCAAGTTGGGGAACGGGCTGCCTTTCTTCTAGCTAATGAAGAAAAGGGACCCTTTGAATGGACTGAAGAGGCCGACAAGGCGTTTCAAGATCTCAAGAGGTACCTAACCAGCCCTCCGGTCATGGTGGCCCCACGCCCGCAGGAACCCCTGGTGCTCTACCTCGCCGCCACTCCCTACTCCGCCAGCGCAGCTCTGGTGGCGGTTAGGGAAGAGCGTCAAACCAAAACCACAGCAGCAGCCCAGGTCAAGGCAAAGCAGGAACAAGGAAGACCCACAGAAACCACTACCACGGCTGAGAAGGATCAGCCGCCGCAGGGGAGCGCACTGGGAACGGAAGAGGTCCCTCCCCCAGACTACCAGCCTCTGGAGGCTCCATCGCCTCAGGAGGCGCCACGGTCCCCAGAGGGCGCCATCGGCACTGGCGCTCCAAACCTCGTTGAGCACCCAGTGTACTTCGTCAGCACGGTGTTGCGGGACGCGAGGGCACGGTACCCCATGCCTCAGAAACTCCTCCTCGCGCTACTGGTGGCCTCGCGCAAGCTGCGGCACTATTTTCAGGGTCACCCCATCAAGGTCGTCTCAGCATACCCCTTGGAAAGGGTGCTCAGGAGCCCTAACTCAGCCGGAAGGGTCGCTGAGTGGAACATTGAACTGCAAGCGTTTCAGCTCGAATTCAGCACGACCAGAGTCATCAAGGGGGCCGCATTAGCGGATTTTGTGGCAGAATGGACGGAGGCACCGGGCCTCAAGGCCGACGAGGATCGGTCCCTCTCCCCGGAAGCGGCGCCCGAAAGGCTGGGTCATGTACTTGATGGGGCGTTCTCTAGGCATGGCGCTGGGGCTGGGGCGGTGCTCATATCTCCCACTCAGGACAAGCTCTACTACGCCGTGCAGCTCTATTTCCAGCAAGGTGAAAAGGTCTCCAACAACATAGCGGAGTATGAAGTTCTAATAGCGGGCTTGAAGGCCGCAGCTGCCCTAGGGGTGAAGCGCCTTACCATCAAGGGCGATTCGCAGCTCCTCGTCAATTTCTCCAACAAGGTGTACGAGCCAAAAGATGAGCACATGGAAGCCTACCTTGCAGAGGTCCGCAGGATGGAGAAGCAGTTCTGGGGGTTGGAGTTGCAGCATGTGCCCCGCGGCACCAATCAGGAGGCCGACGACATTGCCAAACGAGCATCCAGGCGGTTACCTCAGGAGCCTGGCGTCTTCGAGGAGCGGATTTTCAAGCCCTCAGCCATGCCATCACTATCAAACACGGCCCAGCCTCGGGAGGAGCTCCCCCAGCCACCAGCCTCAGGAGCCCCGGTCTGTGGCCCGGCCTCAGGAGCGCGCCTGCTCCTGACGATGGAGCCTCAGGAGGGGTGCTGGATCACAGAGCTCTGGAGCTACTTCACGCAAGGGACCCTGCCGGAGAAGGAGGAGGAAGCAGAGCGTGTGGCGCGGCAAGCCACAACGTACTGCATCAGGGACGGAGAGCTCTATCGGAAGCGACCAAATGATGTGTCCCTACGCTGCATTTCCAGGGAGCAAGGGAAAGAACTGCTGGCGGATATACACGGTGGAGACTGTGGGCATCACTCGTCATCACGAACCCTTGTGGGCAAGGCATTCCGGAGCGGTTTCTATTGGCCTACTGCGCTCAACGACGCCGTCGAACTAGTGAAGGCTTGTGAAGCCTGCCAATTCCATGCCAAGCAGATCCATCAGCCGGCATGAGGTCTGCAAACTATGCCCCTCTCGTGGCCATTCGCAGTCCGGGGGCTGGATATCCTGGGCCCGTTTCCTCGAGCGCCAGGGGGCTTTCACTACCTCTACGTTGCCGTGGACAAGTTCACCAAGTGGGCTAAAGTGGAAGCTGTCCACACCATCCCTGCAGGTTCTGCGGTCAAGTTCGTCAAGGGCATCGTGAGCCGGTTCGGGGTGCCGAACTGCATCATCACCGACAACGGTTCACAGTTCACCAGTAACCTCTTCAAACCATACTGTGCTAACGTGGGAACGCAGATATGCTACGCTTCGGTGGCGCACCCCCGAAGCAACGGCCGGCCGAGCGAGCAACGCAGAGGTCCCGAGGGGCCTCAAAACCGAACATTCAAGAAGAAACCGGAGGCCTGCGGCGAGGTTGGTACGACGAGCTTCATCCGTCTTTGTGGCCCATCCGCACGACCACGACCAAGCCAACCGGAGAGACCCGTTCTTCCTGGTCTATGGAGCAAGCGGTCCTCCTCACAAGGTCAGACGTCGTTCCGCACGGGTCCTGGCGTTCGACGAGGCGCAGCAGGACGCCATGCGGGGGACGGACCTCGTGCTGGGGGAGGAGCGTCATTGAGAAGCCGCGTTGCGAGCGATGAGGTACCAACAAGCACTGCGACGATACCACTGCCGCAACATCCGCCCCAGAACTCTTGAGGTAGGGGACCTCGTGCTCAAAGGGTTCTCTCTGTGGAGGGACTGCATAAGCTCTCTCCCATGTGGGAGGGCCCATTCAAGGTTGTTCATGTTTCCAGGCCCGGCTCCACGCGCTTGGAGACTCAGGAGGGGGTGCCAGTCCAGAACGCGTTGAACATCTAGCACCTCCGGAGGTTTTACCCTTAAAAAGGCCCTGAGCCTGTGAAGAAGGTGAATGCCTGTGAAGCTTATCTTTTTGGAAAAGGCCCAGAGCCTGTGAAGAAGGCGAATGCCTGTGAAGCTGCTGCGTTTTGGAGAAGGCCCTGAGCCTGTGAAGAAGGCGAATGCCTGTGAAGCTTATCTTTTTGGAAAAGGCCCAGAGCCTATGAAGAAGGCGAATGCCTGTGAAGCTGCTGCATTTTGGAAAAGGCCCTGAGCCTGTGAAGGTTATCTTTTTTGAAAAGGCCCAGAGCCTGTGAAGAAGGCGAATGCCTGTGAAGCTGTCGCGTTTTGGAAAAGGCACAGAGCCTGTGAAGAGGGCCAATGCCCGTGAAGCTTGCTTCCCCCAAGAAAGGCCCGGAGCCTGTGAAGAAGTCCAACGCCTGTGAAGCTCGCCGCCCGTGACACTCTCACGTAATAATGAGTTGGGGCTGTACACGCCCTGGAGTCTCAGGAGCGCCGGCCTCAGTGGGAGCACTTAGCTCCGCGCTGGTGAGAAGATGTCGAAGACTAGATTAGGTGCCGGACGCGGCTTTTTCATTTTCTTTCTGCAGTTGGCTTGTTCATTCTCATTTGAAGTTTTATCGAAGCTGTTGCCGTTTTTGATTTGTGGCTCTTCGACTTTTCGCCCTCCTACCTCGATTTCTCTCGCGCAAGGTCTCGCGAGGGGGCAGCCTGAGCGCCCTCGCGAGTGTTTTCTGCCCTTATCGTTCAAGGTTTCCTAACCTGGGTCCACCACATGAGCACCCCTCCAGTCCGTGCCTCACGGGCACCGCGACATGAACACAGGACCTGGGTCGGTCGCCCCCCACGACTGAGGCTGGGAACTACCTACGCGTAGGCGTGCGGCCCAAAGGCACGGTACCGAAATAGAAGGAATAGTACGATGATTAACGGCGAAAGTACAAACACGCCCCCACGGGCTCCACACTACTGTCTTTCTACGCAGGAAAAAGAAAAAGGAAGAACAAATCAGGCGCGGCTCGCCCGACACCAGCCCGCAGGGAAGACTCGAGCCGCCTCCGGGGCTCAGGCGGACTCCCTCTCGCGCTTCACCAAGGCGCGACGGCGGGCGGACCCACTACCACCCTCCAAGCAGGCACGACTGCGTGGGGGCTGATCGCGGCCGCTGGTGGAAGAGCCGTTGCCCGAAGAAGAATCGATGAATCTCGAGGAGCCCTGAGCGCCGCCGACCACGCGTGCGCTGTCCTCTCCGTCATCGCTGGGGCTGGGCCCTCGGCCGCGGTCGTCGTCCTCAGGGCAGCACCCAGCGCGGCGACCATCCTCCCCGAACACCCTCATGTAAAGGGTGACATCGCCGTCGAACTTGAAGTGCAGGGTGCACCGACGGCTCAGGCCACGCGCGCGGGAAAACGTCTGCCAGCCGCGAGTCAGGGCCAGGCTCCCGGCTGTGGAGACCTCCAACGAAGCCCAGGAGGCCCGACTGCAGCAGCCGTCTTCCTGGAGCCAGAGGCCGCCCGGGGCGCCAGCCGGGAGCTCACCTAGGAGGAAGCGATGAAGCTGAAGCCGGGCGCAAGTCAGCTCTGCCGACCACACAACGAACTCCAGCAACAACTCCGCAGCGCGGAAGCGCGGCCTAGGGGTCGCGGTCAGAAGCGCTTCGGCGCTGCCAGCCGTCCATCACCGCGCGGGATATCACCTCCGCGGCCACGGGGAGTCGCGGTGGGAGCCACAGGATGTTTGCGAGGGCGGCCTCGACCGCGCTTGGGCGGGGGAGAGGCAGGCTCAACCTGGCGGGCCTTCCCCTTCTCTGTGGCCGAGAACTTCCTCGGCGGAGCCATGAAGAAGGAGGAGAAGCAAGAGGGGACAGACTGGAAGGGCACGCACCGTTCCGTACTTAAAGCCAGAGGAGACCAACCGCCGGCCTCCACAATCGCAGGTAATCATGATCCGCTTTGCATGCAGGGACTTGTCAATTCGTGCAGTTGCCGAGGCGTCGTGGGGAAGTCGAGACGCCCACGTCCAATCAACCGCCACGCGGTGCCCAAGGCCGCAGGCTGTTAGGGCCCGCGGCGCTTTGCACTTGCCCCTTCGCCTCTCTGCTGGGCCAAGCCCGGGCGCGCCTTGGGCCCGGGGGCTACTGTCGGTGTTCTGGGAACGGGGGTCCCCAAACTTGCCTGCCTGCGGCCTGCGGCGTGGCTCAAAGGGGGGCCCATCACGGCCCATCTTCATCAACACAAGCTCAAGACCCTCGCGAGGGGCCAAGCCTCACGGGGTGGACGACAGGGAGCTTCCTCAGGCACGGCCTCATCAGGCTGGCTCGCGAGGAGGCGGAGAGATCAAGGCGGGATACCTCACGAGGTGCCCATGGCGCAAGCCATGACGACCAAGGGTGCCAGCCCACGCAATGTCCTCCTTTCCTCTTTGGTGCAAAGGGAGCTAGCGCAAGCGAGAGCATCAAGCAAAGGCGTCCATTTCGGTGCAACAAACCAAGACCAGCCCAACGGCAGGAAGGAAGTCATTGTGGAGCCCAAGCCAAGGCCACCACCGAGCCTTTGACAAAGCGAGGACCAACTTTAGTCAGGATAAGTGTACCAGATGTTCCCCTTCAAAATGGCCAATTGTTGGCGCCCTTCCCGCTCAATATTTGGGGAAGAGGCCCAGGGCCTTCGCCTATAAATAGGACTAGCCACACACAGAGCTAGGGGCATCTTGAATCGAGAGAGAGAGAGAGAAAGAGAGGGAGCGACTCAACCCCTCCAAGCAGTTCATCGCCTGGCCAAGAACAGACCCTCGCGAGGCTGTTCTTCCTTGTATTGTTCATCACCATCAGCCCAAGAGGCAATCCACCACACCACGAACTAGAGTAGGGTATTACACCACAATGGTGGCCCGAACTAGTATAAACCTTGTATCTCTTGTGTTGTTCCTTTTGTAGTTTAGATCCTAGAGGCGGCGGGGTGCAGGTAGGTAGAGGGCGAGATCTCCGCGCGCACCCCAGTGTTCGAACCTCAAGGGTCTGCCGGAACCCGAAATGCGATAGGTCCAATTAGTTTTTGTTCTAGTGCTTTATTCATTGCAAATTTGTGCTGCCTAGGTGACCATGTTCTTGAGCTTGCATGTCAAATTTATTTGGTTCCAAGTAGTTCTAATGCTGGATATAGTCTCTAGGCACTTGTAGGAGTAGTTGCTATCAATTTTATTGAGCTTGGCTCACTTTTTTTTGAAGTTACTAAAAATTTCAGAATATTTCAGAAAATGATGAAGAGACTTTTGAGGGGCTCATCGAGCCGAAGCTCGAAGGAAAAGCAAAATGAAGAAGCACAGAGGCCCAAATATAATTTGCCTCGTACGGCGGAGGTCCGGCCGTGTGAATGGCCTTCTGATGACTTCTTGAGACAAGCCGGGATTTATGAGGATTTTTATTCATTGGCTGAGGATGCTGGCCTCACTGACTTCCTCCGCGACCAACGTCATCAGTAGCTCTTACTCACTAATACTTTTGTGCAAAACTTCTACTATTTTCCTAATGAATCACCTCCTTCAGTAGAGTTTCATTTATATGACTTTGTTAAGAAAATGCCACTAGATGAATTTTGTGAGGTTTGCAAAATACCCTTCGAGGGTACCTTAGATAAACCACATCGTAAGGATGTGGAAGAATTTGTTAACACCGTCACTATGGGGGCAACTAGGAAGGTTTTCGATGCAAGAATCACTAGCATACACTTTCCTATTTTACGTTACTTTGCATTATTTGCTAGTCATTGCTTGATTGGTCGTGGAAACTGTGGAAACCTTAGTGTTCATGATATTATAATTTTGTTCCATGGTTTATACTGCGATAACACTGTTAGTATGGGCGGAATTATTGCTAAACGGTTAAGTTTGAACCGTACTAAGGGCCCCATCTTTGGAGGTATTTATGCTTCACGCCTAGCTGAACATTTTAACATACCCATTAGGCTTTATGAGAAAGAAGAAAAATTGCTTCCTACTGCTTATTTAGATTATAAGAGTATGCTAGCGCATGATTTTATTGTTAAGGGTAGAGAAGGGGAGCTTAAATATAAATTGTACTTTAATAAACATCACCCTGAGACTATTACCTTCCTGCTCCTTCCTTGTTTAATTTGTCTGAAGGTCCTTACCTCGTTCCGTGGGCGGCCGTTCAAGCCTACCGGAACCCTACACCAGCCCCGAAGCCGGAACCACAATATGAGCCTCCAGGACAGTCTGTTTATTCTTGGGATTCGGAGATGGCTGCCAGCCGGTGGCAGTCAGAGTCCTCTTCATCACAGTACGACCCCAGCTACACCTACGGGTATCCGCCAGGCCATCCCTGGAAATGAACCAACTTAGGAAAAAAGGCTAAGCTTGGGGGAGTACGTATTTCCCACCGACATTACATTTATGTTTACACACACTCGTTGCTAGATGTCGGTGCTCATACTCTTTCACTGTAATATCCATGCTAGTTTATTTTATTTTTCTTGCTTTCTTCTTGTGTGTTTGATAAACCTTAAGAAAAACCAAAAAAATTAGTAGTAGTTTACTTTTCTTGTTGTAGTAGTAATAATTAAAAAGAAAACCCAAAAAATATTTCCCGTTCTTCTTTTGCTTGTTGGTTGCTTTCCCGTGTAAATAGTTTTATTTCTTTTCTTTTCTTTGGGGGTCGATAGGAGAAGACCATGATTAAATTGTTGAAGTGGCTCTTATATGCATTATTGTTGATTTAACCAAGAGCTCATACTGCCTTGTCTTCTCCTGTTTATAGAATGCTCACAGATTCCAGCTTAGTCCAATGCGCGTACACTCTTATTATTATTCACATTGTTCGGTCATGCAAGTGAAAGGCAATTATGATGATATATGATGGACTGACTGAGATGGGAAAAGCTGGTATGAAATCGACCTCTCTTGTTTTTGTAAATATGATGAGTTCATCGTTCTTGATTCAACTTATTATGAATGAACATGTTTGCAATGACAATTAGAGATCATAGTTGCTTGTGCCATGCTTGATTAGCTATGAGTTATAATAGTTTACCTTGCGTGCCAACATGCTATTAAAATGGTTGTGATGTGGTATAGTGGGGTGGTATCCTCCTTTGAATGATTTAAGTGACTTGACTTGGCACATGTTCAGACATGTAGTTGAAACAAAATCAACATAGCCTTCACGATATTTATGTTCATGGTGGATTATATCCTACTCATGCTCGCATCCAATGTTTATTAATTTTAATGCATGTTCATGACTGTCGTCGCTCTCATGTTCATGACTAAGCGGGAATACTGCTTGTGCATCCAATCCCTTAAACCCCAAAGTTATTCCATATGAGTCCACCAAACCTTCCTATATGCGGTATTTACCTGCCGTTCCAAGTAAATTTGTATGTGCCAAAATCTAAACCTTCAAATAAGCATTCTATTTTGTATGCTCGAATAGCTCATGTATCGACTAGGGCTGCCCTTATCTTCCATGTTAGGCGATTTATTCTCACAAGGAGTGGACTCCGCTCCTCATTCACGAGAAAATGGCTGGTCTCCGGGATGCCCAGTCCCATGCTTTATGCAAACTAAATCAAAATAATTGCAAACAAAACTCCCCCTGGGACTGTTGCTAGTTGGAGACACTCGTTGTTTCGAGCAAGTCATGGATTGATGCTTGTTAGTGGAGGGGGAGTATAAACTTTACCATTCTGTTTGGGAACCGCCTATAATGTGTGTAGCATGGAAGATATCGCCATCTCTTAGTTGCTATGTTGACAATGAAAGTATGCCGCCGAAAATATTATTTATCTCTATTTCAAAACCGAGCTCTGGCACCTCTACAAATCCCTGCTTCCCTCTGCGAAGGGCCTATCTATTTACGTTTATGTTGAGTCATCACCCTCTTATTAAAGAGCACTAGCTGGAGAGCGCAGCTGTCATTTGCATCCATTACTATTAGTTTATATCGGGTATGACTATGATTGGATATCTTTTACCATGAATTACAATGTCTAGTCAGTCCTTGATCTTTAAAGGTGCTCTGAATTTATGTTTTGCGGTCTCAGAAAGGGCTAGCGAGATACCATCCTGTTATATCATGTTATGATTGTTTTGAGAAAGTGTTGTCATCCGAGATTTATTATTATGGCTCGCTAGTTGATTATGCTATTAATATGAGTAAACATGAGACCTGAGAGTTATTGCAAATCTGGTTAGTTATAATCTTAGCTGAAAACTTGAATGCTGGCCTGACATATTTACAACAACAAGAGCAAATAGAGATTGTAAAAGTTTTTTATTTATCACTTTCAGTCAACTGAATTGCTTGAGGACAAGCAAAGGTTTAAGCTTGGGGGAGTTGATACGTCTCCGTCGTATCTACTTTTCCAAAGACTTTTGCCCTTGTTTTGGACTCTAATTTGCATGATTTGAATGGAACTAAACCCGGACTAATGCTGTTTTCAGCAGAATTGCCATAGTGTTATTTATGTGCAGAAACAAAACTTCTTGGAATGACCTGAAACTTCACGGAACATCTTTTCGGAAATAATAAAAAATCGTTGCAAAAGATGAAGGCCAGGGGGCCCACCACCTGTCCACGAGGGTGGAGCCACCGCCAAGCCCTATAACCTCTCCGGAGGGCTGATCTGGAGTCCGTTCGGGGCTCCGGAGAGGGGCATTCGTCGCCGTCGTCATCATCAACCATCCTCCATCACCAATTTCATGATGCTCACAGCCGTGATTGAGTAATTCCATCATAGGCTTGCTGGACGGTGATGGGTTGGATGAGACCTATCATGTAATCAAGTTAGTTTTGCTAGGGTTTGATCCCTAGTATCCACTATGTTCTGAGATTGATGTTGCTATGACTTTGCTATGCTTAATGCTTGTCACTAGGGCCCGAGTGCCATGATTTCAGATCTGAACCTATTATGTTTTCATGAATATATGTGTGTTCTTGATCCTATCTTGCAAGTCTATAGTCACCTACTATGTGTTATGATCCGGCAACCCCGAAGTGACAATAATCGGGACCACTCCCGGTGATGACCATAGTTTGAGGAGTTCATGTATTCACTAAGTGCTAATGCTTTGTTCCGTTCTCTATTAAAATGAGGCCTTAATATCCCTTAGTTTCCGTTAGGACCCCGCTGCCACGGGAGGGTAGGACAAAAGATGTCATGCAAGTCCTTTTCCATAAGCACGTATGACTATATTCAGAATACATGCCTACATTACATTGATGAATTGGAGCTAGTTCTGTGTCACCCTATGTTATGACTGTTACATGATGAACCGCATCCGGCATAATTATCCATCACCGATCCAATGCCTACGAGCTTTCCATATACTGGTTTCCGCTTATTTACTTTTCTGTTGCTATTGTTACAATCACTACAAAACACCAAAAATATTACTTTTGCTTCCGTTACTTTTGTTACCGTTACCACTACTATCATATTACTTTTCTACTAAATACTTTGCTGTAGATATTAAGTTATCCAGGTGTGGTTGAATTGACAACTCAACTGCTAATACTTGAGAATATTCTTTGGCTCCCCTTGTGTCGAATCAATAAATTTGGGTTGAATACTCTACCCTCGAAAGCTGTTGTGATCCCCTACACTTGTGGGTTATCACCCATCTTCATCAACAAGGTGTTCAAGACCCTCGCGAGGGGCCAAGCCTCGTGGGGCGGACGACACAAGACCTCCTCCGGAGCGGCCTCTCCAGGCAGGCTCGCGAGGAGCAGAGATATAAAGGAGGGGCAAACCTCGTGAGGCTCTCGTGCCGTGAGCAGTGACGATCGACATCAGGCGGGCGCCAGCCTGTGGAGCGTCCTTGTTTCCTCTTTGGTGCTAAGGAGGCAGGCGCAGGCGCGGAGTACCGAGGCATCAAGCAAAGGTTTCCATATCGGTGCAGCGAGACGGAAGACCAGCAGGACGACAAGACGAAGGTCACCGTGGAGCCCAAGACGGCGTCACCACTAGAACCTTTGCATGCGAAGACCACTTATGTTAGGATAGCTTGTACTAGCTGTCCCCTTTCAAATTGCCCGCGTTGTTGGATCCCTTTCCGCTCAATATTTGGGGAGAGGAACAGGGCCTATATAAGTAGAGCTAGCCACCACGGTAGAGGCATCGGACCAGGATCCCAGCTCAGTGGGAACTGATCGAGTCCTCACCCACACAAGATCGACAAGCACAAGAACACCTCAACCTTAGGAGGCTGTTCTTCCCCTTGTACTGTTCATCATCAGCCCAAGAGGCAATCCACCACCACCACACTGGAGTAGGGTATTACACCACAACAGTGGCCCGAACCAGTATAAATCTCATGTCTTTCTGTGTTGCGAGTTCGTCGAGTTCGTCCGTGAGATCTTAGCAAGCTAGGGCGTGGATCGATAGGAGGGAAAGTGTCACAGCCCTAGAGTTGTTTGACACTAGTTGCATTAAGGCATTCATGTCATCATGTTTAACTTGCATGAATTTGAAATGGGGATGATCAAGCCCTAGCACTAAAGCAATTCACATAGGCTCAAATTCAAAAATATTTTCAAAAACCCAAATTGGTTTGCAAAAATATTCATGATTAATGGAAAAGGGTGAAAACCACATCCAGAGATGATGTATATTTTTCCAAGGCATTTTTGGATTTTTGAAATAACCATATTGTATTTGAATTGGGGCATTTAAATACTATTAATATTTTTAAATGCTCCAACAATTCTGAAAAATAGTTAAGGGCCTCTGTAATAATTCAGTTAATGCCCACAATTATTTTCAGGATTTATTTAAATGGTTTAGTATTTTACTAAACTAAAACAAACAGAAAATAGAAATAGAAATAAAGAAAGAGAGAGAAGGATTACCTGGCAGCCCACCTACCTGGCGCCCCAACCGGCCCAACCTCCTCCCCCCCCTCGCTGGCCCAGCTGGTGGCCCAGCCCACCACCGCCTCGCCGCTCGTCGTCTTCCTCTGCCAGTAGGCAGAGGCGAGGCGTGGCGCCTGCTCGACGGCCACCAACGCCACCTCCGGCTTCCGGCCCTCCTCCTCGACACCCGTGGGCGCCACGCGCCTCCCCGAACCCCCCTGGATCCCCTCGCTCTCTCCCTCTCCCTCGTTCCCTCCTCTGCTCCCTCTCTCTCGCCCGGACCGAGCGCCGCCGTCGCCGCCCCTCGCTGCCCTCGCGGCCACCGCCACCCCCTCTCCTCCCCGACATGCCCCCGAGCTCCGCCTCTTCCCGCTGAACCTCTCCACCGAAGGAAGCAAGCCCGGATGGCCTCCATCGTCTTACCGCCGCCTTCTCTACCACCGGCCGCCGAGGATCTTCACCGCCAATTCGCCACCGTCGTCGCTTCCCCGGGCTCGCTGACCGTCCCTACGCGACCCATGTGAGCTCGCCGTCGTTTCCCCTCACCTCTCTCTCTCTAGGCCAGTAGCCACCGCCCGCTAGCACCGAATCCGCCATCGCCATGGCCGGGCGAGCCTCAAGGCTCCCGAGCTTTTACGCTCGTCCCGTAGCACCGGCATGTTCCACAGGTCCTTGGGAAGCCAGAGGCCCTCGGTTGGCCTCCCGTGCACCGCAGCGACGCTTGCCGTGCCGTGGCTTCGGCAGCCGCCGGCTCAACGCCGTCGCCAACTCCGGCGACCCTGCGCCCCCCCTGTGGCCTCTATTGGATGCGCAGGAGGAAGGGCTCCCCCCTGGTGCCCTCTGCCGCGTTTTTAGCCACCGGAGGAGCAACCCCGCGGCGCTCCGCCGCGTTCGACGTCGCCGGCGTCAAGCCGCCGGTGGCGTTGACCCTTTTGACCGGGGGTTTGACCACCCCGGGTCGTCTGACGTGTGGGCCCCGCCCTTGACTAGTTTAGTTAGGACTAACTAACCCCCCTGCTAACACTAACAGTGGGCCCAGGGCCTGCTAATTTGATTAGTTAAAATTAATTAATCCCATTATATAACTGTGTCACTGACATATGGGTCCCACAGGTCAGGTTTGACCCGGACCAGCCCTGTTGACCTGATGACGTCACTGCGACATCATGCTGACGCAGTAAACTCTTTTCTGGATTTAATTTAATTTAGGAAATTTCAGAAAATGCCCTAAACTTTAATAAATCATAGAAATTCAACCGTAACTCGGATTGAAATAATTTATATATGAAAAATGATCAGAAAAATATGAAGAATCTGTTTATGCCATGATCATGAACGTTTGAACAAGTTAACCTTACTGAATAGGATGAATCATGATTAGGGTAATTTATGAAATAGCATTTGGAGTTGGAGTTCAACCTTGTTTGAATTCCACTTCAACTAACTTGGATTATTATTGCACTAGGTAAATTCAGTTCCTTAACATGATCATGCATCATATATGTGCATTGCATTGATTGCGTTCTTTCTCGCTTGCGGTGTTTGTCCCTCTCGGTGAGCGATGTATCGACGATGAGTTCGATGACACCAATGAAGAACTATATTATCTTCAGAAGTGCCAGGCAAGCAAAACCCCCTTGTTCATTCCGATATAATCCCACTCTCTCGCTCCTGCTCTATTTTACTGCATTAGGACAACAACGACTCCTGTATTACTTGCTGCGGTAGCTGAACCCCTTGATCCTTTGCATGACCTGTCATTCCACAGTAATTAGATGAAACCCACTAGCATGAGTAGGAATTGTTTGAGCCATGTTGTGCCTACTCATCTATGCTTGTTTGTCATGCCTGCTACTGCTTAGAGTTGAGTCGGGTCTGATTCATCGGGAATGAATTGGAATGGTTGTGTGAACATGTCCTATTGTGTGTGAGCTAAGTGCGTGAACACGATTTGGTAAAGGTAGCGGTGAGAGGCCATGTAGGAGTACATGGTGGGTTGTCTCATTGAAACCGTCCTCAGGAACTGAGTTCTGTGTTTGTGATCCATGAAACAGTTACTACCACGCATTGGGATCCTTAATTGACCCTCTCGGCTTCTTAACCACCCTTGTCCTCGGTCAGGGAGTTGCAAGTAGTTTCGGTGTTTGTAGCATGTTGGGGCCGCACGCATAGCGCTGACCTTAGGGGTGGGTTGTGTTGCGGTAGGCACCGTGGCCCGGTGTACCGAGTGCCCGTGTGTGGTATCTCGGGAACCCTGCACACATCGTTCGGGCTGTATGGGAAACCTCGGCCGGACTCCCTGCGGATGGAACCCGAATAGGCGATAAACCTGGACTAGGGACTTGAGTGTTTAGGTAGGCCGTGGCCGACACCCACGTTGGGCTTCCGCTTGAAGGTTGCCGAGTACATGTCGTGTAAACGGCGGTAAGTGGTGAGCGCGTGTGAAGAAGTACACCCCTGCAGGGTTTAATATGATCTATTCGAATAGCCGTGTCCACGGAAAAGGACTTCTGGGTTGCCTATATCAGTTCATAGACAAGTGAAAGTGGATACCCTAAAATGCGCAAGATAAGCGTGAGTGCTATGGATGGCGTTCTCGTAGGGAGACGGGAGCGGGTCCATAGTGGTGTATTGGTATGGTGAATATGTGGACTCGTAGCGCCACCTCAAAAGAGTTACTTGCAAATCGTAGTTCAGGATAGCCACCGAGTCAAAGCTGGCTTGCTGCGGTCAAACTCCACCACCCCTTTGATAATGATGCATATGTAGTTAGTTACGATGTAAGTCTTGCTGAGTACAATTGTACTCACGTTTGCTTATTTTATGTTTTGCAGAGAGCGTCGGTCTCGCTAGTAGTTCAGCGTGGACTTGACGTTTAGCTTGTTACCTCAGCTACGATCTTGTGCCTCGGCAGGATCTGGTAGATAGTCGCTTCTCGGCCTTTTTCATTTATAGTTATCTGCATCTGCGGACATGTTTAGCTTCCGCTTGTGTTTTGACTTGTATGTTTCTGAGTGTTGGGTCATGAGACCCATGTTTGTAATATCTCGCTCTTGGAGCCTAATGAATAATATTTGAGTCGAGAGTTATGTTGTGATGCCATGTTGTATCTACGCATATTGAGCATAATGTGTGTATGTTTGAAATGCTTGGTATGTGTGGGATCCGACAAACTAGTTGTTTATCCTTGGCAGCCTCTCATATGGGGAAATGTAGTCTCGTGCTTCGGCGATAGTAGTCCGCTACAGCCCGGTTCACGGAGTCCTCGCTAGCCCAGCACTACTGCTTGGACACTTGGTGGCGGCATGTGTTTCACTTCGTTCCTATGTACGTCCTTCGGGAAATGTCACGCGGTGTTATTCGAGTCTGCCTAGCCTGCTACAGCCGGGATACCGGAGTCCTGTTAGCCCAGTGCTACAGCCCGAATATATCGTTGATGACCGACATGCTCGATGTGATTCATGTATGCCTGTCCCCATAGGTTAGCGCCGCTTTGGGTTCACGACTAGCCATGTCGGCCCGGTTCTTTGTCATATGGATGCTAGCGACACTATCATATACGTGAGCCAAAAGACGCAAACGGTCCCGGGCCATGGTAAGGCGACACCGTGGGAATACCGTGCGTGAGGCCGCAAAGTGATATGATGTGTTACATGCTAGATCGGTGTGACTTAGGATCGGGTCCCGACAGCGTTGGTATCGAGCTTTGACTGCTCAGAGGATTACCAAGCCAAACTGGTGAAGTTGTGTCTAGAAATGCTTTAGTTATGTAAGGGAATTGATTGTGGAAGGAACGTAAGGCTCTTTTTACTCCTTATACCTCATGGCCTTTCGATCTCAGTCATCCTCTTCTCTTCTACGGGTTTAAGAACTAGGCTTCTCATCTATCTATTAGGATGACGTGTTACTAATCCATAGACTTATAAGATTGTTGGTTTTAATCCCCGTTCAGTTCCTACTATTTCGTATGATAACTGTTGATCTCGTAATCTTGTTATGATGTTGTTGAGTGGTTATGCCACCATTTTCGCAGGATGTCTCAAATCATTTTGAGCATTTACAGCCGTTATGCTGTCCGAGTCATCCCAGGTCTCTAAATAGTCTGATGCATTTGCAAATCCTTTCTTTCCGTTCCCGATGTCCTTTTTGGTCAGAATAAGCACACTAACCGGTGCGTTGAGGTAATTTATTGCCTCGACATATATGTTGGAACTGTTATTATGACCCTAGATGTTTAGGAAGTCACCTAGCAATTTAGCAATGCTTTTGTACCCCGAGTGTGATGATTACGGCCATCATTTTGAAAGCATCCGTGATGCCATTTAGTAGTAGGTATTCTACTCTGGGTTCTTGAACCGAGATTCATCCTACTTCATGTTGTTAGTATTTGCTAGTGCCATTAGGATATTAGTAACTGGCGATAGTCCTCAAGGTCCGTGGTATTTCCTTCTTCCAAATACTACGAATCGCTTATGGCAGAAGTTCTTTTGAGCCAAAAGATCACAATAAGAGTGCTCTTGAGGAGTTCTCCATTCATAATTGTGAATCTGCCAATTCTACCTTTCTGCATGGGTTATCCGGAAGAAATGTTGAGCTTGCTCAACATACTAATCTGTGCATCCACAACTCAGAAAATTATATGTTCCTTTGAGTTGTTCTCTTAGATGCCTTCTGACCTTCATCTATCAATTGATAGCCAAGGGTATGTGTGCATTTGTGTTCTTCGATGCATTTTATCCTTGTGGTCCGTCAAGCCATTCCATTCCGGAATGACTAGGAGAAACAAACTCCAGTACCTCATCCATTTCTAGGATTGGGTCAAAGTAGTTGTATCCCGCAGATCAAAATGCCAATTCAGCTTTTGATTCTGTTCTACCCTGAAGTATTGCCATCTTATGTCAAGAATGTCATGGGAATTGCACAACCCCCTAGAAAATTCTTGATGCAGTGATACTTCTCACCATCATTGCTCATTTCTCGGTTCCGTGTTGATGCAATCGGAAAGCCGACAAGTGAATTGTGATGTGTGAAATCAATACCCCGAGCAACTTGTTGCTTGGTAGTGAATGGACAATATTCTCATTC
Organism: Aegilops longissima; assembly: GCA_021605205.1. Classification (NCBI taxonomy): domain Eukaryota; kingdom Viridiplantae; phylum Streptophyta; class Magnoliopsida; order Poales; family Poaceae; genus Aegilops; species Aegilops longissima. Next base: position 129,615,301 of record CM038678.1, read on the forward strand.
TTAGCGTGTTGGTCACTAAACCATCATCCTAAGATTGATCGTGCTACCTAGTCCTTACTTCTGGTGCACACTTCGATTGATGAGTTAGGATTGTGTCAAGTCCTCACTCATTTGATCATTTCATCTTGCCCTGAAAAGCAAGATTGTTCTCGAGCTTAGTAACATACGGTGGGTCGTGACTTTCCAAATATCTTCTTAGAAGTGTTACCGGGTTGTTCCCTGACTGTTATGTTGAGCTCGTGATCAAGTTGGTTTCTTGTGAACCACCCCTTCTCCAAGAACCTGTGTTGGATACCCCTGAGCTAGTTGGTTAAGCCAAACAACAACTTGGAGAGTTGGAAGATAAAAGCTTGCCTAACTTAGTTCGTTCCAAAGGGATATTCTTGTGTAGTGTGTGTTGAAGAAAGATGATATCTTCATCAATTGGTTCCTGTGATCAGTTGCTGGACCTATTGTCTTATCAATCCTTTGATTTGAGTATGGGCTATCTTCAAATCAAATCAGTACCAACGGTGCTCATAATGTTGTCTTACTCGTGGTTGATCCCTCGAGCATACACCATTATATCTTTGGTCTGACTAATGCTAACACCGTGTTCACATGATGGTGGAAGTCCAGTGATATGGAAATTCCGATGAGTTGCTGTTGAGCCCATCAGTAGCATTTTGTCTCCCCCATGAGTCATGTTGAGCATCAACCTAGTATTGGAAACTTGTGTAAGCAATTCTTCGTGTTTCGTTCATGAAGCATATGTTTGGATGAAAGTAGTGACTTCCTCTAATTCATGTGCATCTGGTGTAAGTTGCCGCCATGAATTTGAGAAAGGTTTGTTTTGGTTCCTCTGGAATCATCCCAAGTCAGTCATGCATGTGCGAAGTATTCTATGGCATGATAGACTGATCATCTTCATTTCATATGAATTCCATAGCACACCAAGCCACTGATTGACTTGTTCTAGGAAAAAGAGTTAAGTGCTAATCCATGGTAATGCACAAGACTTCATCATCCTCGATGATGGTTCCACCTGAACTCGGTAGTGTTTTATTATAAGACTACCATGTGGTCATGCTTGTTGAGGACAGTGTGTTCACAGGTTTGTAGCAGAACCAGCTCATGTTTTGGAGCTTGCTATCGTAGTTCATATCCCGAGAATCTCGCAACGTCTTCTCGTCGATTTGTGTTGCAACCCTTCCTTTTCAGACATGATGAGTCTGAAATATCCTAACACCAACCAGATCTGAATCTCAGGCAGATATGATGGTTGGAACATTCGAACAGTTGCATTTCGTTCCCAGCTTGTACCCCATTGTGCCAATTTCTATGGGCTGCCTTCTTAGTAATTTCTGTTCAAGATCATCCTCAAAAGTGGACTTACCATGGGTTCCCCCCCACCTCCGATGTTAAGCGAAATCATCCATTGCGTTGTCTTCAACAAGGTAGTCCACATCATCCACTCTAGTCCGGGTGTACCATTCCTTTGCACTCCGCCAAACGATCATTGTGAATTGCCTTAGGCTGGTATGAAGAGTTTCAATGATCTCTGTATCAAAAGTAATTCTTTTTCCCACTTAAGGGAATAGTTCTTGCGTCACCTTTCTCGAGGTGTCCCGTTACGGGATCATGATAAATATTTCCTCGCCACCTTGACACCATCCACCATCTCCCTAAGCGTGGAATTGTTGCCACCAATCAAACCCCGTTGTTGTTCTTCCATCCCTCTCGATGTATTTTGTGTCTCAACTCGAGATGTGTCACCGTCTCAGTCCGTGAGTTGATCATGTTTACCTGATCTTCATGAAGATCGAATCATGTAGGGTTTCCCCTTCTTTCTGTTGTCGTGTCGAGTGAAGACCTCGAAAGCAAGCACGTCAAGACTAAGATGATGGAATGAATCAACATCTTCGAGAAGGGCAAATGGATCATGAAGATTGTGATAGTTTGTGACTCCCCTTCTCCCTCTTACCTCACGTCTTGAATCTCGGGGCGAGATTCTTGTTTAGTGGGGGTGAGTTGTCACAGCCCTAGAGTTGTTTGACACTAGTTGCATTAAGGCATTCATGTCATCATGTTTAACTTGCATGAATTTGAAATGGGGATGATCAAGCCCTAGCACTAAAGCAATTCACATAGGCTCAAATTCAAAAATATTTTCAAAAACCCAAATTGGTTTGCAAAAATATTCATGATTAATGGAAAAGGGTGAAAACCACATCCAGAGATGATGTATATTTTTCCAAGGCATTTTTGGATTTTTGAAATAACCATATTGTATTTGAATTGGGGCATTTAAATACTATTAATATTTTTAAATGCTCCAACAATTCTGAAAAATAGTTAAGGGCCTCTGTAATAATTCAGTTAATGCCCACAATTATTTTCAGGATTTATTTAAATGGTTTAGTATTTTACTAAACTAAAACAAACAGAAAATAGAAATAGAAATAAAGAAAGAGAGAGAAGGATTACCTGGCAGCCCACCTACCTGGCGCCCCAACCGGCCCAACCTCCTCCCCCCCCTCGCTGGCCCAGCTGGTGGCCCAGCCCACCACCGCCTCGCCGCTCGTCGTCTTCCTCTGCCAGTAGGCAGAGGCGAGGCGTGGCGCCTGCTCGACGGCCACCAACGCCACCTCCTGCTTCCGGCCCTCCTCCTCGACACCTGTGGCGCCACGCGCCTCCCGAACCCCTGGATCCCTCGCTCTCTCCCTCTCCCTCGTTCCTCCTCTGCTCCCTCTCTCGCCTTGGGACCAGCGCCGCGTCGCCGCCCTCGCTGCCCTCGCGGCCACCGCCACCCCTCTCCTCCCGACATGCCCCGAGCTCCGCCTCTTCCCGCTGAACCTCTCCACCGAAGGAAGCAAGCCCGGATGGCCTCCATCGTCTCACCGCCGCCTTCTCCACCACCGGCCGCCGAGGATCTTCACCGTCAATTCGCCACCGTCGTCGCTTCCCCGGGCTCGCTGACCGTCCCTACGCGACCCATGTGAGCTCGCCGTCGTTTCCCTCTCTCTCTCTCTCTCTGCGCCAGCCACCGCCCCGCTAGCACCCGAATCCGGCCATCGCCATGGCCGGCGAGCCTCGCGCTCCCGAGCTTTTCTGCTCGTCCCCGTAGCACCGGCATGTTCCCTGGGTCCCTGGGAAGCCGTAGAGGCCCTCGGTTGGCCTCCCCGTGCACCGCAGCGACGTTTGCTTCGTGCCGTGGCTTCGGCAGCCGCCGGCTCAACGCCGTCGCCAACTCCGGCGACCTGCGCCCGTGGCCTCTATTGGATGCGCAGGAGGAAGGGCTCCCGGTGCCTCCTCCGCGTTTTTAGCCACGGAGGAGCAACCCGGCGCGCCCGCCGCGTTCGACGTCGCCGGCGTCAAGCCGCGGTGGCGTTGACCCTTTGACGGGGTTTGACCACCTGGGTCGCGTCGACGTGTGGGCCCCGCCTTGACTAGTTTAGTTAGGACTAACTAACCCCTCGCTAACACTAACGGTGGGCCTGTGGCCTGCTAATTTGATTAGTTAAAATTAATTAATCCCATTATATAACTGTGTCATCGACATATGGGTCCCACAGGTCAGGTTTGACCCGGACCAGCCCTGTTGACCTGATGACGTCACTGCGACATCATGCTGACGCAGTAAACTCTTTTCTGGATTTAATTTAATTTAGGAAATTTCAGAAAATGCCCTAAACTTTAATAAATCATAGAAATTCAACCGTAACTCGGATTGAAATAATTTATATATGAAAAATGATCAGAAAAATATGAAGAATCTATTTATGCCATGATCATGCATGTTTGAACAAGTTAACCTTACTGAATAGGATGAATCATGATTAGGGTAATTTATGAAATAGCATTTGGAGTTGGAGTTCAACCTTGTTTGAATTCCACTTCAACTAACTTGGATTATTATTGCACTAGGTAAATTCAGTTCCTTAACATGATCGTGCATCATATATGTGCATTGCATTGATTGCGTTCTTTCTCAGTTGCCGGTGTTTGTCCCCTCCCGGTAGACGATGTATCGACGATGAGTTCGATGACACCAATGAAGAACTATATTATCTTCAGAAGTGCCAGGCAAGCAAAACCCCCTTGTTCATTCCGATATAATCCCACTCTCTCGCTCCTGCTCTATTTTACTGCATTAGGACAACAACGACTCAGATTACTTGCTGCGGTAGCTGAACCCCTTGATCCTTTGCATGACCTGTCATTCCACAGTAATTAGATGAAACCCACTAGCATGAGTAGGAATTGTTTGAGCCATGTTGTGCCTACTCATCTATGCTTGTTTGTCATGCCTGCTACTGCTTAGAGTTGAGTCGGGTCTAATTCATCGGGAATGAATTGGAATGGTTGTGTGAACATGTCCTATTGTGTGTGAGCTAAGTGTGTGAACACGATTTGGTAAAGGTAGCGGTGAGAGGCCATGTAGGAGTACATGGTGGGTTGTCTCATCGAAACCGTCCTCAGGAACTGAGTTCTGTGTTTGTGATCCATGAAACAGTTACTACCACGCATTGGGATCCTTAATTGACCCTCTCGGCTTCTTAACCACCCTTGTCCTCAGTCCGGGAGTTGCAAGTAGTTTCGGTGTTTGTAGCATGTGGGGCCGCACGCAGCGCTGACCTTAGGGGTGGGTTGTGTTGCGGTAGGCACCGTGGCCCGATGTACCGAAAGTGCCCGTTTGGTATCTCGGGAACCCTGCACACATCGTTCGGGGCTGTATGGGAAACCTCGGCCGGACTCCCTGCGGATGGAACCCGAATAGGCGATAAACCTGGACTAGGGACTTGAGTGTTTAGGTAGGCCGTGGCCGACACCCACGTTGGGCTTCCGCTTGAAGGTTGTCGAGTACATGTCGGTAAAGCGGCGGTAAGTGGTGAGAGCGTGTGTGAAGAAGTACACCCCTGCAGGGTTAATATGATCTATTCGAATAGCCGTGTCCACGGAAAAGGACTTCTGGGTTGCCTATATCAGTTCATAGACAAGTGAAAGTGGATACCCTAAAATGCGCAAGATAAGCGTGAGTGCTATGGATGGCGTTCTCGTAGGGAGACGGGAGCGGGTCCATAGTGGTGTATTGGTATGGTGAATATGTGGACTCGTGTGCGCCACCTCAAAAGAGTTACTTGCAGTCGTAGTTCAGGATAGCCACCGAGTCAAAGCTGGCTTGCTGCAGTCAAACTCCACCACCCCCCTTTGATAATGATGCATATGTAGTTAGTTCTGATGTAAGTCTTGCTGAGTACAATTGTACTCACGTTTGCTTATTTTATGTTTTGCGAGAGGCGTCGGTCTCGCTAGTAGTTCCAGCGTGGACTTGACGTTTAGCTTGTTACCTCAGCTACGATCTTGTGCCTCGGCAGGATCTGGTAGATAGTCGGGCTTCTCAGCCTTTTTCATTTATAGTTATGCGTACCTGGACATGTTTAGCTTCCGCTTGTGTTTTGACTTGTATGCTCGAGTGTTGGGTCATGAGACCCATGTTTGTAATATCTCGCTCTTCGGAGCCTAATGAATAATATTTGAGTCGAGAGTTATGTTGTGATGCCATGTTGTATCTACGCATATTGAGCATAATGTGTGTATGTTTGAAATGCTTGGTATGTGTGGGATCCGACAAACTAGTTGTTTATCCTTGGCAGCCTCTCATATGGGGAAATGTAGTCTCGTGCTTACGAGCGATAGTAGTCCGCTACAGCCCGGTTCACGGAGTCCTGCTAGCCCAGCACTCTGCTTGGACACTTGACTGGCCGGCATGTGTTTCACCGTTCCTATATACATCCCTTCGGGAAATGTCACGCGGTGTTATTCGAGTCCTGCCTAGCCTGCTACAGCCGGGATACGGAGTCCTGTTAGCCAGTGCTACAGCCCGAATATATACGTTGATGACCGACATGCTCGATGTGATTCATGTATGCCTGTCCCCATAGGTTAGCGCCGCTTTGGGTTCACGACTAGCCATGTCGGCCCGGGTTCTTTGTCATATGGATGCTAGCGACACTATCATATACGTGATCCAAAAGACGCAAACGGTCCCGGGCCATGGTAAGGCGACACCCGTGGGAATACCGTGCGTGAGGCCGCAAAGTGATATGATGTGTTACATGCTAGATCGGTGTGACTTAGGATCGGGGTCCTGACAGAAAGAACTTCGCGCGCACCCCAGAGTTCGAACCTTAAGGGTTTTGCCGGAACCCCAGATCCAACATTTGGCGCGCCATGTAGGGGTGGGCCGTAGCTTCCCTTCCGTCGATCCGTCGCTCCGTCGTCTCCATGGCGGACGCTCGCCGCGCTCGAGCTGAGCGCTGGGCTGCCCTCACCGCCCGCGTTGCTCAGACGGCTCCCGTCAGCGGCCTACCTCGCCGTTCTCCATCTCCTGCCGCCAACGCTGCCACCTGCCCGACAGGGAACGAGCAGCAAGCGTCCTTGCTACACCCATCGGTTCGGCCGGACGGCCGCACCGCCACTCCATCGCTGACCCCGGCCGGTTCCTCGTCCCACGCACGTCGCACTACCATGGACGCGCATGCCGCGTTCCTCATGGGGAACGAGCTCCTGCGCTATCTCCCGGTTGACAACCTCTACGAGGACTGGCTCGACCGCGTCGCCAAGCTCATCCACGCCGCAGGGGGCTCTCCAGCACCGTCCCACTCTCTGCCTCGCCCTCCGCCTGCCATGGGCGACGTGGCCCATGGAGTGCCTCCACCACCTCTGCCCCAAGGCTGTGCCTTGGCGCCAAGGCGCGCGGCCCCACAGCGCGATCCGCCACGCTCGGTGCCCGCGCGCGAAGAGAGAAGCTGCCAAGAAATTCCTCTTCCGCGAGAAGCTGCACCTGCGCTTCCCGCTCCGCCTCGCCAAGAACGCGTGCTACCTGCGGTGGCGGCACGCGGATCTCATCAAGACCAAGCTCCACCTTCGAGACGGGCCCCGACGACCACGGCCGGCTGCCGCGCCTTCACCCCTGAGCTGCGTAGCGTCGCCTAGCCGGGCAAGTTCAAGCCGGATATGCCTCCTCACTACAACGGCACCGCCGACCCCGCGGAGTTCCTGCAACTCTACGGGCTGAGCATCAAAGCGGCCAGCAGCGACGAGGAAGTCATGGCGAACTAGTTTCCCATGACTCTCAAGGATGGCGCCCGCTCCTGGCTCCTGAACCTGCCGCAAGGCTCGATCTCCTACTGGGACGAGATGCACGACCGCTTCGTCGCCAACTTCCAGGGCACCCGCGACCGCCCGCCGGCCGCGGGCGACCTGCGCCGCATCAAGCAACAACCAGGAGAGACCCTCCAGAAGTACATCCAGCGCTTCAACAACACTCGTCTCAAGATCCCCAAGGTCATGGATGAGGCCATCATCTCCGCGTTCTCTGATGGCATTCGCGACATCAAGATGAAGGAAGAGCTCGCTATCCATGAGGAGCTGTTCAACCTGGCAAATAAGTGCGCAAGAGCTGAGGAGGACCGCCTCTCCCTCCTCAAGCTGCCAGCTGTGGGCGCAGAGGAGAAGAAGGCCAAGGCCAAGGACGTGAAGCGCAAGGAAGCAGCAGTGCTCGCAGCGGAGCCCGACACCAAGCGAGGCAGAGATCAGCCTGAGTCATCCAAGAATAGCCGGCCGTTCTGCGCCTTCCACAACCTGAACACCTACAACACCAGTGACTGTCAAGAGCTCAGAGCCATTCGCGAAGGACGCTACAGTCGATGCCCCGAATGTAGCAACCGGGGCTACGGCCGAGGAGGAGGACGTGGTGGCGGATGCTGGGACGACCGTGACCCGCGCCAGGAGTGGCACGACCGTCCTCGTGAGGACCGCTGGCAGGATCATCCTGGAAAGGGCGCCTGGAGAGACCAGCCTCGCGAAGACCGTCCTCAGGGCAACGCCGGTCTTCCCCCGTTGACGCCACCGCCAAGAAGGAACGACGACCACCATCAAGACGAGGGGGCTGGGGGCTTCCAAGAACCGCGTGCTATCGCCTGCATCTTGGGCGGAGCCCAGGTCCCAGCCTCTCAGCGCATCTTCAAACAGTTTGCTCGTGAAGTGAATGCAGTCCTCCCCAAGCTCGAGGCCATGCGCCCACTCAGATGGTCCCAGTGCCCCATCACGTTTAGCTCGGCCGACCAGCTCAAGTGCGCGGCTACCGCTGGCACCCTCCCGATGCTGTGCTCCCCAGTCATCAGCAATGTGCAAGTTACCAAGACCCTCATCGACAGCGGCGCAGGGCTCAGCGTCCTGTCTGTCGATACGTTTGAGAACCTCCAAGTCCCATATGACCAGCTTCAGCCTACCAAGCCTTTCTCAGGAGTGACCGACGGTTCCACCACGCCGATAGGGCAGGTCCGCCTCCCTGTCACCTCCGGAGAACGCAATAATTACCCCACCGAGCTCATCGACTTCGACGTCGTGCATATTCGTCTACCGTACAACGCCATCCTCGGGTTTCCAGCCCTGGCCAAGTTCATGGCCGTCACCCACCACGGCTACAACGTCCTCAAGATGCCGGGAAGCGGTGGAATCATCATGGTCCCATGTGAAGAAAGAGATGCGGTGTGCTCCCTCGAGCTCGCCTTCCAAGCTGCAGCAATCGATGACCCCGACAGCAAAAGTGAGGGCCCTCCAGAGGCCATCCCCAAGAAGAAGCAGCTGCGCCGTGCCGGACCTTAGGAGGGTGGCGTCACGGCTGGAACCTCGTCAGGATCAGCGCCCGCTCTAGGGGCGCCTCCCTCCATGGCATAGGAAGGCGCGCCCAGCGCCCTCCTCGGGCAGGGCTCGGGGGCTCTATTCTGGAGGGCCTCAGACCTTGCCAACATCACGAGGGAGGCGCTTGGGCACCACTTGGAGGCGTGCTTCGCGTCACGTTTCCCTCAGGAGAACACAGGGCAAGGAGCACCCACCGCTCAGGAGTTCATGAACAAGACCACTCAGGAATTGCAAGACGCAAGGGCCATGCGCGCCGACTGCCGCTCATGAGGCGCAACTCCCCATCCAGGCGAGGATGCCGGGCTGCGCGTCTGCATCGATGTTCCAGGGCTCAACAGGGCCGCTTCTCAGGAGCTTTTCTTGCTTTCACGCGTGGGATGCTGCGAGGGTCCACCGCACAGCTACGTTCACATGCCCTTTGGCCTGCCGAGCATGTCGTCAGCCTATCAGCGCAACATGCGGTGTATCCTGGCGGCTTAGGAGGCCATGCACCACGCCGTCTTGGCAGAGATGGAGACGGTCCTCAGGGAACCACCTGAGTCCCCAGAGCCTCCCGAGGCTCAGGGCCCCGGTGGCTCATGAGGGGCTACCCCTTCATTGCACGCCTTCAGCTGCCTCAACTCTCCTTCATCAACAGAACCAGGTGACATTTTCCAAGTTCATTTAGCAAGGAGCGCCCCTCGGGCTGCATTATTCCAAGGCCGTGTGGGTGTGTCCCTGTGGCGTGTATCCTTTTCTTATGTCTTTAGCTTACCTTGCTGGGGGCGCCCCTCGGGCTGCATCATCCCCAAGCCGCTCGGGCCTGACCCAGTGGCATGTATGTTTCTGCATTTACCCAAGCTGATTTGCCTTCCATGCTAAATCTTCCCGATTACCACCTGCTCGGTCGTCGCTTCCCACGGGGCCTCCTCACACTGGCACGGCGCTGGTCCATGGGTCCGTCCCTGCCACGTCGACAAACCTGAGCAGTGAGCTCTGGCTCGCGGCACGCCCCGCGCACGTCACCTCATCAGGCCCTCGGTGCCTTCATCTCCTCACGAAGCAACCAGCGCAGGCTGGCAACCCTAACGGCAAAACCGAGTTTCTCCTTGTGATGGATCGCAGGGATCTCATGAAGAGGATAGCGGGCGGAACCGCAAGCTTCCTTTTCCCTCGTGCAATCCGCTTGCGTGTTAAAAGGGGGGCTCCCGAGCATCGCGACTCAGGAGCTCTTACTGGCTCTCTAGACCTCACCCCCTGGACTTGACCATGGCATCGCGACCTGGCATACCAGCGGCGGCTGAGCTCGCTCGAGGGCCGGGACCTGAGGACGTGATTGCTAAGAAAGCATGGGGAGAGAGGGCCCGTACGGGCCTCACCTAGCTACACTACGAATGGTTGCGCGCAGGCCTGGCGCATCGCGGAGAATCGACTCCGAACTACTAAGATAAGTCTCGCGCTCAGATCAGCTAATCGCCGGAACCTAAGGGTTATGATCATCGTAGCCCTGTCGCGGCCACGTTGCCCCCCTTTCTTATCGTGCCATAGCTGCTTGAGCACTAAAGGGGACCTCCTGAGCATCGTGCCTCATGGGATCTTACTGGACCTCGGGCCGCTCCCCTCCTGGCCTTGACCACGGCATGCGACCTGGCATACCAGTGACGGATGCAGCCTGCCTGGGGACCGGGACCTGTCAGCGTAGAGCAACAAGCTATCGCGAGGTCGGAAAGGGGAGACCGAGCCTTAACAGGATATGCATGTCGTGGGTCTTCATAATAAGGAAGATATACAGAAAAAGGCATTACAGATCCTTACACGCCCCCGCGGGGCATTTCTTGATTCCTCGCAGGGAACAAAAAACGAGAACTAAGAGGAATCCTATCTACACCCTCCCGTGGCGGACGCCATCATCAACAGTGGGCCACGGGAGACTGGCGCCAGCCTCATCTAGATCAGCGACGGTGGCGGCTAGACGCCGCGGCCCTACTCCGAGCCCGACGTGAGCTCGGGGGCACGTAGCTGTCGTTGCTCATCTCTGGAGTCTCGTAAGGCTCAGGAGAGTCGTTAGACTCCCAGGGGCTGTTGCTGTTGGAATAGCCATGAGTGGAGTGCACGTCAGCCTGGCGCTTCCCTCCAGGGCAACACTCCAGGCGGCGGCCCTCCGCGTCTAAGACCTTGAAGAATAGCGTGGAGGCGCCGTCATACTCGAAGTGGATCGCGAGGGCGCCCTCCGTGCAGTAGACCCGCGCAACCTCACCCCAGCCACGGGTCATGAAGATCTTGCCGGTGGGAACCGCTTTGATCTCTGCTCCGGTCGCTGGGGCGTTGCAGTCGGCATGCTGCAGCCAGAGCTCGAGAGGCCCCCTCGGCGGCATCGCGTCGGAGAAGAACCGCAGGAAGCGGATCCAGGAACTTGGGGGCATCGGCGCCCATAGCACAAGCTCGCGCGAGGAATCCGCGGAGTGGATTCCAGGAGCAACGGCATGCATCGCCATCGCGCGCCGACCACGGGCGCGGCGCGGGCGACGCCGCTCGTAACTCCGCCCTCCTGAGCCCTCGGCTCGGGCGTACAAGGGAAGCGGGTACCTTGGAGGAGGCCGCTCGCGCCAAGGCCTCGTCACCACCTGCATCGCCGCCTCGTCGCGATGATGGACCGACCTCTTCTTCGGCGGGAGCGGCCCCAGATCATCGTGGGGGGCCTTTCCTTTCTCGTCCACGGAAAACCTTTGGATGGGCGCCATTGTTGCAAGCAGAGGAGCAAGGAGGAAAGAAGCAAGCAAGCAAGGAAGAGATGGGCGATTGGGGCTCTGCCCCCTCCCCATTTATAGCGGAAGAAGGCCAACCGACGCCTCCCACGATCATAGGTAATGATGGTTTTCCTTGCATGTCGCAGGGAATTGTCAAGTCGAGCAGTTGCCGAGGCAGCGTGGGGAAGCGGAGACTGTCCTTCCCCTTGTACTGTTTGACAAGCACAAGAACACCTCAGCCTCAGGAGGCTGTCCTTCCCCTTGTACTGTTCATCATCAGCCCAAGAGGCAATCCACCACCACCACACTGGAGTAGGGTATTACACCACAACGGTGGCCCGAACCAGTATAAATCTCGTGTCTTTCTGTGTTGCGAGTTTGTCGAGTTCGTCCGCGAGATCTTAGAAAGATAGGGCATGGATCGATAGGAGGGAAAGAACTTCGCGCGCACCCCAGAGTTCGAACCTTAAGGGTTTTGCCGGAACCCCAGTTCCAACAACAATGACACTCCAGAGAACGCCGAAGACCCTGAAGCCCCCGTCGAGCCAACATCTGAACAAGATGATTGGAAGGAGGGGCAAGTTAACCCTGACGATCCAGTTGGGAACGAGGATTCAGAGGATAGTAATTATCTACCATTCACCGAGGAAGATGTGAGCCTCGGCAACGAAGATTTCATCGTGCCCGAGGAACCCCTCGAGCAAGAGCGCTTCAAGCGCTGGCTAATTGCAATAGCAAGAAGCCTAAAAAAGAAGCAGCAGCATCAGCTTCAAGACGAATAGGATACGCTCAACGACAGATGGACTATAGTCCTGGGAGCCAAAAAATACGGCCATGAACGCCCAACAAAGAGCTACCCGAAGCGCAAGCTACTACCACAATTTGACGACGAGGCTCTTGAGCCAATACCGCCAAAGTATAAAGCTGCTGACCAACCTGACCGACCACCACGTGGGAGGGACAGAGCGGCCACTTACGCCGAACACCGGCACGCACCTCGCTGCCGTATAGGCAAGGAGGTAGCAGCTACGGGCTACAACTACGACCTACGTAAGGACCTGGACAATAGAGCCGGTCAGACCAAATCAATGTATGGATCAAGAGGGCGCGCTCCAACACGAGAAGACGGCCATCAGGCCTGGCGTGACAAGCACAACCTCACCCGGGCCAAAAACCGCATACGGACTTCATCCGAACCGCGTCGTGATATCGCCCGATACAGAGGCTCCGCGCACCCCTTATGCTTCACTGATGAGGTGATGGAGCACCAGTTCCCAGAAGGGTTTAAACCCTTGAACATTGAATCATACGATGGAACGACAGATCCCGCAGTATGGATTGAAGATTTTCTTCTCCATATCCACATGGCTCGCGGTGATGATCTCCATGCCATCAAGTACCTCCCGCTAAAATAAAAGGGACCAACTCGGCACTGGCTAAAAAGCCTCCCAGAAAACTCCATTGGTAGCTGGGAAGATTTGGAAGACACCTTTAGAGACAACTTCCAAGGTACCTATGTTCGGCCCCCAGATGCCGATGACCTTAGTCACATAGTCCAGCAACCTGGAGAGTCAGCCTGGAGACTCTGGACTAGGTTCTCAATTAAACAGAACCAATTGTCGATTGTTCGAACGCCGAAGCCCTTGCGGCCTTTAAGCACAGCGTCCGTGACGAGTGGCTCGCCCGACACCTCGGCCAAGAAAAACCAAGGTCTATGGCAGCTCTCACCGCGCTCATGACCCGCTTTTGCGCGGGAGAAGACAACTGGTTATCTCATAGAAGCAACAACACTAGCGACCCCGGTACCTCCGAAGCCAGAGATGGCAAAGACAACCCGGTCAGCAGAAGAAGCCATTCAAAGGAAATAAAGATGGTCCATCTAGTTTGTACAGAATACTCGATCGGCCTTGCCAAATTCATGGCGCCCTGACAAGCCTGCCAATCATACCAACAGAAATTATTGGGTATTTAAACATGCCGGTAAGCTAAACACTAAATATAAGGGGAAAGGGCCGCCCAGTGAGGACGATGATGAGGAGCCTTGCCCACCGAACACAGGGGGACAGAAGAAATTTACCCCCGAGGTGAAAATAGTAAATATGATATATGTCACATATATCCCCAAGAGGGAGCGCAAGCGCGCATGTCAGGACCCCGATTCCAAGTCACATCGATCTAGCCGGTAACACCTCATATCACTTTGCGGCCTCACGACGTATCCCCACGGTGTCGCCTTACCATGGCCCGGGACCGTTTGCCTTTTGGCTCACGATATGATAGTGTCGCTAGCATCCATATGACAGAACCCGGCTGACATGACTAGTCGTGAACCCAAAGTGGCACTAACTTAGGGACATGCATACATGAATCAACATCGAGCATGTCGGTCGCCAGCGGCGTGCGAATCGGGCTGTAGCACTGGGCTAACAGGACTCGGTGAACCGGGCTGTAGCCGGCTAGGCAGGACTCGGATGTCACCGCGTGATATTTCCTCAAGGGATGTACACACGAACGAAGTGAATCACATGCCGCCAATCAAGTGTTCCAAGCAAGTAGTCTTTGGGCTAGCAGGACTCGGTGAACCGGGCAGAAGCGGACTACTATGGCTCATGGAAGCACAAGACTACATTTCCCCATAAGAGAGGCTACCAAGGATAAACAACTAGGTTGTTGGATCCCACACATACCAAGCATTTCAATCATACACACAATATGCTCGATATGTGTAAATACAACATGGCATCACAACATACCTCTACGACTCAAATTATTTATTCATTAGGCTCCGAAGAGCCGGATATTACAAACATGGGTCTGATGACCCAACATTCAAGTCATACAAGCAATAAGCACATGCAGAAGCTTAACTTGTCTGAGTACAGACAACTACAAATGAAAAAGGCTGAGAAGCCTGACTATCTACAAGACCCTGCCGAGGGCACAAGATCGTAGCTGAGGTAACAAGCTAAACGTCGAAGCCCACGCAGAACTACTAGCGAGACTGAAGTCTCTCTGCAAAAACATAAATTAAGCAAATGTGAGTACAAATGTACCCAGCAATACTTACGTCAGAACTATCTACATATGCATCAATATCAACAAAGGGGGTGGTGGAGTTTAACTGCAGCAAGCCAACTTTGACACAGTGGCTATCCTAAACTATGACTGCAAGTAACTCTTTTGAGGTGGCGCACACGAGTCCACAGATTCACCATATCAATACACCACTATGGATCTGCTCCCGTCTCCCTACAAGAAGGCCATCCATAGCACTCACGCTTATCTTGCGTGTTTTAGAGTATCCACTTTCACTTGTCTATGAACTGTACAGGTAACCCAAAAGTCCTTTACCGCAGACACGACTATTGGAATAGATGATGTTAACCCTGCAGGGGTGTACTTCTTCACACACGCTCTCGCCACTTACCGCCATCTACACGTCATGTATCTTGGCAACCTTCAAGCGGAAGCCTGGCGAGGGTGTCGGCCACGGCCTACCTAAACACTCAAGTCTCTAGTCCAGGTTTATCACCCATTCAGGTTCCATCCGCAGGGAGTCCGGCCGAAGTTTCCACATGCGACCCCGAACGATGTGAGCAGGGTTCCCGAGACACCAAACGGGCGCCCGGTACATCGTGCCACGTGCCTACCGCATCACAGCCCACCCCGCGGGTTAGCACTACGCACGGCCTCCAGCATACTACAAACACCAGAAACTACTTGCAACTCCTGGACAGAGGACAAGGGTGGTTAAGAAGTCGAGAGAGTCAATTAAGGATCCCAATGTGTGTTAGTAGCTGTTCATGGATCACAAACATAGAACTCAGTTCCGGAGGACGGTTTCAATGAGACAACCCACCATGTACTCCTACATGGCCTCTCACCGCTACCTTTACCAAATCGTGTTCACACACTTAGCTCACACACAGTAGGACATGTTCACACACCTCCAATTCATCCCGATGAATCAGACCTGACTCAACTCTAAGCAGTAGCAGGCATGACAAACAAGCATGAATGAGTAGGTACATCAGGGCTCAAACAACTCCTACTCATGCTAGTGGGTTTCATCTATTTACTGTGGCAATGGAAGGTCATGCAGAGGAAAGGGGTTCAACTACCGCAACATGTAACAGTTGAATCGTTGTTGTCCTAATGTAGTAAAAGAGAGCAGGAGCGAGAGAGTGGGATTGTATCGGAATGAACAAGGGGGTTTTGCTTGCCTGATGGAGTGGTAGTAGGATACTGCCCTTTAGTCGGATATTCGTGGGTATCCTCGGAGGCAGAACCTACCACGAAAGACACATCAGAACACAATCATCACATGGCAATATGCAACAATATGATGCATGCTATGACGTGGCAATATGGGTGTGTTTTGGCTAATGCATTCTAAAACAGGTTGGTTTGAGTCCATTTGAATCAAAGATTAAATGAAAGCCCATGATATGAAGTCATATTAATGCATTAACTTGTTTCACCTAAACAACAAGGTTAAAGTGTTCTAACATGCATGAAACCAGTACATATGGAAAGATTTGATTTTTCTGATCATTTTTCATATATAAATTATTCCATTCTAAGTTACGGTTATTTTTCTATGATTTTTAGAAGTTTAGGAAAATTTCTGAAAATAAATAAATCATTTTTGATTTATTTATAGGGTTAATTATCCTTTTGCCCTTAGTGGTGTCCATCTGCTTAGTTTTGCCCTCAGATGCAAATTGTGCTCAGTTTTGCCCCTAGTCCGTGCGCACCGACTGCTCTCGTGAACTTTGGCGTCTCCGTCAGTCAACATTTTGACTCGCCCACTGTGGGACCAAAGGCAGAGGCGGCCAATTTTATTCAGACCGTTGCACGCGTGGCTTGCGGGACCCAGCAGAGAGCCGTTGAGCATAGAGCCGTTGCGGGTGTGCTATATAAGCGGGCGACAGCGGCAGTGACCACGGCGACAGAGAGCACGGCGCTGACCACGGCGAGAGAGCGAGAGCACGACGACGGTGGGAAGCTAGCTGTGGAGGGCGCGGCGGTGGGAAGCTAGCTGTGGAGGGTGCGGCGGCGTTGAGATCCCGTTCGGCTCCGAGCTCCATGTCTTCCGCAAGCTCCCGCGCCACATCGCGGATGCAGAGGGCGCGTTTGGAGATGCCTGTCTTCGTCTGTCCGCGGTGCCGAGCGAGCGTTGATCGGAGGGTTTCTCACACACTGAGGAACCACAATCGTCCGTTCTACGTGTGAGCGAGAATGGGGTAAGAATCGGGGAAATTGCACCATTTTCGTGGTCGGGATCTTTGAGTAATCGGTTGATCTGTTCCGTGTTCATGCAGGTGACATGCTTCTTTCTTTGGGTCGATGCTCTGGCCAAGACTCTGATAAATGAACTGCAAGAAGAGCATGAAGAATGGTTGCGCATGCTGCCCCAAACCGCAGTGGCCGCAACACGAGCTCCGGAAGAAGAGGTGGAGGGTGAAGCACGCACTGACAGAGAGCTAGCTGTTGAGCTTAGGATGTTGAAGAAGAAGGCTAGGAAGCTTGAAGATCAAGCACTACCAATACCCATTTGCAAATACTTTTGTGCATTTGTAGGTATGGTAATCGCACTGGTTGTAATGTTGGAAATGTATGGAAAGGCATGAATTATGGAGGAATTTGTAATCTTGAAATTGTATGAGAAATTCACCTAGTTTAAATGTTGGTCAAAGTTGTTTAAATGTTGAAAAAAGAGAGAAGAAGTGACCAACATTTAAATATGTTGAAAAAAGGAGAAGAAATGAGGAATTCAGAAACTTTTGATCAATGAAATGCAGCTAATGAATTATTCCAGAGCCAAACAATTAAGGTTAGAAATTTTTTGGAGCTGTTAAATATTTAATAGCAATTTAAGTAATCCATTTCAAATACACCGTGATTTAAATCAAAGACCAAAATGTCATGGAAAATGTGCCTCACTCGTAGATGTTTACACCTAGTGCCAAAATAAATGAACATTTTTTAAGGGCATTACATTGAGTAAAAACTAATTTGTCTAAAAAATGAAGGGTGGAAAATGCACAAAAAATTGGTGCGGCTGGGGACTCGAACCCAAGACCGCGTGGGTTTGTGGTGTTTAGGGCTGCGCTGGTAACCACTAGGACAGATGGCAAGAGTTTGACATGGGTAGGGAAGGAATGTATACATAGTTAGACTATGAAATTTGTCAAAAAAAGTGAGACCGTGAATGTTTGCACACGCGTGAGAGTGGTTTTCCTTTGTTTTGCACTGAAATTTTGGAGGGTTGGAAGGTTGAAAACGTATATTTGCACTGCCACGTGGTTTTGGTTAGAGTGGCACTTGGTTTAGTGTTAGAGTAGCACTTGGTTTAGCATTTAAACGGAATAAATTTGCATGTTAGTTCATGACTTATTTTTTTGAATAAAATGGAGGGCTTCTCACCCCCTCCGATTTTCATTAATGAAACCCACAAGTTCTCGAGCTTCATGACTTGGTTTAGGGAAGAAATTATATGCTTGGGCACGAACATTTTTTAACACACATAATAAACCCTAATAAATAACTTAGATAAGATGCAACACAAGTACCATTACAATAATAAGTTCACGGACAGTTCACATACACATGACGAAACATGACACGACACGACACGACATAGAAAAGCAACAAATAAAAAACGAAACAGTCTTCATCTTGATCTCCTCCTTCCATTTTGGCCGCGCGCGCCCCTTAAACACCGTCTTCATTTTTACACCTCCTCCTCGTCGTTGTAGGGAAGGGAGTGCATCCCGGCTGGAGTGGGGAAGATGTTCTCGTAGTTGGTGTAGATGTTGTAGACGGTGAAGAAGATGGCCTCAAGAGCCGCACTCAAAAGACTTGGCCGAGGAGCTCGAGGTCAAACGGGTTGGTGAAGGTGACCGTGAGCAGTAGGAGGATGCCGCCGCGGTCACGAACCTCGTTGAGGGTGAACATCCTCGGCGAGCCCCGTGGGAGGTGGGCATAGCCGGCTCTGAGGAAGGCGCGGTTGAGTTTGACGGAACCCCTCCACCTTGAAAAAGTCCACACGCGGGGCTCCCTCTCCACGAGCACGCCCGGTGGGTAGCGCAGCTCCGGCATGATAGGCGGACGGCTGAAGGTCGGCCCGTTGAACTGCATGGTCTCGCTTGGGGAGGGCTCGGTCGATTGGGTGTTTGAAGTTGGAGAGAATGGATCGGATCTGGCTTATGGGTGGGAGAGGAAGATAGGCACCCCATTCATAGGCCTATGGGTGGGAGAGGAAGAGAGAAAGAATGAGAACAATGTGTGTGTGAATCCGAACGCGTGTGTGTATCCGTTACGCTTTGCACTCTTAAATTTTTGCACAAAAACGATGCATGCATGGGGCGCGTGCATGCATTTGAATCACTGTATAGATCTTTGACCGGACGGTGCATCGACTCGTTGAACCACCTAGCTGGCCTCGCTAGCCTAGCGCTTAGCACGCTTCGCCTCGCTTCGCCAGATGCATGCACGCCGCAGCCTATGCACGCCGCAGCCCCCGCATGCAAACCCACGCCGCAGCCTATGCATCGCCGCCGCCTCCCATGCATGCATGCAAGGCCCGGAAAGGCTGAGACGGGCTATTTATCGCGGTCTCGAGCCCAGACAACGAGACGGCCCAACGGTCCATCCAGCGCCCGATATTTGTTTAAAAAAAGAATCTCCCAGCCAATCAGATTGCATCTCGCGGATCGCCCCCCTCCTCCCCGCAGATTCCTTCTAGAAGGGTTAGATCGACGACCCTTGTTCAGCGCTAGGGTTAGATGAACGGTTCTGGTTCAACGCTAGGGATAGCGGGGTTTGGGAGGGGTTTGGAGCAGTCAAAGCTATGTTTGACCAGATTTCAAATGAGCATAATAAATTAAATAAAAATCAGAAAAATAAAAACCTCAAGCACATAGTCTTCTTATGTCATATACTAACGATTTAAGTTGATAAACAAGGTTTACATACATTTAAACGATAAGTTCATGTGTATTGTATGATATCTCGAGTATCTCAAACTCTTTTGTATGAAGTGAAGAGAAGTGTTTTGGGGAAATAAACATGAATATTTCAAAAAACTCACCACAGCTTCATTTTAGAGTGACTAAGAAGGATCCAGGCTTGGTTTTTCATTTTGATGTCTTACACTTGTTTAAATCTTGGTCAAAGTTAAGTTTGACCAGAATTCAAATGAGCAAAACAAATTTAAAAAAACTCAAAAAATGGAAAAAACCTGCGCACATAGTCCGTATATATAGAATATATAGAATATATGTTTAGGAAAGTTATTTGGCTGATTTAGACAAGGTCGAAAAAAACCTTGCTTATAAATGAGGCCGTTTACCCTACCTTTGGACCCCTCATTTTAGCACATTTTTCATGAAAATTTCAAAAACCTCACCACAACTTCATTTTGGATTGACTAAGAAGGATCTAGGCTTAGTTCTTCATTTTGATGTTTTAGACTTGTTTAAATCTTGGTCAAAGTTAGGTTTGACCAGAATTCAAATGAGCAAAACAAAATTCAAAAAAATCAAAAAAAAAAAGGAAAAACCATGTGCTCATTCAAACATCATCCAACAGATTTAAACATCATGTCAAACATAGTTCTAACATAGGTCCAACATCATCCAACAGAAATACAACATTATTCATAATGTTTCATAATTATTCACATATAGTGTTCGGGCTTTGTCTGTTCCTTGAGCTTCTTGCCATCACTTCGACTCTTCCTTGGTCTACCTGCTGCTCTCTTCAGAACTAGAGCGCAAAGCTTGAATCCAAGGTCCACCATGTCCCATTGTTGTTTTCCCCCCATAGCAGGCAAGGCATAAGCATATGTGGCTTTGAACCTTGCAACAGAGTAGTAATCATGCACATATCTGAATGTTCCTCTTTGGACCGGGAGAGAAGTGATTAAAACAAGGCATGAATGCATGGCAACCCGCTTATCTGCCATTGCCTACAACTCGCAAGTTCTAGCTTCTAAATCAACCGGATATCTCCATTCCTCTTCTCTTTATCCAAATATGATATCTCTGCTTTGTGGTACCCGAGCAAAGAGTCATGTTCATTTCCAAGCCTGTTGTTTTATGCATCAGTTCATTCATCACGGCAGGGATGATAATGTGGCCCATGAATTTTGCCTCGGCTATTCCTGCACGATAATGAAATTTCTGCATGTATTCTATCCTTATCCTGTCCAGCAAATCCACCACATAATGACCCTTTAGTTTCCGGATCGTTGAGTTGAAAGACTCTGCTAGATTATTGTGCACATAGTCAAATTTGCTCAGTTCACTGAATTGGCTTCTGGCCCATAACTTGGAGTGGTGTGTTTCCAAGTATTCTTTCACTTTGGGATTCATGTATAACTGCCTCAAGTGGTAGTTGTGCTTCTTCACACCGCAAGTCAAAGATCTTTGGCCATACATTGTCGGTATACACCTTTCCTTTGAATTTCTTCATGAAATTTGCAGCAAGGTGACGATGCATTCCTATGCTCTACTCCAGGAACACATTGTCCACGCCCACTTCTAAACCTTTGCAGCATCTTTATGAATGACCAACCCATTCGGATGTGCAATAGCCCTGCGCAGATTATGCAAAAACCAAGTCCAGCTCTCCTCAGACTTGTCTCCAAAGACACCATAGGCAATCGAAATACAAAACTGTGTGCATCAACTACACAAGCTGCTACTAACTGTCCTTTAAACCTCCCTCGTGAGAAAAGTGGCATCAATAGCCAAATAAGGCCCGCAACCTGCCAAAAAACCCGGCGACAAGCCTCAAAGGCATAAAACCCTCCTAAAGCATTCTTTGGTCTTTGTCACCCCTCGAATCAGTACTCCACGGTGTGATGATCAATATCTACAATACTACCTGGGCTTGTCCTCTCCACTTCACCTTTGAATGAATACAACAATTGAAAACTTTCCTGCCAGTTACCATAAATAAAATCCATAGCATGTTGTTTACCATTGAACAACCTCATGTATGGTAAATCTATCTTGAATTTATCTTTGATGTTCTTCTGCAATTCCTTTGGACCCACTTGCTGGTTTTCTTTCACCCACTTCTTTACTTCTTCTGCCACCCATCTTGACTTGGCTCTACTGATTGTATCCTTCCTAAGGGTTGATTCCTAGCATGTGTGATTAAATAGGTTCACTTTGACCTGAACATTAGTGCTATTTCGCATTTTAGATGCGAGCAGCCTCCATGGACAACCCTCAGTCGGACAGTGCACTCTGTAACGTACTTGATCGCTCTTGTCAACTTTGAAAGCACGTTCTACCTTGATGCAGTATGTCACAAGTGCATTTCTATACTCATTCATGGATGCAAAAACTGTACCTTCTTCCAAATGAGGGTTCAAAGGGTCCCATTCAACAGCTGCAAGGTCTTCGTCCTCACCCACCGTGTCATCATCCACACGGACTGCATTGTGAGCCTCATCTTGGTTATTAGCCCAAGGTGCCCGTCGTAAATTCCGAATAACATCAGAATATAGCTTCTCTTCATCAACCCCAGAATTGTAGTCATCAGGCTCCACTTCAAGAGGGACCCTACTGCTGTTGCCCACACTTGTTGAGCCACCACGTCACCGTGCACCAACTGAATTATTCTGGCTAGAGATGCCATTACGACGACTTGGTTCTCCCCGAGATGTTGCACCCGTCATCCGAGGTCCAAATGCCTGCTCAAGCACATCAACTTGCAGCCTCACATGAAAATTATCTTTCTCTTTATGCCTAACAAACATGGTAGCTATCTCTTCATCATTACTAACTATCACCCATTTCTTTTCCCCATCATAGTATTTGTATACCACTTCATCAAGCAAACCCCAAGGATATTGGCTACAAATTACCTCCCCAAATTGTCTGAAACTCCAATTACTAGCCATTGGCAACCGATAATCAAAACCTCCTTGGTATTTCTTCTGATCCTTTGCATCGAACGTGTACCGGTCCCTTCTAATGTGCATCAAGAAAGCAAACCGCAACTCCATCCTAACCGGCAAAAAACAGAGACGCAATCAGCACACTAATTGGGCAAACCTACTTGAATCGAGTGTTCAAATGCACAACTAAGCTCAGTCTAAACAGGAGGCGAGACTTACCCCTCGGGAAACCAGTCGTGGATGCGGCGGATCTCCGGCCCGATGCCTACCTCGCCAAATACTCCGGGGTCGCCGCTGCTCTCCATTTCGCCCTAGGGTTCTTCCTCCTAGTTCAAATAGCTCCAGCAGCCCCCCACCTTTGAGTGCTCTGGCCAGGCGCACGGAAGGAGGCTGCGCCGCGGGTCGAGCAGGTGGCGGGCGCCCCACCCGTGGCATCGCAGGAAGGTGGCGGGCGTCGCAGGTAGCCGTGGAGCATAGGCGCAGAAAGGTAGCGATGGAGTAGGCGTGCAGCTAGTGGCGGGGCAGGTGCTGGCCGTGGCGCAAGTGCCGGCGGCGGTGTAGGTGCTGGCCGCGGCGCAAGTGCCGGCGGCGGTGCAGGTCAGCCAGCCGGCGGGGAAGCGGATGGGCAGAGTGAGCTATGAATGATTTGGGGATTTAGTTGCACGGGCCTACATGTCAGCTCCGGACCCACGTGCACACGATCTCACGTGTAAGCTCCGGACCCACAACCTCTAACGCTGATGGACGGAATGGACTCAAATATGGCCGTTTGGCCTCGTCATAGTAGCTGTGCACGGACTAGGGGCAAAACTGAGCACAATTTGCATCTGAGGGCAAAACTGAGCACAGAGACACCACTTAGGGCAAAAGGATAATTAACCCTTATTTATAATACAGAAAATAGTTTACTGCATCAGCATGACATCATGCTGACATCACCAGTCAACTGAGCCGCCAAGGGTCACACCTGACTTGTGGGTCCTAGTGGTCAGTAAGAGAGGGGTTAATCCCGCGTTGACTCATGCATTGACTCGCTGCGGGGACCACTGTCAGTGGCTGTGGGGTTTAATTAGTGGTGCATTAGCCCCTAATGACGTGTCCACATCATCCAGAACGGCGGTTAGCCACCGGTGCTAAATGGGACACGGCGGGGTTGCCCGTCCGGCCAACTCCGGCGACGGGAGCTCGCGCGGCTGGGTCATGCAGATGCAGTGCGACAAGGCGCGTCGACCAGTGGTGGTGGGTGGTGCTAGGGTGGCCGGAATCGCTGACAGCGGTGAGCGGGGCGGCGGCTGGAGCTACTGCCTGCACGGGCGCGGCGCTAGAGCAAGCAGGCGAGCGAGCAAAGGGCCACGGTTGGGTCGACCTCAGGCCATGGTGGCGACATCGCCAGCGGAGCCGAGCTCTCGGGCTCGATGGGAACGGTGGCTAGAGAGGGAAATAGATCACGGGGAGAAGGGGGAAAGGCGGCGGAGCTCACATGGATTCCAATGGAGGCTCAGCAGGCTCGGGGAGGCACCGTGGACGACGGATGGTCGCCGGTGATCTCGGTTTCCCGAGGTAGAAGACGACCGCGGTGATTACTTTCGGTGGCGTCCGATGCCGCGTAGCTCGGCGGAGAGGACGAGGGTGACGAGGCGGGGCCTCTGGACTGCTCGAGGGGACGAGGGAGAGGAGGCGGCCGCAGTGGTGCTCGGCAGTGCGCTGCGGTGCGCTCGGGCGCGAAAGAGAGGGATCCAGGAAAGGGGGTGAGAGTGAGGGAGAGAGGCAGGGAGGTGCGTGGCGCCATCTGGAGTCGTCCAGGGCGTCGGCAGAAGCAGGAGGTGGCCAGGGCGTGTGCTTGCGCGCGGTGGCCACGCGCTCTCGTCCTTCTGGCTGGAGGAGGACGATGACTGGCAGATGGCCGCGTGGGCTGGGCCGCTAGCTGGGCCAGGTAAGTGTGCTGCCAGGTACATTGCCCTCTCTCTCTCCGGTTTTCTATTTTTTCTGTTTTTCTATTTTCTGTAATTGTTTTTGCTTTAATAAAAATGCTAGAGCATTTTAAAAAATCCTGAAAATATTTGTGGGCTCTGTTTGGAATATTTCCAACAGCCCTCATTTACTTTCAAGATCATTTGGTCATTTAAAATTATTTATAGCATTTAAATGTCCAAGAACAAATAACATATGATTTAATTCAATAACCCAGAATGTCCTAGAGAAGGGGGCACCATTTTTGGCAGAGGTTCTGGACCAAAACAAAAATGATGAACATTTATGAGGGGCATTTTGGGTTCATTGAAAAGATTTAACTTTGACCCTAGTTGAATTTCATTTGCTGCTAGGGTTTGGACATCCGCATTTCAAGTTTCAAAAATTTAAACATGATGCATGGAACTCACTGGTGCATCTAGTCACAAACAAATTCTAGGGTTCTGACAACTCACCCCCGCTAAACAAGAATCTCGTTCCGAGATTCAAGACGTGAGGTAAGAGGAAAGGGGGTCTCAAAACTATCATAATCTTCATGATCCATTTGCCCTTCTCGAAGATGTTGATTCATTGCTTCAAATTGATCTTGACGTCTTTGCTTGCGAGATCGTTATCCAATACAATTACGACAGAAGGAAACTCTACAGAAAAGGTTCTCCTCGAAGATCGATCACTCAAGATCAACTCCCGGAATGAGACGTAGAAACATCTCTTGAGCTGAGAGGCAAAATACACCTTAAAAAGGACGGAAGAAACAATTGACGAGGGTTTCAAAGTAGCAAGGAGAAACGGCCATGATCCCATAACGGGGCACCTTGGAGGAGGTGCCTCGTAGAATCATCCCTTAAGTGGCAAAAGAATTACTTTTAATACAGAGATCATTGAAACTCTTTATACCAGTCTAAGGCAAATCACAATCGATCATGGAAAGGGGTTTGAAAGAATGGCATACTCAAACTAGTATGGATGATGTGGAATACCTTTTTGAAGACAATGCAAGGGATGATTTTGCTTGCGCGTGCTCTCAAGAACTTGAGCATTTCCATATTCATCAAGGTTCTACCAACATCCGTGTCAAGGATCTTGGCAACACAACACACTACCATGATGAATAGTGATGGACGATGTGGATGAAAAGGAAGACAACATCTTCTCAGATTTCACCATAGCGAGGCCAAGGAAACAAAATTTGGATAATCGACCGAGAGACATTTAGCACTCCGCTTCTAATGTTCTCCTTGATGTACTAGCGTAACCCATTTGATATGGTTTGGTATCTTGAACATCAAGTCGAAGGTCGGACTTCGGAAGCGCAAGAATCCATAACGAATAACTATGGAAGTAAATCCTACGGAATCCTTATGGGGAGGTGGCCAACTTTATCAATCAGGATACTACAATAATAGGTCTTCTGGCTAGGTGTGTTGGCCACGATATCCACTTACCGGGTTACAGAGACGAATATTATAGTTCTTGGGAGACGTTCCAACCATCATATCTGCCTGAGATTCAGATCTGGTTGGTAACAGGATATTTCATACAGCATGTCCGGAAAAGGGAAGTTTGCAACACAAACCAACGAGATGGCGTTGCGAGATTCTCGGGAGATGAACTTTGGTAGCAAGCTCCAAAACATGAGCTGGTTCTGCTACAACCATGTGAACACGCTGTTCTAGACAAGCATGGCCACAGAGCAGTCTTACAATAAAACACTACCGAGTTCTGGTTGGGAACCATCATCGAGGATAACAGAATCTTGTACAAATCCGTCTGCTACCTTCAGGACAAGCACTTAGAACTTATTATCCTTGAGCAAATCGATCAGTGGCTTGGTGTGCTAGGGATACATATGGAATGAAGGCAAGTCTCCAATCCACAGAATACTTTGCACGTATGCATGACTGACTTGGGATGGTTCCAGAGGAAGCAAAATAAACTTTCTCAAATTCACGGTGGCAACTTTCATCGAATGCACGTGAATAAGAGGGAGTCACTTCTTTCATCCAACATATGCTTCACGAACGAGACATGAAGATAATGCTTATAGAAGTTTCCAACACTAGCTTAATGTTCAATGTGATTCATGGAGGAGAAAAGATGCTGCTGATGCGCTCAACAGCAACTCATCGGAATTTCCATATCACTAGACTTCCACCATCATGTGAACATGGTGATAGCATTGGTCAGACCAAAAGATGTAATGGTGTATGCTCGAAGGATCAACCACGAGTAAGACAACACTACTATTATCGTTGGTTCTGATTTGATTTGACGATAGCCCATGCACAAATCAAAGATAGGATGAGACAATAGCGCCGACAATTGATCGCGAGGATCAATCGATGAAGATATCATCTTTCTTCAACAAACACAAGGATATCCCTTTGAAACGAACTAAATTAGGTAAGTTTTATCTTCCAACTATCCAAGTTGTTGTTTAACTTAACCAACTAGCTCAGGGGTATCCAATACGGATTCTTGGAGAAGGAGTGGTTTACAAGAAAATCAACTTGATCACGAACTCAACATAGCGGTCAGGTGACAACCTGGTAACCTTCCGAGAAGATATTCGGAAAATCACGAACCACCGATATGTTACTAAGCTCGAGAACAATCTTGCTTTTCAAGGCAAGACGATGTGATCAAAAGAGCAAGGGTTTGACAAAATCCTAACTCATCGATCGAAGAGTGCACCAACAAAAATGGACTAGGTAGCACGATCAGTCCTAGGATGGTGATTCAATAACCAACACGCTAAGGATGAGAATATTGTCCTTTAACTACCAACCAACGTAGTTGCTAGGAGTATTGATTTCACACATCATGATTCACTTGTCAGTATTCCGGTTGCAGCAACACGGGAACCGAGGAATGAACAACGATGGCGAGAGGTATCACTGTATCAAGAATTCATAAGATGGTGTGCAATTCCCATGACATTCTTGACATAAGACGGTAATACTTCGGGGTAGAACAGAATCAAAAGCTGGATTGGCATTTTGATCTACGATACACAACTATTTTGACCCAATCCTGGATATGGACGAGGTACTGGAGTTTGTTTCTCCTAGTCATTCTGGAATAGAATGGCTTGACGAACCACAAGAGTAATAGGTATCGATGAAAGTATGCACACATACTCTTGACTATCAATTGATAGACGAGGGTCAGAATACAACTAAAGAGGGACAACTCAAGGGAACATATAACTTTCTGAGTTGTGGATGCATAGATTAGTAGGTCGAACCAAGTTCAACAGGTTTCTTCCGGTTAACCCATGCAGAAAGGTAGAACTGGCGGTGTCACAATATAGAACCGAGAACTCGTCAAGAGCACTCTGGTTGTGATCTTTCGTTTCAACGAGGAGACTCTGCGATAAGCAGTCCATGATATTTAGAAGAACGATATACCATGAACCTCGAGGTCTATCGCAAAGGTTGCTAATATCCTAAAGGAACTAGCAAACACTATCAACAGTAGGTGAGTGGAGTGAATCTCGGGTTCAAAACCCAATAATAGAATACCTACTAACTAAATGGCATCACAGGATGCTTTCGAGAATGGCAGCAAGAATCATCACACTGGGAACACAAAACATGGCTATGTTACTAGGTGATACTCGAGACACCTAGGGTCATAATAATAGCTCCAACACAAATGCCGAGGCAATGAAGTACCTCAACACACTAGTTAGTGTGGTTGATCTGGCAGAAAGGAACTTCGGAACGGTAAGAAGGAATTTGCAAATGCATCAGACTATTTAGAAACCCGGGATGACTCGGACAGCATAACGGCTGTAAATGCTCAAAAAGATTTGAGACATCCTGCAAAATGGTGGCATAACCACTCATCATCACAGTATCAATGTTCCGAGACCAACTATGAACACACGGAAGTAGTAGAAACTGAACTGGGCTTAAATCCATCAATCGTATAAGTCTCTATCATAGTAACTCGTCATCCTGATAGATAGATGAGAAGACCTAGTTCTTAATCCCCGTAGAAGAGAAGAGGATGACTCAGATCAGAAGGGCATAAGGTAAAGGAGTAAAAATAGCCTTAAGTTCCCATCCACAATCAATTCCCTTACATAACTAAAGAATTTCTAGACTCAACTTCGACCAGTTTGGCTTGGTAATCCTACAGGCAGCCAGGCTCTGATACCAAAGCTGTCAGGACCCCGATTCCAAGTCACATCGATCTAGCCGGTAACACCTCATATCACTTTGTGGCCTCACGCACGGTATTCCCACGAGTGTCGCCTTACCATGGCCCGGGATTGTTTGCGTCTTTTGGCTCACGTATATGATAGTGTCGCTAGCATCCAGACGACAGAGAACCCGGGCCTACATGACTAGTCATGAACCCAAAGTGGCAATAACTGACGGGGACAGGCATACATGAATCAACATCAAGCATGTCGGTCAGCAGCGTGCGAATCCGGGCTGTAGCACTGGGCTAATAGGACTACGGTGAACCGGGCTGTAGCATGCTAGACATGACTCAGATGTCACGCGTGACATTTTCAAGGGATGACACGAGAACGGCGAATCACATGCCGCCACCAAGTGTTCCGGATCAAGAGTCTTTGGGCTAGCAGGACTCCAGTGAACCGGGCTGTAGCGGACTACTATGGCTCATGGAAGCACAAGACTACATTTCCCCATAAGAGAGGCTACCAAGGATAAACAACTAGGTTGTCGGATCACACACATACCAAGGATTTCAATCATACACACAATATGCTCGATATGTGTAAATACAATATGGCATCACAACATAACTCTACGACTCAAAGTATTTATTCATTAGGCTCCGAAGAGCCAGATATTACAAACATGGGTCTGATGACCCAACATTCAAGTCATACAAGCAATAAGCACATGAGGAAGCTTAACTTGTCTGAGTACAGACAACTACAAATGAAAAAGACTGAGAAGCCTGACTATCTACAAGACCCTGCCGAGGGCACAAGATCGTAGCTGAGGTAACAAGCTAAACGTCGAAGCCCACGCGGAACTACTAGCGAGATTGAAGTCTCTCTGCAAAAACATAAATTAAGCAAACGTGAGTACAAATGTACCCAGCAAGACTTACATTAGAACTATCTACATATGCATCAGTATCAACAAAGGGGGTGGTGGAGTTTAACTGCAGCAAGCCAACTTTGACACAGTGGCTATCCTAAACTATGACTGCAAGTAACTCTTTTGAGGTGGCGCACACGAGTCCACAGATTCACCATATCAATACACCACTATGGATCCGCTCCTGTCTCCCTACGAGAAGGCCATCCATAGCACTCACGCTTATCTTGCGTGTTTTAGAGTATCCACTTTCACTTGTCTACGAACTGTACAGGTAACCCAGAAGTCCTTTACCGCGGACACGACTATTCGAATAGATGATGTTAACCCTGCAGGGGTGTACTTCTTCACACACGCTCTCGCCACTTACCGCCATGTACACGTCATGTATCTCGGCAACCTTCAAGCGGAAGCCTGGCGAGGGTGTCGGCCACGGCCTACCTGAACACTCAAGTCTCTAGTCCAGGTTTATCGCCTATTCAGGTTCCATCCGCAGGGAGTCCGGCCGAAGTTTCCACATACGGCCCCGAATGATGTGAGCAGGGTTCCCAAGACACCAAACGGGTGCCCGGTACATCGTGCCACGTGCCTACTGCATCACAGCCCACCCCGCGGGTCAGCACTGTGCACGGCCTCCAGCATACTACAAACACCAGAAACTACTTGCAACTCCTGGACAAAGGACAAGGGTGGTTAAGAAGCCGAGAGAGTCAATTAAGGATCCCATGTGTGGTAGTAGCTGTTCATGGATCACAAACACATAACTCAATTCCTGAGGACGGTTTCAATGAGAGAACCCACCATGTACTCCTACATGGCCTCTCACCGCTTCCTTTACCAAATCGTGTGCACACACTTAGCTCACACAGTAGGACATGTTCACACACCTCCAATTCATCCCCGATGAGTCAGACCTGACTCAACTCTAAGCAGTAGCAGGCATGACAAACAAGCATGAATGAGTAGGCACATCAGGGCTCAAACAACTCCTACTCATGCTAGTGGGTTTCATCTATTTACTGTGGCAATGACAAGTCATGCAGAGGAAAGGGGTTCAACTACCGCATCATGTAACAGCTTGAATCGTTGTTGTCCTAATGCAGAAAAGAGAGCAGGAGAGAGAGTGGGATTGTATCGAATGAAAAGGGGTTTTGCTTGCTCGATGGAGTGGTAGTAGGATACTTCCTTCATCGGATATTCGTGGGTATCCTCGAGGCGTAACCTACCACTTAAAGACACATCGAACACAATCATCACATGGCAATATGCAACAATATGATGCATGCTATGACATGGCAATATGGGTGTGTATTGGCTAATGCATTCTAAAACAGGTTGGTTTGAGTCCATTTGAATCAAAGATTCAAATGAAAGCCCATGAAATGAAGTCATATTAATGCATTAACTTGTTTCACCTAAACAGCAAGGTTAAAGTGTTCTAACATGCATGAAATCAGTACAGATGGAAAGATTGGATTTTTCTGATCATTTTTCATATATAAATTATTTCATTCTGAGTTACGGTTATTTTTCTATGATTTTTAGAAGTTTAGGAATTTTTTTGAAAATAAATAAATCATTTTTGATTTATTTATAATACAGAAAACAGTTTACTGCGTCAGCATGACATCATGTTGACGTCACTAGTCAACTGAGCCGCCAAGGCTCACACCTGACTTGTGGGTTCCAGTGGTCAGTGAGAGAGGGGTTAATCCCGCGGTGACTCATGCTATGATTCACTGCGGGGCCCACTGTCAGTGGCTGTGGGGTTTAATTAGTGGCGCATTAGCCCCTAATGACGTGTCCACGTCATCCAGAACAGCGGTTAGCCGCCGGTGCTAAACGGGACACGACAGGGTTGCCCGTCCGGCCAACTCCGTTGACGAGAGCTCGCGCGGCTGGGTCATGCAGACGCAGTGCAACAAGGCGCGTCGACCAGTGGTGGTGGGTGGTGCTAGGGTGGCCGGAATCGCTGACGGCGGTGAGCGGGGCGGCGGCCGGAACTACTGCCTGCACGGATGCGGCGCTAGAGCAAGCAGGCGAGCGAGCAAAGTTGCTGGGCGGTCTCCTGGAGGAACCAGGAGCATGATGCGGTGCAAGGGCAGGGCTGGGTCGACCTCAGGCCACGGTGGCGACATCGCCAGCGGAGCCGAGCTCTCGGGCTCGATTGGAACTACGGCGAGAGAGGGAAATAGAGCACGGGGAGAAGGGGGAAAGGCGGCGGAGCTCACATGGATTCCAATGGAGGCTCATCAGGCTCGGGGAGGCTCCGTGGACGACGGATGGTCGCCGGCGATCTCGGTTGCCCGAGGTAGAATACGACTGCAGTGACGACGTTCGGCGGCGTCCGGTGCCGCGTGGCTCGGTGGAGAGGACGAGGGCGACGAGGTGGGGCCTCTAGACTGCTCAAGGGGACGAGGGAGAGGCGACGGCCGCGGTGGTGCTCGGCGGTGCGCTGCGGTGCGCTCGGGCGCGAAAGAGAGGGATCCAGGAAAGGGGGTGAGAGTGAGGGAGAGTGAGAGAGAGATGCAGGGAGGTGTGTGGCGCCATCTGGAGTCGTCCAGGGCGTCGGCAGAAGAAGGAGGTGGCCGGGGCATGTGCTTGCGCGCGGTGGCCACGCGCTCTCGTCCTTCTGGCTGGAGGAGGACGATGACTGGCAGATGGCCGCGTGGGCTGGGCTGCTAGCTGGGCCAGGTAAGTGTGCTGCCAGGTACAGTGCCCTCTCTCTCCGGTTTTCTATTTAGTTTCTATTTTTCTATTTTCTGTAATTGTTTTTGCTTTAATAAAAATGCTAGAGCATTTTCAAAAATCCTGAAAATATTTGTGGGCTCTGTTTGGAATATTTCCAACAGCCCTCATTTACTTTCAAGATTATTTGGACATTTAAAATTATTTATAGCATTTAAATGTCCAAGAACAAATAATGTATGATTTAATTCAATAACCCAGAATGTCCTAGAGAAGGGTGCACCATTTTTGGCAGAGGTTCTGGACCAAAACAGAAATGATGAACATTTATGAGGGGCATTTTGGGTTCATTGAAAAGATTTAACTTTGAACCTAGTTGAATTTCATTTGCTGCTAGGGTTTGGACATCCCCATTTCAAGTTTCAAAAATTTAAACATGATGCATGGAACTTACTAGTGCATCTAGTTACAAACAAATTCTAGGGTTGTGACAGTGCACTAAGGGACGTCTATGCCATAGAGCCAGTCGCCCCCAAATTCAACCCATGGTCAGCTTGTCCGATCACTTTCGATCATAGAGACCATCTGACCAGTATCCATCATGGAGGTTTGGCAACATTGGTCCTCGATCCAATTATTGATAGATTCCATCTCACGCCAGTCCTTATGGACGGCGGCAGCAGCCTGAACCTGCTTTATCAGGACACTGTCCGCAAAATGTGCATCGATCCGTAAAGAATCATGCGCACTAAAACCACCTTTAAAGGAGTAATACCTGGTGTAGAAGCCCACTGCACGGGCTCAATAACATTGAAAGTGGTCTTCGGTTCGCTGGACAACTTCCAAAGCGAAGACTTGATCTTCGACGTGAGCCCTTTCCGCAGTGGTTATCACGCACTGCTCGGGAGAACCGCCTTCACCCGCTTCAATGTGGTCCCGCAGTATGCTTACTTAAAGCTCAAAATGCCTAGACCACGCAGTGTTATTACAGTTAATGGAAACATGGAGCGCTCCCTCCGTACTGATGAGCATACCGCAGCCCTCGCAGCCGAAGTACAGGGTGGCCTTGTTGAGCCGAATACTAAATCGACAATCAAGCTCTCGGACACTGTCAAATGAGTCCGGTCTACCCTGCAGAATGACAGTCCGGCTCGTCCATAGCTAGATTAGCAATTCGGCCTCCGTCAAAGCCCAAACCTGATAGCGACATACATACCGCGCGTACATATAACTACACACTAAAGATACCATGGGCAACGACGGAGGCACACTAAAAATAAAGTCCATGGTACGGCTCGACCCTATCCGGACCTTCATATTTCTCCACCTTTTTCTTCTTGTTTTTATTGTTCAGGTTCTTTACAACCCACATCACTTTCTGATGGTAACAAGGGCTCGTTTCTAGGCCCCTTATGTATACTCGATTGTTGATCCTCTCAAAGGATCATACACCAAGGTGAAAAGCGGCGCAGACGTGCGACAGAGTGTCCAAAGGATCTTCAAGATCATTTTTCCTTTTTAGGACCTGTATACAGCTTTCCCTTGTTCTCGGCATGTAAAATAGCCTTGATGCTTATAGCATTTTCTGTAAAAATACGTTTTGACGTACCAATCAGACTATAATGGAAACAGGTTCACCCAACCTTGCTCGGTATTGGCTTATTTCTTAATCTGTTTTCCCCCTTTTACATCAGATTGGCATATACACCTCGACACGACTTAAATTGCCAGGGGCTCTATTCAGCCATATATATTTTCGAAAACAGAATGTCCGAACACTCTCAGAGTAGACTTCGGTGTCCCGAATACTACATTATATGCATCGGCTCCGAATCATGTCTTTGGTCAATAGTTGGGTTGCCTGGCTCCTGTGTTTGCTACCTTACGTTCTGCTAGTTCGGCTAAGATAGTACTGGAGAACTACTACAATTGTGTTTCTGGTTCGTCCGGTCAAGCACCTCAGTAGAGAAAGCCGAACACTGACTGTCATGATGCGGCGAGAGCTGGTCAGCAATTCGGCGACTTACTAAATCTCTAGTGATTTCTTCCGTATTACACGAAGGACTGGCTCTTTCCAGTCACGCGCTTAAGGCATCCAAGTTCGGATAGCCGCATATGCACCACGGGCTATCTTACAGTCCCATTGTCAAACTCCTATGGCCAAGTGAGAGTGATAAAGCCACATAGTTCGATTACCTGGTTCGCCGCACTAACACCTCCTTTATGGACCAAGACGTTGGATCAAGTTTGGCCATGTGCTATTCTGAACACCCCCGTAGTTTCTATGTGGGGGCTGAAGCCGACGACTGGTAAACTCTCAAGAATAAAGAAACGGCCGCACGGGAGGAAAAATACTTTAAGATAAAAGGCACAAATATTACAATAGCCTTGGTTTATAATACAACATCGGGGCAGGTCGGATACATTGATTCAAACATGATATCCTTCGAGCATTGACCCTCTATCAAGCGGGCACCCTCTAGGACGTCTTCGAAATAGCGCTCCAGCTTGTGGTGGTCCTTGCCTACTGGCGGGCCCTCGACTGCCATGACGGCAGCCTTCATTTTCACCTAGTGCATCTTGACACGGGCAAAGGCCATCCGCGCACCTTCTATACATGATGACCGCTTGACCGCGTCAATTCGTGGCAGCGCGTCGACGAGTCGCTGCACCAGGCCGAAATAGCTGCTTTTAATGGGTTCGGTTGGACAAACCCGGACTATGACGTCCCTCATGGCCAATCCGGACATCATATGCACCTCGGCCCACTGCGCCATCCGGTCATTCAGCAGCGTAGGGCGCTCTTGCGCCAAGAACTGTGACCAGAATAGCTTCTCTGTCGTGTGCCCCTCCTGGGCCCGGAAGAACCGCGTGGCATCGGCAACACTCTTCGAAAGATCCGCAAAGGCGTCTGGAGCACTCCATAGTTGAGTGAGCAAGGCATACTTCTAATTGCTGAATTTACTCTGTAAGAGAAAGGTCTTACCAACCGCTATCTACTCGGCCTGCTTGATCTCCTCGCGCACTGCTCGGGATTCGGCCCGCGCCTCCTTGGCCTCTTGAAGGGCCTGGCAAGGTCGGTCACCTGGGCTTTATTCTTTTCCTCTAGGGACTCACACTTGCAGGCGGCGTCCTTGAGCGCTTGCTCCACTTCGGTCATCCGCTCCTCGTATTGGCGACGGATGACCTGTTCAGACTCCAACTCCTCGGCCGCTTTAGCGGGGGCTGCCTTGTTCACCCTTGCCTGCTCCTTGGCCTGGGCAAGTTCACCCCTGAGGGTCTCGACTGCGACAACACTGCCTGCAATCATACACATAGCAGCATATGAGCTTCGACTCAGAGTCCACATATTGATATAGGCATGAACGAGATATTCTGAAACATACCTTGCGCTTCATCAAACCTCTTGTTGATACGGACGAGATCCTCATCAGCCAGCCCTAGCTTACGCTTAAGCTCGGATACTTCGGCGGCCTGGGCGGTTGCCGCTAAAAGTGAAGCCTGCTTTTCAACATAGAAAATTACATTATCTCCTGCGAATATTATCGATCCTCTGTTCGCCCTTTTTCAAAAGATGAACCGAGTCTCAGGGGCTACTATCTATATACATGCATATTTCTCATACGAAAAGCGGCCAGGAATATTACATCGCATACCTCGAATCCTGTTAGCAGGCTAGTGAAGGCTTCGTTTAGGCCACTCTTGGCGGACTGAACCTTTTCAACCACCACACCCATCAGGGTGCGGTGCTCCTCCAGGATAGAAGCACGTTGCAGTGCCTCCATCAGTGTGTTCGGCGCCTCCAGATTAGTGGAGGTCGCTGCTGGAGTTGGCGCTCCCCCTCTCTTGAAGGTGTCGCTTATTCGGTTCCGGAGCCACTTGGGTTTCCGGAATGGTGTTCGGCTGGGGGCCGGACTGGTCAAGGCCCCCGCCGTCAGTCTCCATGGGGATTACTCCCCCCGTATTCTCGGTAGCCAAGGCGTTATCTTCTGGTGCCGTTTCGGTGGCCTCCCGTACCGCTCTGTTGCCCGGAGAGTCCCTTCAGGACAACACTTCGGTGTCGTCTATGGCGATAGGCGGGGAGGCTTGCGGAGGCGACTCGCTCTCCATCATCCCCAGATCCAAAGAATTCCCCTCGGATGATTGTTGGCGGAGATCATTTGCCGGACTACACCATACAATGTGTTAATACCATAATCATAAAGACTAGACTTATATAAGGCATCCTCAGATACTTACAATGCGGCGAGGGGCTTCGACCTGGGGCAACACTCGGGGATGGCTTCGGCGTCCGAATTTGAGCCGTCTGGGAGGGATATTTTCCCCCTCTTGGGCGCTTTCGCCTCTCGGTCCACAGAGGCCGCCCTTTTCTTCTGCCTCCCCTTAGGGGGAGAATTGCTTTCTTCCTCCTCCTCTTCATCTTAATCTTCCTCGTGGGAGGAATGAGTTTTGGTTTTTCTGGACACCGCATCCGAAGTACCTTTATGGCAGAGACCTCCTTTGCCTCCTTGCTCTTCTTCTTGGCCTTTTTCTCCGGCGCCTGATAGGGCGCCGGGACCAGCATCCTCATTAGCAAAGGATCAGCTGGGTTTTCAAGGAGTGGAGCCGGACACCAAGGTAGTCAGAGTCGGGATTCGGAGTCGGATCGATTTTCCTTATGCAGAATCGAGTCGTAGTATCGAGTCATGGAATCGAGGATTCTACTAGATTTACTCAAATAAGATATGTCTTATCTACTAGTTATATTTCACATCTTTTCATGACTAACCTACTATCTAGCTTGCGTGTATGGAACATATATGAGAAATATATAGAACATTTAAATCTTCAACACACAAAATTTACTTAGTAGGTTTTTTTAGAGTATGTTAACAACATATCACTTGTGTAGCTGACCTGCAGTGCTGAACCTTGAAGGGTCATGCTCACCTTCTCCGATCAGTCTTGAAGCATCCTCCTTCTCCCACCAATTCCATTCATTAACAAGCCCGATCCTCAATTTTTATCTAGGGTTTCTAAGAGCTAGACCAAAGGTGTTGACGACTATGCATTTGGGCTTGGGAGGGGAACAAATTCCGTGATGCATGTGGAAAGTGGTTTGGATGATGGCATACTATTCTGCTACAACTAAACAAATGGCTTAGATAAATTAGTAGAATCGTAAGTCCATTGCATAGTCTGGATTCTACAGTTTTGTATAGGATTCTATGATTTGGATCGCGACTCAACATGGATTCTACTAGATCTGGATTCATAGTGGGACTTGGATCGAAATGCTTCTGTAGGGTCGTGAAGTCGTAGGATTCTAGGAGTTGAGTCGGGATTCTGACTACCTTGCCGGACACCTGATTCGCTCCGCCTTGTTTGTCCAGCCCTGTTTATGGGAGGGAATTCTCAGTGCACCCCCTTTGATGGATGAACTAAATTATGTTCGGAAATGTAGCACTTACTAGGGAGGTCGGATGATTGCAGTCGAGACCGATGTCCTCGGACGTCTTTGGCCACGACTTTTGAGTCTTGAAGAGCAGCTTCCAGATCGCCTCGTGCGTCATGCCAAAGAATCGCTGCAGAGGCCGTGGCCCTTCCGGATTGAACTCCCACATGCGGAGAGGCATGCGTTGGCAGGGAATGGTTCGGTGGATGAGCATCACCTGGATCACGTCAGTGAGGCTGGTGTCCTTCTCTACGATACTTTTGATGCGCTTTTGCAGCATCAATACCTCGTCGGATGATCCCCAGTCCATACCCTTGTTGGTCCACGACGCAAGCCGCAACGGGGGTCTAGATCTGAAAGCAGGAGCGGCCACCCGCTTGGTGCTGCGGGGTTCGGTGATCTACAACCACTCCTACTTCCATGTCTTGACGGTCTCCACAAAGGCCCCTCTGGGCCAGATAACATTCGGGAGTTTGCTCACCATGGCCCCGCCGCAGTCCGCGTGCTGCCCGTCGACCACATTTGGCTTCACGTTGAAGGCCTTGAGCCACAGTACGAAGTGTGGGGGGATGCGGAGGAATGCCTCACACACAACTATGAATGATGAAGATGTGGAGGAAGGAGTTTGGGGCTAGATCGTGAAAATCTAGCCCGTAATAGAACATGAGACCACAAACGAAGGGGTGGAGGGGAAACCCTAGTATGCGGAGGATGTGAGGGATGAACACAACCCTCTCACCGGGATCTGGAGTGGGGATGACTTGCTCTTTTACAGGGAGCCTGTGTGTGATTTCCGCTGTCAAGTACCTCGCCTCCCGGAGCTCCTTGATGTCCTCCGTCATGGAGGAGGCCACCCACTTGCCTTGAGAGCTGGATCCGGACAAGGCTAGAGTGTTTGGTGGTAAAGATTGAAGCTTGAGCGCTGGAGCTCAAGGATGGGAAGGCTGAGGAAGAAGAAGGTGTGGGGTAAAAAGATGGGACCTTATCCTCTTATGAAGGCAGTGAATATCAAGCGCCCCCTCATGAGCCTTAAAACTTGCCTATTTCCAAGGGGTCGTGCGAACGACATAGTTGGATTACCGCAATAAGGAGACACGATATCTGCTTTGACAAGACGTGTCAATGAAGACCACGCCTTGAAACGCGAAGCGGGAGGCTAAAAAATGGTTCAAAATAATAATAAGGCTAGGCATAACGTCTCGCCAAAAAAGCTGTCAATAGACATGACCAATTTTGTTTAAGTATTTTTCCCTTGTGGTTCAAGGTTGTAACAGTAATACAGAGCCAGATATAGTTCTCTTGTTCAACTGCTTTGGAGTATTCGGAGGAGGAACCCGCCTTGCAATGCCGAAGACAATCTGCGCGTCGGACACATCGTTATTGAAGCCTGGTTCAGGGTCTACTGAGGCAGTCCTAGATTAGAGGGTCCCCGGGCGTCCGGGGTATGTGACGTGGGTCAGACTGGTGGGCCATGAAGATACAAGATAGAAGGCCTTCCCCCGTGTCCGGATGGGACTCTCCTTTGCGTGGATGGCAAGCTTGGTGTTCGGATGTATATTTTCCTTTCTATGTAAACCAACTCTGTACAACCCTAGGCCCCACCGGTGTCTATATAAACCGGAGGGTTTAGTCCATAGAGGCTAAGACAAATCATACATGCTAGACATCTAGGGTTTAGCCATTACGATCTCAAGGTAGATCAACTCTTGTAACCCCTATACTTATCAAAGTCAATCAAGCAGGATATAGGGTATTACCTACATTAAGAGGGCCCGAACCTGTTTAAACATCGTGTCCCCTGCCTCCTGTTACCTTCGATCCTCAGACGCACAGTTCGGGATCCCCTACCCGAGATCGGTCGGTTTTGACACCAATAATAGGCCGTAAGCAAAGGTGGCCAGATACCATGGGCCGGGGCATATTTGAGAGCCGATGATAAGAAGCAGCGAGGCAAGGCTGGACAAGTCACGTTTAAAGGGCATTGAATGTTCCCAAAGAGAATGAAATCTGCCGACCGTTTGTCCTCCAATTGAGCATGCGCCATAAAATGCTCCATTAATGCCAGGCGATCAATGTTGTCCGCGGGTTTCAAGCAGATATCTGACAATTGAGTGCCTCTCTTAGCACTACAAAAAAAAGACACATCTGTGACATTTTGGGCCGAACGAAATTTTTTCTGTCATACATATGACACTTCTATGACGATAATTGTGACAGAACCCGATATCATCATAGATGTGGTGGGCTCCTACTTCTATGACAAAAAATCATGACAGAAAATGGGCTTTTCGTCCTGGGCGGGCCGGAGACGTAGCTGCATGACATTCTTTGGGCCGTCCATGACGGAAAAACCCGTGGTAGAAGCGAGGGGTAGGAAAATTTCGGGGAGTTGCCGGTTACGGTGGGAGGTCGTGGGCCGATCGAGCGATGCGCGTTTCTCACGTACACGACGCAGCGCTGTGCGTAGGCGTTGGCTCTAATCAACCCGAGCGAGGCGTTGGGCTCTCTCGCGAACCCGGCGATTGCGCGCAGCTACGTGTTATCGAACCCGAGCGATCGATCGATGGCTGTTAATCGAACCCGATGGGCGATTCTTCGTATCTGCGCTAATTGAAGCCGATCGATTGAATGAACAAATGGCTATGCGGGGGGTTGGATGAGCGAAGGAGGTGGCGTTGCCTCCGGATGAACATGACCTCGTGGTGTGGAGGGCTGGATGAGCAGAGAGCGGTGGATGGGTGGCCGTGGAGGGTGGTTGAACAGACCACGTGGTGTGGAGGGCTGGATGAGCATGAGACGGTGGAGGGTGCCCGTGGAGGGTGGTTGAACGAGAGCCGGTGGAGTTGCGCGGTGGAGGCTGGATGAACAGGAGCC
This sequence comes from Aegilops longissima, assembly GCA_021605205.1. NCBI lineage: Eukaryota > Viridiplantae > Streptophyta > Magnoliopsida > Poales > Poaceae > Aegilops > Aegilops longissima. Next base: position 129,655,687 of record CM038678.1, read on the forward strand.
CGTGGAGGCTGGAGGAGGTCCACGGTAGCCCGTGGAGGCTGGAGGAGGTCGACGGTGGAGATGAACAGTATCCCGTGGAGTCCTGTTTTGCAGTATGCCACACCCCTCCCGATGAACAGGACCCCCGTTTCGACTGTAGGAGGTCCGTTTCCTCCGTTTTGCGGTACGCCACACCCCTCCTGATCAACAGGACCCCCGTTTCGACCGTAGGAGGTCCGTTTGCTCCGTTTTGCGGTATGCCACACCCCTCCCGATCAACAGGACCCCTGTTTCGACCGTAGGAGGTCCATTTCCTCCGCTTTGCCGTACGCCACACCCCTCCCGATCAACAGGACCCCGTTCCGAACGTGGCTGATCGAACACAAGGCCGTTTCCTCCGTTCTGCGGTACGCCAAGCCTCGTTTCCATCGCTTGTTCCGTCCAAGCCGGTTGGCTCCCACGCGTTCCGTTTCCTCCTGATGAACACGACGCATTCCGTTGCCTCCCCATGAACACGACGCATTCCGTTGCCTCCCCATGAACACGACGCATTCCGTTGCCTCCCCATGAACACGAGCCCTCGCCGTACGTATGCACGACTACGCGTTCGAGACCCCGCCCGTATGTACACATATGTGGCCATATTTTCTTTCTTGCACCCTGGCCGCTGTACGTACGTGTACATGCTACGCGCGCTCTACTACTTAACGCGCGCCTCTACATCGACCAAGATGTACGTATCGTTCGCGACCAGGATGACAACGCTACGTACGCTTCGACCAGATGGGTCCCGACTGTCAGGCACTTCCTTGCCTGCGAAGATGTAGCTGGTGGGTCCCAGCAGTCAGGGGGGTGAATCGTTTTGTTTTTTTTGCCCGGACACACTTCCTTGCGTGCGAAGGTGTAGTTGCTGGGTCCCAGCAGTCAGGGGGGTGAATCGTTTTTTTGCCTGGACGCACTTCCTTGCGTGTGAAGGTGTAGCTGCTGGGTCCCAGCAGTCAGGGGCGCGAATCGTTTTTTGCCCGGTCGCACTTCCTTGCGTGCGAAGGTGTAGCTGGTGGGTCCCAGCAGTCGGGGGGCGAATCGTTTTTTTCCGGACGCACTTCCTTGCGTGCGAAGATGTAGCTGGTGGGTCCCAACAGTCAGGGGGCAAATCGTTTTTTTCCGGACGCACTGCCTTGCGTGCGAAGATGTAGCTCGTGGGTCCTAGCAGTCAGGGGGCGAATCATTTTTTCGCAAAATACGGTGGCCCGTCAGGTGGAGTAATAATTATTTTGCGCGTAATAAGGAGGCACTTCCTTGCGGCTGCCGTGGACCCAGCTGTCAGCCTCTCCACATACAGTCCACGTCCGATGGAAGTCGTTCCTTGACCACGTTGACCATGCCGCGCCGAGAGCACCACGGCGGTGGACGACGGCGAGGCCTAGGAAGGGGATGATGCGGAGCCGGGGAAGACGCGCCAGTGGATGCACACGCGGAGAGGAGTACGAGGTTCAATGGTTGATTCTTGCCGCCGCCGCCGAGAATAACGGGGGTGGGTGAGTGGAGGGATGGCTTGGCCAGCGGTGGGAGTAGTAGGGGCGGTGAGGCCTCCGTGGCAAAGACAGCCGCCATGGGAGGCAGGAAGCGGCGGCACGACCGGCGCTGCTTTGGGAAGCTGGAGCAAGAAGACCAGAGGTTGAAGAAGCACGACGGCCGTTGGATGGACATCGACGGTCTTTGCAGCTAGAATCGTTTATATTGACTAAGTTGACAAAGCACTTGGTACGTCAACTTAGTAGGCCCTGTGTCACTTCGAAATGGTGCGCCCGGATGTCGTGGGAGGAATCATTTTTGGGCGGGTGAAGCTAGAATATCCGAGATTGAAGAAGAAGACGGCATCCGTTGGATGGACATCCAACGGCCACTGCTGATAGAACCGTGTGTTGACTATAAGTTGACAAATCCTTGCATACGCGTCAACTCTGTTTTTTTAGGGGACGCGTCAACTTAGTAAGGCCAGAAGTGCGTGGCAGAGAACTTATAGCCCATTTGAGATTTGTAAGAATGTGTAGCCCATTTTTGAATTCTAATAGAATTTACTATAGCCCATTTACAGTTTGTTAAAAGTACAACCCATTTCAACCAACCGTTCAAAACAGAATTCAATAAAATTTCCCACATTTTGATGGGATCCGAATATTTTTATCCCGAAATTTCTAGTCAGATTAAATACAATTCTAATATAAATTTATATTACGTAAAAATCCAACGAAACATTGCGCTCACAACAATTAATGAAATTAAAATTTTCAATATTCCAAAAATAATGTTTTATAAAGTAATCACTTTTTGGTGCATTTTTTTATAGTTACTACCCAGTTTTTATAATTATATCCCATTTATTATTTCTTAAAGCCCATTTTCTTGTCAAGCCTAATTATCCCTCCTAGGAAAGATTTGCAGCCCAGCGGGGCGGAGAATAACAACTTGACCTTGCCTGGGTATTCCTAAAAAGAAGTATAGATGGGCTAGCCATTTTCAGCTTGAAAAAAAATTAATATCTGGGCTGGATATCTAGCCTGGGCTAGATGGGCCACAGCCCGCCCAGTTAATACCTGCAACGATGTTTTCGTTGTTGTTCAGAGGAGAAAAATTAACATCTGGGGTAAACATCGAAAAACTCTGCGTGCTCACACCTCAAAAACACAAATCTTGCTCGAGCTGCTTGGTCCCAGCTGTCGGCCGCTTCTTGTGCAATTCTCTCGTTTATTGACTACTCCCTCCTTTCCGGTTTATAATGCTCAATTCAAAAATCTCACCAATCAAGGTAGATGGCGAGTGGTGGAATACTTTTTGTAGTTTTGCAAAAGCACCTAATTAAAGCTCTTGTTATCCTCCAAAAATTATGTCTATCAATGCATTAATAGCAATTCATGCATGCATAAAGTACATGCATTAGTCAATTTTCTCTTAATACTTGCATGCAATGATTTAATGCGCCTTGGAATCTGAACATGTGATGGAAAACAACCAAATTGAGCCTTATAAAATGGAAAAACTAAAACTTTGAGATAAGCCCTATAAACCGGAAAGGAGGGAGTACATAGGTTGACAATGGTGTGGGACCGTGATGTCAGGAAACCAGGAGGTGCAGTTCCGGGAGGCACAGGCCGACGCTGCCTACAACCACCATCTCCTCCAGGAGCACCTGCAGGCGGAGGAGCAGATCGCCGCAGAGAGGGCGGAGCAGGAGGCGCTGCTCGACTCGTACCGCTCCGCCCGCAAGGGCCGCCTCGAGCGCTGGCGGTACCGCATGCGGGTGGCGGAGGCTGTGGCCGCCTACAAAGAGGCTAGCAAAGAGGGCGATGAAGCGGGCGAGGCACTGTTTGGCGAGACCGAGGACAAGGCTGAGGACAACGCCAGCTCCGACGAGTCCCTGCTCTGCTGGCGTTGACGATGCCCTGCTCCACCGAGGCCCCGCGGCGCCAACAACGAGGCAGAGGACACCGCCGGCTCCGCCGAGGCCCCGCCCCATCAACAACGAGGCAGAGGACATCGCCAACTCAGCCGAGGCCCCACCCTGCCGGCAACGTGGGGGAGAATTTCCACCGCTCCGCTGAGGTGCCGCCCACCGGCAATGAGACAGAGGACATCGCCGGCTCTGCCGAGTCCCCGCCCCACTGCCAACGAGGCCATGCCACACAGAAAACAAGGAAGAGTAGAACACGGTAGGTCGCCGCCGCTCGGGTCCAAGTAAGGCCACCGCTGCTACCCTCTGGTTGAAGCCAAGCTAGGCGGGTTGACCATTGACGGCCGGTTAGCTTCTTGGCGGCAACGTGGAGTCGGAGAGCTGCGGTGGAGAAGAACGCTGCTTTACTTAATCGCTGGTGCAGTTATGGATCGACACGTGGGCCCAACAGGCCACATGTCGCTTATGCAACTGCACTGCAGCTAAGTCACCAAGCTTCTGTTTCGCTCGATGGGACACAGTGGGCAGCCGTTAATTAATTATACCTCCAGTGCACCCTTTTAGTTTTTTTTCCAAAAGGAGGATGAACCCGGCCTCGCATCGGGAGATGCATGCGACACAAACACCCTTTTAATTGAAGAATGTATGAAATGTAATGAAATCCGCATGTTTATATGAAATCCGACCGTGTATGAATGAATTTATTTCGATTAGTTCAATTCTGTATCACTTGGCATTGGATGAACATGCAAAACAATACGTACTAGCATTATTCCTGTGGTGATCACCATGTTTGCAGCAGTTTCACATGTACTCCTCCGGTCCTTTCTAGTCGCATACAAGTTTTATGTCTGCAGTCAAAGTATCTCTACTTTGACCAATCTTATACAAAAAGTATGCACTTTCACAATGTGCGAAGTAAAAAGGAGCAGAAGGAGTACAAAGAGTTTGAGCAGCTTTTAGTGTTTACGTACATTGCAATCAAACACATAGGCACGGCAATTCATAGAGAACATTCAAAACAATCGATGATTATGCATCTCAGCGACTCACATGTCGAGGCAATATTTACTTCACAACTAAAGAATAAAGAAAAATTGATCGCCACTCACGACAGCAAAGGCGCCCCATCGAAAATATCAAACGCATATCTTGCTAAAATCAATGAGCAAAATTTGACAAGGTTGTCCCATTCCAAAATATCAAATGCCTACGATTGTGGAATGGGCAGGGTTTGCCATCAGTTCGGACATTGACATGGCACCTCGTGCTAAATAAACCAGCTGTTCTTTTGTGCGGTTCCACCAAAATCAACCAAATTCAGCGCAGTAGCTTGTATGATTTCGCCCTTATATGTTGCAACGCCTTGAACTTATGGGCACCTCCTTTCTTGTGGTGGAAATGAATGATTCGATGTATTCATGAACATTTTGTGCAGTTCCGTTGAAATCAAGTGAGCACCCTGTTTGCACAAATACAAAAAGTGATTAGTATAAAGCAAATTGTACTATGAATTGACAGTTTCAACAGCACATACATGGTCCATGTAGAGCACACTTTTAGAAAGATGGAACTCACCAGAAAGAATCCTAGAACAACATTGTACTCGCGCATCACAGCAAAAAATGGAGATTTGTTAGTCCTTCTGAGCTGAAGTTAGTTTGGTCTTGTGGGGAGTAATGTAACCATCCTTCAACTGCTCCTTCTGATGAGAAGATAGACAGGGCTTCTTCATCCTGGCATAATCGGAACTAGTCACTTCACGTACTCCATATTCTTCTTCAGAGGAAGATGATCCCTGTTTGCTCGAAAAAAAGGAAAGAAAATATTTAAAACATCACAGATAAAGCACTTCTCAAGGACAATACCACTTTTTCATGACAGTATCTAAACAGTAGCACAACACCAATAGAGATGACAAAGCTCAATCATATGGATGAAATCAGTGGGTGAGTACCAACATTTGTTAGGAGGCTGATTGTGTAGAGCATACAGATGAAGCACTTCTCCGGAACCATCTGTTGCTATCTACGGGGGTGGCCATGCTTACCGTATACTCCTCGGTTAGTTTAATGTTTCCAACATCTTCTTGTGCAGGTCCACTAAAATATATGGTATCTTCAAAGAAGATCCCTGTTTGCACAAGTAGAGATAATTACGTATGGCATCAAATCAGTGTGCAAAACAATTGCTCGTTCCAGCCATAGCAATAAATTAAGATGCAAAACTATATCATTACTTGTGTCATCACAGTTCGATTGCTTCATTACAGCACGGGAGTTGATTTTGTTTTTCTTCCGCTTGTTCTTCCCTTCATCACTTGGTTCAATAATGACAACTTCGCCTTCAATGTAAGATTTGGCATGTCAATTAGGGAGCAAAAGTATAGTACTAAACTTAATTTTCGATGAAAGTGGCAAAATACAGGCCATCGGTTGTGAAATATCCTTATCTTACCTCAATGGGATATTACGGTGCACATCTGATTGGAAGTCTTGTCTCCATTTGTGCAGTTCACTAAAATCAAGCAACATTATCGTACAAGTAGCACAACATATGAAAGCACACTGCAGAATCATGTGAAAGAAGGCTAATCTTGACCTCTCATGATGCGAATTCAAACAACTCACAAGAAGAAGATCTGAACCAAATTAGCCTTAACGGATAGGAAGTAAGATCTCCTCTTGTGCAGTTCCACTAAGATCAAGCAATCAAGCAACGTTGTCGGTTTGACATTTTGGTTGAACTGCACAAAACACTCTTAAAACAAAAGTGTTTTGTGCAAAGGCAACAAAAGGTCACAATGGCAACGAGGTGAAGTAGATAACCCTGTTTACAGAGAGGTGCAAAGGAAACAATTAGTGGTCAATAACGGTGGATGACACGAAGCCAACAAAAGAAGCATCTACCTTATCTAAATGGGAAAGAAAGCAAGACAGTAGCATTTCTCAAACGGTGGCATTGATTAATATTAACATAGAGATTATATTAACAATAAAATTCATTAAACATGTAATTTGCTTTTAACTGTGGCATTGCATCAATTCTCCAGCGGCATTACTAGAGGGTGTTTGTTTATAGGGACATTTTGGTGTAGGAACTAAAAAAACTCCGTGTCAGTCACATCTAAACCAAACAGGAGGGACTTTTCGGGACTAAAAGTGGGCATTTGGGACTAAAGAAAGAAGACCCCGAGGGAGTCTTTTTGGGACTTTTCCAACAGTTGCCCTTGCCACACACACCTTGTTTCTATTAGTTCATTACTAGGGGTAACATGGTCTTTTATCATGTCATTTAATAACCTCTAGTCCATGTTTAGTCCCTGGAACCAAGCGGGTAGGGACTAGGGAGTTTTTAACCAAACATGGCCTTAGATTAACAACAACTAATGAGTTGCACGAGCCAATGGACGCACCAGCACCATGTGCATCTACCGATGTACTGTGGTCATGCATAGTCTGTTGCAACAAAGAACAAATAACCAAGGAGCATATTTGTGTTGGTTCCAGTTTTGTTATCTTTAGACACCTTTCCCTATGTGAGCGCAGCAAATCTAGTCCTGCTCATACTCTACAGCCTTGTCCCTTCCTTTCCTTTTTGAACTAGTACTTTCGCCCCTTCCTTTCCTCTTTGAACCACGTCCTAGATTTATACGATACAACTTTCCCCACTACTTTCCCCCATTCCTTTCCTATTTGAACCACGTCCTAGATTCATGCTATACAACTTTCCCCCTTCATTTCCTCTTTGAACCACATCCTAGATTCATGCTATATACAAATTTTCCCACTACTTTCCCCCACTCCTTTCCTCTTTGAACCACGTCCTAGATTCATGGTATACATGCAGCTAGAGCAATGCATGTGGGGTAAGTAAAATATACCTTAAGGTTCTTGGGGCGTGGTTTGGTGGGCGACGGGACGGCTGCGAAGAAGAAGGGGTCGGAGGCACTCCCGCACCATCGCTGGGTGGAAAGTGAACAGCAGCGCTGGTAGTGGATTCCCTCCCTCGCCGACGGCGACAACGTTAAGCCTCCTTCCCTTCTCGACGGACGGATCCTGCCGGCTCTTTGAGCAGCAGTGAGGGAAGAGAGAGGCCAACGAAGTCTTGTTTAGATCTGGAGAGGGCGAGAGAGTGTGAAGAGAGCAACTACTAAGCGCCGAGGCTCCAGTGGAGAGAGGCGAGAGAGTGTGAAGAGAGCAACTACAAGCGCTGAGGCTCCAGCATGTATATATATACTGGAGAGAGAGTGTGAAGCATGCAAACCCTAGAAAACATTTTGACCAGTCAAAGAATCCTCCTGGCAAAAATTATGCTCAAGTGTAGTTATCGAACCCGAGACCTCAAGTTTGATGAGCGAACAGGCTAACCAGCTACACAACCCTCCCGTTATGTTCAACGAGAGGAAAATAACCTTTTATACATTCCTGCATTCGTGTGACAGGCATGCCGTGTTTTTGTGTGTGTGTGGGAGTCATTAGGATTTCAATCATAATCGTGTCATGTGGCTTTGGTGGTAAGACTATCCACAGTGGTGTAGAAATAATGCAGCCTTAGTCACCTTACCTCTCTCCATGTAGTACGTTGGGTCCCACCAGTCAGAGGGTGAAACAAACAAATTAATAAGAAAAATTAAAAGCGCTAGCGGTGTATCGTACTACCTCACACATCTCGCTACTTCTCGGGAACACTGTCCAATTGATCCCTCTGTTCGCTCACGTACTATTTTAAGTGAATCCTTATTATAACATGCACACAAATTTTGGGCATTTGTATTCGACTTAAGTCAGTGTGCCACCATATCTCGTATACTTACTACTCCCTCCATCTAGGTGTAATAAGTCACGTTAGAAGGTGCAACGGGACCAAGGTGCGTGCGTGTGCGTGTGTGTGTTTAACAGCATGTGTGTGTTAGAGGGTGCGACAGATCAACCTACTCCTATAGAGATATGGTGTGTAGTGTACGATTTTAGCCTACAGAGACATGCGGACAGCTGCCATGCCCACTCCTGACCAGCCTGGCCCACCCAAAGCCCCTCCATCGCCCCCGCGCGCTTCCCGCCCGAAACGGTCAGCGCCGCTCCAAAGAATCGGTGCCGCATTCATGCCCTGGCAGAGCGGACGCGACCTCTCACAGGCGCAAGAGTGATGGTTGCTTCGTCCGTCCAAATTACTGCTGGGTCTATGTGATTTGACGACTCATTGGTCTTTATTACTGAGGTGGTAGGACTGCTGGATGTCCCACGCTTTCGGCGAAAGGAGGTAGTAGATTACAATTTTCTCCATTCTTACAGCGGAGGAGTGCAAGAGCAGTGAAAACACGCAGGCTCAGTGATTACATGGCCCACCTCACACTATCACCGTGCGACACCTAACTCTTTACATAGTACTCCCTCCGTTCCTAAATATTACTAGATGAGTCCCCGCGTTGCCGCGGAACAACGGTATATCTCTCTGCGCAAAATTATCGATTTCATAGAACTAAAAAAATCTATAACCGCATGACAAATGTGGTAGCCAAACTAAATAAACTCCCATCATCATTTAGATCATCCCACGTAAGGAAAAAAGATCAGCCAACTCCTACTGCATAATGGGATTATATTTTTATTTTTGACATGTTAATGGGACTTAAAAGCTCACTTACATGCATGCTACCGGTGCATGCTTGCATGCAGACATGTTGATGTGATTTAAAACCCACTCACATGCATGTGCCACGGTATTTCTGCATGCTTGCATGTGGCTTAGTGCGGAGCCTCTCAACGTCTAGATCAGATGGCTATTATGACTGATTTACTTCATCTAACGGCTACATCAATTTTGATGATGTGGCTCAAGGAGAGGATAGAGAATTCCTAGTAGTGGGGGCTAGCTATTACTAGTAGATAAGTCTTTGTAGAGATTCCACTAGGTGAACTACATACGGAACAAAATGAATGAATCTACACTTAAAATGCATCTATATACATCCGCATGTGGTTAATGGTGAAATCTCTACAAAGACTTATATTTAGGAGCGGAGGAAGTACTAGTATAGTACTAATACGTCTTGTAATTTATCAGCGAGATAAATTTGTACAATGCTATGAAGCTTCCAGCTCTGTTACATGTATCTTGCGTCCAAGGTTGCCCGTTGCAACATTTCATCAAATACAAAGGAGACTAACATGCATGCTATTGCATCTCAATGATTGACAGATCATAGCAAATATGTACTCCTCCGTTCCAAAATAAGTGTCTCAACTTTGTGCAAACTTTAGTACAAAGTTGTACTACTACTAAAGTTGACACTTATTTTGGAGCAGAGGCAGCTAAAGAAAAAATGATCCATGCAGTCCCTGCCCTTGAACCGTGAACCCGACCAGGCTTCAATTTGTTGGCAACGTTCGAGCTTCCTAATAAATGAATTTTGCAACCTTTTGACCATCGGATCATTTTGTGCAGTTTCACCAAAATCGAGATGAGCATCCCTGTGGCAAAGAAATTGAAGAAGCGTGATTAGAATAAGATTACTAGGACTAGTTGATGAGACATAAACTCATCACAAATCTGAAGACGTAGAAGCCAAGAGAGGTATCGGTATGTGCGGGGCAAAGAAGTAGAGAAATATCCACGAGGGAGTGATGTGGGCAGCTGGAGCGATGGTGCAAGCCCATTTGTAAAGGAGTTGTACCGAGGGACATAGCTCAACCTTGAGGAGGGGGCGGAGGCGGCAACTGCCCACGTCGCAGCAATGAGCAAGGGACGAAGGCAACCTCACCGGCTTTGTGAGAGAGAACGACGGGGACCCCTGATCGGGACGTGCCCACATTGGGTTTTCATCGTCGGCGACGGCCACCGCATCTACACTAAGAATCCACCCCTTCCCCAAGCGGACGTGATCCGCCGAGATGTTAGAGATGTGGCCACAGTCGTTTTATGCGAGAGAGTGTGAAGAGAGCAACCCCAGCAAGCAACCGTGTAGGATGGCCCGTCCTGACTATGTATACAGTGGAGCAGTTTCCTTTTCTCTCCATATGAACCTATCATATTGCGTACGTGCCACTGAAGAAAAAATATATTTATAAATGACACAGCACCTACTACTCGTTCTCCTATAACCTTGCGCTTGGCATCTCCAAAATATTAACCTTGCGATTGGCTCTTCGCCTCTTCGGGAAGTCGAGCAATAATGGTAGTGCAATATATATCATTCCGGCTATATGAGACCGAATGAATTGCTGCACGTCCACCACGTGGGTGAGGGTCGAGGGGCGAGGGAGAGTGCTACTACATATGGAGCAAAATGAGTGAATGTACACTCTAAAATACGTCTATATACATCAGTGTTTGGAGTATGTACTAGTAGTTCATATTGAAATCTACTAAAGTACATATATATTCCGAACAATATGATATAATCTCTATAACCAAGGTAGTAGGGACGAGGAGTAAACGGAGGGAGTAGTAAATTTTTCTCCTCGTCCTGCGAGCCACCGCACACATGGGCGAGGGAGGAGCAAGCTTCACCTCATCCTGCGAGCCACCGCGCCCGTGGGCGGGGAGGCGGCATACTAAGCAAGCTTCTCCTCGTTCTGTGAGTTGACGGGACACATCAAAAGTACTCCAGTGTATAGAGCCTTGCCTCTAAGGTAGGCCCCACATGGTTTGCCTCTTTTCTTTAATTTAACATAACGCGTCAAGTCGCAATTTGTTTGTTCACCCGTGGTAGACGATCCTCCCTCCACCAAGTGGACAACCAGTACACGTGCCAAATTACCACATGGGCTGCCTTTTTCGTATAGAAATGAGCTCCACCGTGTACCCACGCGTGTGTGGTTGGGAAAGAGACGGGAGTACGTGCACCGTGCATGCACCTCTTCTCTTCATGCACGTCCCCCACCTACGTGGGTGTGTGTGAGAGATACAAACCGCGTTCGTGAGTGTTTTTGTTTAGTGGTGGGTATGGGGGTGGGGTGGGGGGTTGATTTCGTGAATTATTTGTGGGAATATGTGTCGATGACATCTCAAACCAAATTTTGCATGCAATGTGTGTGAAATGGAGGCCTATCCATATCATACATAGAGGGTTGGGCAATCCACGAGAAGAGAGGGAGGGGTCATAGCTATCGATAGAGTCGAAGAGAGGATCAAGTGGGTGGGTGTGAGATCGATGAAGAGAGCCATTGAAATTGTGTGTGTGTGTGTGTGCAAGTCAAAGATATAGGGCGACTGGCCTACCGGAACGTTAGAGGGCACATGTCAAGTTTGTGTGTGGCAGGGAGACATGACTAGAGCGCTTGATGTATCGGTGTGTGTGGGGGGGGGAGGGGTGGGGGGAGGGGTAGGCAGAGGCCTAACTATAGAGGTAGAACGACTCGTATATGTGTTGAGAAGGAGAGACCCAACTATGTCTTGAGGGAGATCGGTCGACATCCATACATAAATGAAGGACGGGAAATATGATGGGACAGAGAGAGAGAGAGAGAAGGAGGGAGAGGAAGGGAGAGGGGTAGAGTGCTGGATGGGTGATGGAGTTGCTTCTCGGAGATGTTGGGAGAGGCCTACTAGACAAACTGAGGGTGGAACTGCAATGTTATCAATAAGAGTGGGGATGTGTTTCTGTGTGTGCCTGTGCGTGATAGATCTGTCGGGACGCATCCATGGATGATGAAGGGGAACCATGTGTTTGGTAAGCAAACCTAACTAGATCGGTAGATCAATTTTTGTTTGTCGGAGGAAGGGAGAGACACAACTAATGAGGTAGATCGATCGATGTGTGGTAAAAACGAGTTATAAGGACCTAGCTGGCTATATGTATAGCGAGAGATCGGTCGGTGTCGTCCATTTGTTAGAGGCAAATAAGGCCCATGAGATAGATAGACAGAGAGAATGGAGCTAGGAGGTGGTGCGAGAGGCCCAACTACTAGCTAGATAGGGGAGAGTGTGCGGTTGTGAGATCGATGAAAAGAGGGGCGAGAGTTTACACGTGTGTCGACCATATGAGAGACACGAGGCAAGGACACATAAAGGAGGAGATTGAAGCTGTGTGTGTATGCTGTAGGCAGGCATCATCGCTGGAGAGGTTTATCGATCGGTGTGTGTCGGAAAGGAGTTGTGGAGACTCGGGAAAATGACCTAAAGAAAAAAATGAATGTGCCGGTGGATAGAATGCCGAGGGAGGGGAGGCGAGGAGGCGTGTGCATGCACGAGAGAAAGATAGTGGTAGCTACAAAGGCTAGAGGATTGTGTGGGTGTAAGCGACTAACAAAGATCATAATTTGATATGAAAGCGGATTCATATATTTGAATAGGAGATCATAGTGTTTTAAACATTGCATGCATGAATATAGCGGTGATACACGTGCTGTGCACATGTTATACCATAATGTGATAATAAATGGCGTTTGCAACTCACAGCAAAATGCCGAACAATCTAAACCATACTATACATCAAACAATCTCACATTTTATTTGAATTTGTGATAATGTGCGGCATTTGCAGATTACATCTAAATATCGAGCAATCTAAACAATACTATATATCGAACATTCTCACATTTTATTTGAATTTGTGGTAATGTGTGGTGTTTGCAACTCACATCTAAATACTTGTAGGTGTAGGGGGTGGGGCACCATACATAATGTGATAAACACATTATACATATGAGACATGGTTTAGATTATGAAGATCTAGCTAGAGCTAGAAATGTAATGTGATTTGAAATCAAAATAAAGTGGATTCAAAAAATCTAGTTCGAGTTCATATAGTACACATACTTCATATGTAACTCGAGACTAATCATGTGGTGTGCTGTGAAGATAATACACAAACGATGGTTTAACTTGACAATAATGATGATTGTAGATCTTATTAAAACAGAGAAACGAATTCAAATTCTTTGACTTCACAACAATCATTACTGTAGATCTTATTCAAATTTAGATATTGAAGCGGTAGTCTATATGTTTGGAATGCACTAAAACGTTCATTTGAGTAGTAGGTTGCATGCATTATACCCATAGCGAAATATTTTAATTGAACATAACATGATTTCAAAGTTTTGAATGACATTTGTAGTGCGCATTGATTTGGTACAGTACACGTTAGGCTTGTCCGGAAATTTCAACCCGCGCCTTGTTAGCCCGAAATATTTAAGATATATCTTTGTCTCGTTGTGCTCCGACAACTCCCTCCATCTCAACCCGCGCCTTGCTATTCCGAAATTACAACACGTGCAAAAATTCCCACCTCCCGTGAAATCCCGACACGCGAAATGCCCGTGGTACCCCTGAACCGAAAGAACCGCCTCAAATCGGGGATACTTTCGTAACTTACCCTACATTTCGGACAAGCGCATCTCTAAGCCATGGTTCCCCACTGCCATCCCATCCGCCCACCCATTCGTACACCGAGGCCGCGAAAACCTGCGATGAAACCCCACACCCTGCTCCGTCCGCCACCCAGCCGGAGCCTCTTCCTCGACGACGTCGTCCACAGCAACACCTCGACGTCCCTCATCCACCGTAACAGATGAGGATCCGTCGTCGATCTCATCGTCCCGCCGGTTCAGCCACCCCGTCCTCCACCTCCAAGGAGCTGCCCCGATGTTCCCCTCGTCTTTCGCGCCACCTCCATTCCCACACCGCCGTCTTCACCTGCACAACCGGAAGAGCATCATCATCACCATTTCCTCGGATGAAGCTGCGGCCTAATCGGCGACACCAAAGAGGTTGTACACTAATGGCTGCATTTTCTTCTTGATTCGATCTCACGGTGCTGCCGGCGCTCGGTCCCGAGCTGACACGGCGCGGCTCCATCCACGGCGGCATCGCCGGCCACTTCCTCCACGGCGTCGCTCCCTCGGCGGCGACCACATCGATAGGAGCTGCTACTACTTTAGCTCGCTTCCGCTGCTGCTCTGCTCTTGCTCTCGGTCCCTGCTGGTCTGCTCTTGCTATTGCTCTTGCTCGCGCTGCTGCTCTCGCTCTTGCTCTTGCTTGCGATGCTGCTCGATTGGCTACACTTGATCGATGAATCGACTTTTGGGTCGATCGATTTTCAAGGGTGGGCTCGCCGGGGTGAAGGAAGAACCAGCCGCAGCGGGGAGGGGGGTCGCCGGAGAGGTACCCCACTATCTATCTTATGGTTCAGGATGGGGGCGGTGGTCGCCGGCGGTGGCGGGGCGTTGGCGGGGCGGTGGCGTGGGGATCGCCGGAGAAAAAGCTCGGCACGTGGGGGCCTAGAGGGATGGCCGGGGCGGCGGTGGACCAGCGGTGGGGAGTGTTTTCGGGGCGGGCGGGGCGGTGCACCGCCGTCGCAGCAGCGGGGCTGCTGTTTGGCGGTGGTGGTGGCGGCTCGAGGGTGGAGGTTGAAGATGAACCGCAGGCCCTTGATTTCGTATCCAACAGCTGCAAAATCGACTGAACAGAGATGAAAAAGTCAGTCGACCGACGTGTAGCCTCACCTTGCTAGTGCGTTCAGTTTCGACAACAAAATTCAGTTTCGATGACAAAATTCAGTTTCGACAGTTAGGTTCAGTTTCAACAGATTAAGTTCAGTTTGACGGTTAAGTTCAGTTTCGACGGTTAAGTTCAGAGATGAGCGGTGATGTATTTTACATCTAGCACTTTGTGGTTATGTATTTTACGTCATGTATTTGAGATGCTATTAGAATTCCACTCAGGTTAACGTTGTTCGTTGTCTCTCTTGTCCTGCTTCAGCCTCGGCGTCGTACAACTCACCGGTGCTGCTCCAACGACGAAACCCTCCATCACAACAGAGCAGTACCTCGGACTCCATCTGCAGACGCCTAAGATCTTCTTCCCCTCCTCCGACAGCAAAGTCAGCCGGAGCATCCTCACCGGCCAACCCAATCACGCTGAGATCGACATGGTTTCACCAAAGAGGTTGTACACTTGTTGCATCTCTTTTTTACTCTACATGTTATATATATTGTCCACCGAGCACACGGATTTGTTCCTTCAGTGTCCCCCTTAAAGAAAAAACGTAGGAATTTTTATTTTCACTTGTCCTCCTTTTCAAATTCCTATTCATGAAGCACAAGACTAAGAGATAGTAGCATAATAGCATTATAACCGTACATTTTCTTGTGGTTTGACTTAATCTCATCATGCTTCTTTGCATCTTGTGATCTTCCAATTGTTGTGAATCAAACACCCAGATTGGCAGAAATCCTGTGTTTTTAAATTCTCTGTTTTGCACGTGCATTCCTATGCTATTCCTGTCTATTTCCTATCCCTGCATTGTTGGAATCCTCCAATTCAAACGAGCCCTTACAGAATTACTTCTCTTACAGATTGTTGTCAAAGAAAATCTTGCGTGGTTTGTACCGCTCTTGCTGCGCCGTCGTCCACCCCAGCTCAGCTGCTCCAACGACAGAAGGGTCCAGCACAGCAGGGATCCGACCTCCATATTGTCTTTCGCCGCCTCAGATCTTCTTCCCCGCCGCTGGCAGCCATGAAAACTGCATTACCATCATCAACCGAGCAGATGACCTCGAGGACTACACGGGTCCGCAAGAGAGGTCGCACTCTTTCGTGTCTGCTTATGTTATGCATCGCTTAATATTACATGATACTTTATCGTCCTGTTCACCGATTAGACTCTGAGTCAGCTCCAAACTAATGGTCAAACTTGAGTTTTTAAATGGTTGTGGGGTACATATCGGGGCCGCTAATAATAGTATCTATCTATTATCTGGTTAATCTCCGGTGTCTACTATGAGTTTCATGTTGGGTGGGAAACAAACAGTAAAGAAGCCATTATCTATATTTATTAACCGAAGCCATTATCTGCCTGCTATTATTGGTTTTGGGTCTATCCACAGGTTGCTACCATCACTCTGGATTTCTGCATGCACTCCTTACATAATCTCACTATGTTTTATTCCTATGCATGGCAGTTATTGTAAACAATGGAACTGAACATGTAGAGAAAAAAAGACGAGCCTTGCGTGGCAATATAATTTCATGCAGACGTCGCTCCATGGTAGGCGCAAAAGCAGCCCCCATGAGGGAGTCCCGGATTAGGTGGTGTCCGGATAGCCGAACTATCACCGTTGGCCGGACTCCTAGACTATGAAGATACAAGATTGAAGACTTCGTCCCGTGTCCGGATGGGACTTTCCTTGGCGTGGAAGGCAAGCTTGGCGATACGAATATGTAGATCTCCTACCATTGTAACCGACTCTGTGTAACCCTAACCTATCCGGTGTCTATATAAACCGGAGGGTTTTTGTCCGTAGGACACAACAACAATCATACCATAGGCTAGCTTCTAGGGTTTAGCCTCCTTGATCTCGTGGTAGATCTACTCTTGTACTACCCATATCATCAATATTAATCAAGCAGGAGTAGGGTATTACCTCCATCGAGAGGGCCCGAACCTGGGTAAAAACATCGTGTCCCTTGTCTCCTGTTACCATCCGCCTAGACGCACAATTCGGGACCCCCTACCCGAGATCCGCCGGTTTTGACACCGACATTGGTGCTTTCATTGAGAGTTCCTCTGTGCCGTCGCCATCAGGTAGGATGCCTCATCTCATCTTTAAATACGATACCATCTCCAAAGAAGCCTTGGCCACTGGTCAGACTCTTCGGCTAGGCGGTTTTCTCATGACCGCTGGTTCGGCCGCCGCACCGACGGTGACCTCTCGAGTCATCGAAACCAATCTCCATGTCAGTTTGGAACTTGCCGAACAGTTAGATATGATCGAGCTCTCCTCCATAAACAAGCTCTTGGATCGCATCGCCGCCCTGGGAGTCGCTACAGACTACGACCGGATCGGGCCTAAAACCGATCTGAGAGAGATCAACTCTCCCCAGGCTACCCATCATGTTGCCGTGATAGAGGAGCAATGCGGCGATTCTTATTCTATCTTAAGGACTAGCTACGTCCGGATTCGATCCTCCATGCGGATTCCTGCGGAGGGGCGGATGTCGATCAAGCCCTGAACTTAAAGTCGGTGGCGGGTCGGACTCATTGGATAACACTAAAAATCCAAACTTCCGAGTTCGAAATTCCTCGGCCCCGAGTCCTAAATTGGGCGGGGTTCGGATCTAGTTCCACCGCCCACCCAAACATTAGAGATCTCTCGAATTCGGCAAGAGCCCGCTGAAACAAGTACATCATTCTTGGGCGATTCCTCCTGGTTTTGAACAGGATAAAGGACTGCCGAGAGGAGGGCGCAATCCCAATTTTCATAATAATTGCACGGCAAGGAATCCTAAACGCCATAAGTCGTCGCGAAATTACACGCTTTGCTGACTTGGTGACCATAGTACAAAAGTACTGCGATGGAGAGCGCTGGAAAACCGAAAGTAAATTTTGGGATAATCCGCCCGAATACACCCCTAGTCCGAAGCAAAAGGGTGCATCATTATCAAGCACCTGGGTCAAATACCAAAAACCAAAACCCCTAAAGTGCGGAACCGTCTTTGGAGGGTTGGCTAAGCGGACCTGCAAAATTCATAGCACGAGGGTGCCACTCCAACTCATAGCCTTGAGCATGTTGGATACTACGGCGGTGGCCAAAAGTGGCGATGAGCTTCTAGCTTCGAATCCCAGCCCAGCAACACCAAGACGGTGTTAACAGTCTTGAGACTTTCGCATCAAATAACATGCGAAAACAAACACTCCATAACCTTGCGAAGTCTACCAAGTAGCAACAATAAATCCATGGGGACACGGCTATTACCTTTAATGCCAGTGACGAACCTAAATTCCGAACAGCCCGAGCACCAGCCGCATTGGTTCTCAGTCCGATAGTGGACGGCTTTCGCCTTATTGAGGTACTCATGGATGGCGGCAGCAGACTAAACCTCATCTATGAGGAAACCCTCCGAAAAATGGAAATAGGCTGGAACCGCATTGAGAGAAGCATCACAACCTTTAGAGGAATAATCCCTAGCCGGGAAGCGTGCTGCGCAGGAAAAATCACACTGGACGTAGTGTTCGGCTAGCCGGACAATTACAGGTCCGAGGAGGTCACATTTCAGGTGGCCCCGTTCAACAGCGGATATCATGCTTTATTAGGACGAGAGGCATTCACAATTTTTCAACCTATACCCCATTACGGGTACATGACGCTTAAAATGCCCGGACCTAACGGAATCATCACTCTTGCTAGTGATCCGAACATAGCACTCCGCGCGGAAAACAAGATAGCCGCACTAGCCCTCGAGGCACTATCCGAAGCCCTAGCGGCCGAGGAACTCACCGCGATCGCTCCACGGTGAACAGGGACGATGTGATACTTGATAAAAGATCCAAGTCCACTTCTTTTAAACCAGCGGATGAAATAGTCAAATTCTAAGTCCACCCAGCGGACCTCGCAAAGACGGCCTCCATTGGGGCACAATTAAACCCTGATGTAGGCGCAGACCACGAGAATTTCTACAAGAAAACTGGGACATCTTTGCTCGGCACCCTTCAGATATGCCAGAACCCCCGTCGGCTGGCCGAGCACAGCCTAAATATCCTCAAAGGATTCAAGCCAGTCAAACAGGCTCTTCGGCGCTTTTCCGAAACCAAGAGACAGGCCATGGGAGAGGAGCTAGCCAAACTTTTGGAAGCCGGATTCATTAGAGATATAAAACATCCGGACTGGCTAGCAAACCTGGTGATGGTACTAAAGAAGGATAAATCATGGCGCCTATGTGTTGATTTTAAAGACCTTAATAAGGCTTGCCCAAAGGATCCCTTCCCCCTCCCCCGAATTAATCAAATTATCGACGCTACAGCAGGACACGACTCATTGTGCTTCCTCGACGCGTACTCCGGCTACCACCAAATCAAGATGGCGGAGCTAGACCAAGCTGCAACAGCATTCATCACTCCATACGGCCCGTTCTGCTTCAATACAATGCCCTTTGGGCTCAAAAACGCCCGCGCAACATATCAGCGCATGATTTAGACATGTCTGGCAAACCAGATCGGCAAAACAGTGGAAGCATATGTAGATGACGTGGTCGTCAAAACCAAGCACGTCAAAACTCTAGTGGACGACCTGAGGCTCACATTCGATAATCTTCGAAAATATGACATCAAGCTCAATCCGGAAAAATGCGTCTTCGGCGTTCTAGCCGGAAAGCTCCTGGGCTTCATTGTGTCCGGTAGAGGAATTGAAGCAAACCCAGCCAAGATCTGAGCTCTGTCACAATTGGATATTCCAAAAGACCTCAAACAAATAAAAAAATTGACGGGATGCGTAGCGGTTCTAAGCCGCTTTATCTCCCATTTGGGAGAAAAGGCGTTACCCCTTTACCACCTCCTCCGGCGCACCGAACACTTCGAGTGGACGGATACCGCCACGGCCGGACTCGAAGAGATAAAAGCCATATTGGCAACAAATCCGGTCCTGGCCGCGCCCAATGTGGGCAAACCAATGCTATTATATATCACCGCAACACATCAAGTTGTCAGCGCGGTGCTCGTTGTCGAACGAGAAACGGACGGACACCGGTTCCCTCTTCAAAAACCGGTTTACTATGTGTCCACTGTCCTAACCCCATGCAAGTCCCGGTACCCACACTATCAAAAGATAGCATACACGGTGTTCATGGCATCCCGGAAGCTACGACACTACTTTCAAGAATGTTCGATAACGGTAGCCTCCGAAGTACCTCTTAATGACATTATAAACAACCGCGACGCGACGCGCCGGATTGCTAAATGGGCCATAGAGCTCCTTCCATTCGACATAACCTACAAGCCACGACGAGCTATCAAGTCGCAGGTTTTAGCCGACTTCGTGGCCGAATGGACAGAAGCCGAACTCCCTAAAGAGTACAGCGCATACTCCAATTGGATCATGCACTTTGACGGCTCCAAAATGTTGGTCGGCCTGGGGGCTGGCGTCGTCCTGACGTCCCCAACCAGGGACACAGTCCAATACGTCCTTCAGATAATGTATACGGACTCCAACAACGCAGCCGAATATGAGGCCCTTCTGCACGGCCTCCGGATGGCAGCCTCCATGGGTATTCAACGCCTAGAGGTGCGCGGGGATTCGAACCTCGCAATATCTCAAATAAACAGAGACTTTGATGCCAAAGATCCAAAAATGGCAGCATACCGCAATGCGGTCCTAAAAATGTCAGCACGGTTCGAAGGGCTCGAATTTCATCATATAGCCCGGGATAACAACCAGGCGGCGGATATATTGGCATGCATCGGTGCAAAACGTGATGCTGTCCCACCCAATATCTTTCTGGAAAAGCTGTTCAAGCCATTCGTACTATGGGAAGGGGAGTCCGGCAATAACAATCCGGACCCAACCGCACTGCCTAACGCCGAACACTCCGACACAATCAGAGGCTCTGCCCCCGAGATAACACCCTCCGCTCACGAAATAATGGTGGTTATCGCCCCATGGACGGAACCATTCCTAGCCTACCTAACTAGGTAGGAACTCCCCGAAGACCAAAATGAGGCTCGCTGCATAGTACGGCGATCAAAAGCCTATAAAGTCCACGAGGGAGAGCTTTATAAGAAAAGCACTACCGGAGTCCTTCAAAGGTGCATCTCCGAAGAGGAAGGGCGCAACCTCCTGGCTGAAATTCATGCCGGACTAGGTGTGCACCATGCCGCAGCCCGGGCACATGTAGGCAAGGCCTTCCATACAGGATTTTATTGGCCGACGGCCTGGGCAGATGCGCAGGATTTAGTCCAAAGATGCGTCGGTTGCTAGACTTTTGCTAACCAAAGCCACATGCCACCCACCGCCCTCAAAACTATACCTATCACCTGGCTGTTCGCGGTCTGGGGGCTTGACATGGTTGGACCCCTTAAGGGAGGAACCCACAAGCAAAAATACCTATTGGTCATGGTGGATAAATTCACCAAATGGATAGAGGCCAAGCCTGTTAAAACGGCCGAATCCGGACCGGTGATAGACTTCATATCAGGGGTAGTGCACCGCTACGGCGTCCCCCACAGTATTATCACTGATAACGGCACCAACTTCATGGCCGATGAGGTCAAATTATGGTGCAAAAACATGGGCATCAAGCTTGATTACGCTCAGTCTATCACCCTCAAACAAACGGCCAAGTCAAACGAGAAAATGGTCTAATCATGAGCGGCATTAAACCCAGACTAGTGCAGTCCCTCAAGGAATCTAACACGCACTGGGTTGAGGAGCTCGACTCCGTACTCTGGGGGCTGCGGACCACGCCGAATCGTACTACGGATTCACACCATTTTTATGGTGTATGCGCAGAGGCAGTCTTGCCTGCGACATAATACATGACTCACCTCGCGTGCGCATGTATGAAGAAAGAGAAGCCGAGCTCGATCGGCAGGACAGTTTGGACGCATTGGAGGAGGAGCACGACGTGGCAAAGGCTCGTTCCGCTTTCTATCAACAGCAGGCTCGAAGATATCAAAGCAGGAAATGCGGGCCAAAGCTTATAACGTTGGCGAACTAGTTCTCGCCTACGGACAAGAAAAGGACAAACTCAAGCCCAAATGGGAAGGTCCCTTCATCATCGACCACGTCGACCGGCGGAGCATACCGTCTGCAAACGCATCGGATAACCGACTCGAGCGAACCCATGGAACGCAGCCCGTCTACGAAGATTCTACGCCTAAGTGCCGGACTCCAAGTTCGTCTCCTTGCTCCGTCCACATTTTTTATTTTTACTGTCTTTTATTTCTCTCTTTCCTCCTCCTTCCTTTTTACAGCCTCTTGAGGATCGTTTTGCGCTTTGTCTGCACATATTTGACGCGCTGTCCGCGCTCATTATACCTGGGGGCTTCTTTTACAGAAGCTTATCTATACGGGCTTTATGCCCAACACATGCGTTAAACTTCCGCATGTACCTTTTATTCACCGTTATATGCATCGATATGACTTAAGTTTTGGCCAAGCTGGGTTGCTGGCTCTGTGCTTACCCCCACGTTCCCGATTGTTCGGCTAGGTGGTAAAGGAGCACCTCTGCGATTATTCTTGCGGGTCAGCGGATGTGTACCTCAGACTGGGTGAAGCCGAAAGCTAGCGTTCTTAAGGGAATATTCGGACGGTGAACTAAAAGATGATTTTGTATTACTTACCCATCTACCCCAGATGATTTTCTGCTTTCATAGCAGCTTTGACATGCACTTTAGGGCATGCATCCCAGCGAAAGGAACCCTTAACGGAACTATTCTCCCTGTAAGATGTTTCTTACTACCCATGTAATATAACATAACTAGTTGGGCACTAGTCTGATACAGCACTGATGACCCCTACGCCTTGTCTCCATGCATACCACGGTTCTTATATAACCACGAAGGTATTCGGACACACTCCGGACTGTTGGGTCCTGAGGTCGAAGCGAAAAGGTCCGCTATGACAAACGATCTACAATCCGGCTAGAAGACATTCTTCATGTCATATTTATTTACAAAGTCAACTTGACTCATTGTATTCCTCCACAATGCCATCTAACAGGCTATCTAATTTACAATCTTGCTGAGAATACTTGGCGGCCAATTCTACTTGGCCGTACACTAAGCTTACAGGGATCTCTATCCCATCATGCCCCACAAGTCCGACCTCGGCCATGTGGTTTGGGTCAGCCTTCGTGTACCGCGTCTTTACCATGGCCCAGGCCTCCCTAGCGCCTTGACGGCAAGCCGATGTATTCCATAGCCGAAAGCACCGCCGTGCTCCTTGAAGCCGCTCTGCCAGCTCCCCAATGCCTTCGGGCAGGAAGATAGATGGCCACAAGGCCTGGCTAATGCCTTTCATCACTGCGGACTCGTTAAATGCGATTGGCGCAGTTCGGGAAGAAGATCACCCAAGGGCGGGCATCTCCTCCTCGGGGCGACACTGTGAGCAAACCTACATACATGTTTATGTTAGTCGCCTTCATCGCCGAACTCTTTCAAAGTTCGTTCAAGCAATTACTGAAAATGCCGCGACGAAGCCGCCGATTCTCCTTCTGAGTCGGACAACTGAGCACGAACATCCTTTAGTTCCTCGCCCAGCTTGGTGTTGGCGTCTTGAGGCTATTTTTCTCTGCCGCACCCTCGTAAGCACGCTCTCGCCGCCTTTAGCTGGCGCAAGAGCTGCTGCTTGTCCGGATCTAGTCGGCGCCATCTGCAATATTTTTGTCGATTTTACACACGCCGCACTTCATTAAGTATTTATCTTCAAGCGTATATTACGGAGGGGTCTCTGTGGCTCCTCCGAGCGGCCAAGGCGCCTCAAGTTGGGCCTTGCACTCTTCAAGCTCGAGGGGACAGTCGGGTATTCTTTTACAGAAGATCCTGCATAACAAATGATCCTTAAATAAGTTATTCTAACTATTTTAAGTCTCGGGGGCTACTCGCATATATAACTGTCAAATTTCCTTACACGTATGTCCTTTACATACTGCTCCGTGGCTCTGGCTAGACCATCTTGAGCTGCACGGAGGTGCGCATCTCCCGAATCGAAGGCATTCAAGGCCTCTTGGGAGAAACACGTGTCACGAAGAACTGTCTAGCGGCGCCTGTGATTCAAGGCGCTCTCCACCTCGGAGTTGGTGGCGGACAACCTGTCGGCATCCTCTGTCGGAGGAGCATCCGACGCACATCTCGTGCTCGCCTCAGCCTCCGGACCTGGCTTTGAAGCCTGGCCGGTGAAGGTTCGATTGGAAACCTCTCCAGACTTAGTCCGGCGAGCGCTCTTTTTCCTGAAAAGAGCACCTGCGATAGTACGCTTTCCAGGAATCAATCCTGGGAGTATGGTGACACGCCATACCGTTGCGGCGGAGTTTCGATCCGGACCGCACTTCTTTTTAGTCTGCGGGGTCGCACTGCTCTTTGTTGGCCAGCCACCGCGGGCTCGGCCTCCTGCCTCGAAGGTACCCCCTGCGAAACACCATTGGTGTACGGTGATCAAAAAAATATGCATGGGTGGGTCATTATCAGGATTTTGGGACCTCGATCTCAGTTACTGTGATTTGGAAGTATTCCGGGGTAATCGGCCGTAATGGCAACCAAAGCATTGTCGATGCTAAGTTGGTAGAACACCCCGTCTATCAACTCCACCTTTATATCCAGATCCTCTTCGGAGGCCGGATCGAGGGACCGTTCCGGATCCTCGGGTTGTGGGGGCGGGCTGTGTATCTTCTCCACAGTCCGGCGCAGTTCCTGCGCAAAAACCATGAAATGAGATATTTAGCCACGGGAACATGGATCGGACAGGTCACAAAGATATTTGCTTACCCAGCTTCGAGGATTATTCAAAGAAAACTCCTTTAGTGGATTGACGCGGAGGAAATCCTCCTCCTCCCCTTTGTACATAGCAGACAAGATCTTCACCAGTTCGGTGACCGATCCCGGCCCTTTGCGGCCATGGCGGGTGGCGTCGTCCTCCCCGTTGAAGTCCCACATGGGGTGGCCCCTATATTGGAGCGGCTGCACCCCCCTCATAATGCAGATTGCCATGACTCCAATCATGGTTAATCCGGCATGAGCCAGTAACCTTATTCGGCTCATCAAATAGAGGACGTCCTTGTCATCTTCCCTCCGGGGGATTCGAGGGCGCCACCTTAGGCGCTTCTTCAGAGGAGCATTGCTAAACTCCGGAAGGCCGATTCAAACAGGATCCGGCAGCGGAACGTCCTCCATATAAAACCATTCCGAGGGCCAGTCTTTGGACGCCTTCTTTGGGGTTCCAGATAGGTATCCGGTCCCGGCGATGCGCCATAGCTCGGCTCCGTCCACTTGATATATTGACCCCTCATGAGAACGGGGTACTAGGCAGAATAATCTCTTCCACAGCCCGAAATGAGCCTCGACACCCAAGAACAGCTTGCAGAGGGCCACGAAGCCCGCAATGTGCAAAATGGAGGCAGGCGTAAGGTGGTGCAACTGGGGGCCGTAGAACTCCAAGAGCCCCCGAAGAAACGGATGGATTGGAAATCCGAGTCCTCTTACTAGATAAGAGATGAAGCACACCCGCTCTCCTTTAGAGGGATCGGGGACACTCTCCGCTTGCTTTCCGCCCTTGTAGGTGGCGAGTCCGGCTCGAACTAGAACCATGAAGGCCGGGGGAAGAAATCCCTTGGTTTGGAGTATAACTAGCTCGCTATGCGGGACGGAGCATCTCTCCCAATTTCCAGGCTGAGGGCCGGGAGCGCGAGAGGAGGAGCCGCGTCGACTGTCCATGATGGAATGGGCAAAGGAGGGATGATGTGACTCAGATCTAGATCCTCGCCCCTTTTATAGGCAGCTCATTTGCGCAGCTAAGGGGGTAATTGTAAAAATACCCTGGCCTTTCGCATTCATTCAAACACGTGGAAGATGGCCATTATTGGGCACAGAAGCCAAGGAGCGCATCATTTATCAGAAACCGGACACTGTTCGACAGGTATATGGAATTTGGAGAAGAACCCGCCTCGCAATGCCGAAGACAATCAACGCACCGGACTCGTCGTCATTGAAGCCTGGTTCGGGGGCTACTGAGGGAGTCCCGGATTAGGGCGTGTCCGGGTAGCCGAACTATCACCGTTGGCAGGACTCCTAGACTATGAAGATACAAGATTGAAGACTTCGTCCCGTGTCCAGATGGGACTTTCCTTGGCGTGGAAGGCAAGCTTGGCGATACGGATATGTAGATCTCCTACCATTGTAACCGACTCTGTGTAACCCTAACCTATCCGGTGTCTATATAAACCTGAGGGTTTTAGTCTGTAGGACACAACAACAATCATACCATAGGCTAGCTTCTAGGGTTTAGCCTCCTTGATCTCGTGGTAGATCTACTCTTGTACTACCCATATAATCAATATTAATCAAGCGGGAGTAGGGTATTACCTCCATCGAGAGGGCCCGAACCTGGGTAAAACATCGTGTCCTTTGTCTCCTGTTACCATCCGCCTAGGCGCACGATTCGGGACCCCCTACCGAGATCCGCCGTTTTGACACGACACCCCTTCACGCATTTTGGATTGTAATCGAGAGGAAGATATCTGTTCGAGGGGATTAGGAAGGAGAAGATAACTCCTATTTACCCCCTGAGGTCTTCGCTCTAACTTGGCATGTTGATGTTGGTTATATCATGCATATGGTGTCTTGCATTGCTTACTTTATACATCAAATATGTCATCTGCTTAGTTTAGACATCCTTTGTGCGAATGCCATCTGTTTAGTTTATTCATCGTTTATGTTAATTATGCAACGCCACCTTGTTTAGCCAGGCATCATATATGTGAATTTTGCAATGCCATCCTGCTTAGCCAGTCATCTTATATGTAAATTATATCAGGCCATCCTTTTTTTCGTTACATATTACATTTGTCAACAATGTTAGTACATTCAACTGCTCTTCGTGTGCATCAGCCATTTGACACGGTGATGGCAAATTCAGGAGTGAAAACAAGGTCTTCTGAGCAGACTATGCTATCTGACGAAGCGCATATCTCGCTGGTTACGGATAGCTCCTCAGAGGAGGACTCAGAGACAGATGACCAGTCCTATTCCCCCTGACGGTTTCCTGGACTAGGGGGTACTCACCACGTCATCTCCCAATCTGTTAGATTGGGCCGAGGACCCCATGGCCGTATACTCATGGGCCAGTTCGGACAGCTGCCGCATACAAGGAAGATTCCACAAGACTTGGCGATCAAGACAAGGACTCCTCCCCCACCGGCGTATTCGGCTAGGACTCTTGTTATCCTAGGCCTCTGGTGCATTATATAAACCGAGGCCAGGCTAGTCGATAGATATATATAACAATCATACCATAGGCTAGCTTCTAGGGTTTAGCCTCTCTGATCTCGTGGTAGATCTACTCTTGTACTACCCATATCATCAATATTAATCAAGCAGGAGTAGGGTATTAACTCCATCGAGAGGGCCCGAACCTGGGTAAAAACATCGTGTCCCTTGTCTCCTATTACCATCCGCCTAGACGCACAGTTCGGGACCCCCTACCCGAGATCCGCCGGTTTTGACACGGACATTGGTGCTTTCATTGAAAGTTCCGCTGTGTGTTCGGAAAAATGTCGATGGATCGCGTGCAGATCAACTGCGACTTCGGCATCTTCATCACCAGCTCGACTGGTCACCTTGGTTCGACCAAGGACTGTGCCCTACCTCTGATCGTCATGTTCGGATGGGGGCCTTCATCAACATCAGCTCCGATCTCTATCAAGATCATGGAGGAATCATCCAGGGAGCCCCGGGGCTCAACGTCAACATTGCCCTCGGGCGACCGTGCTGTTTTTCTGGACAGGGAACTTGTATCCGCCGTCACCGCCTCCTCGAGCATCGGTTTGACGATTGCTTCGGTGGAATTGTGCGGAATTGAGTCTAAAACAACCCTGGAAAATTTCATCGAGTTCCGATGGAGGAATCTCTGGCAATCTCCGATATACTGGAGCCGCATTGAATCTGGACGAGAATCCGGACGAGTTTAGGGCGTGGTGTCCAGCTTCTAGCTCGGACCTCCTTTGGAAGATCCAACCGTTGATCGACTACGTAATTCCTATATCTACCACCCCTCAAAATTTCAGCTCGATCCGACCGTCCAAACCCCGGGAACCTTCCGATTAGTGCATCACTTTTCGGATCTGTTTTCTGCGCGAAAACAAATCCGACCCGAGTTCGTCCTTTTTACGAACGGGATTTCGGACATCCTTTTTGAAGGAAGTTTTGTATGGGGTATTTTGTTTTGTTCCCGAACACATCCCACTAACTTTAAAATCTTTTGAACATGATCTTCAATATCATGCTGGTGTCAAACCAGTCCGGCAATATTGCTCCACGGCTGCCGACCTACGCTAGACACGTCGTCACTTTGTTGAGCCGAGCTCAACTTCTTCGGATCATCATCTCGGCAAGCCGAACAAGAGTCCGGCATCGCGAAAGATAAATCATCACCAACATCGCCGCCCCACGGATTACATGGAGCGGGCATACCGGCAGGGCCGCACTGTTGCTTCTTCAAGCTGGTGTCCATCACGCCGACCTACTTCGACATCTCGGCTGGACCGGGGGCTTCGCCATCTCTTCATCAACCTACTCCGGACGCTTCGGCGTCGCTAGCCGACCAGCTCCGTCACGTTAGCTGGACCGAGGGCTTTGCCTCGGCGAGCCAACCTTTGCCAGCATTGCCATGCCGTCGTTTTATCACCCATCAGGCAATGGGTGCGCAGACCGAGTCCCAATTTTGGGAATCACCTTCCTTCAGATTGCTACAACAAATAAACCAGGTGCTATTAATCCCAATATTTTTTGCTTGTTTGGGTGCATTTTTCCCAAGGAATTATTACTCTGGTTGGTCCATCATGTGTACACAGGTCTATCAAATGATGGCCGCATTAACGACAGTCGCATGGTGGTTCGGTCAGTTTCCGTACATAGTCCGACGAACGCCGCATCCAAAGCTCGGACCGACCTGTGAATTCAGGCTTTGCCACGCCTTTACCGCGTCACGCCGACGCCCTGCATCGACATTGACTTCGGCGTCAGGCCATATTTCTTTTATTACTCACTTTGCATAAATTATTTATTATGCAACGTTTTTTTTAATTATCATTATTACTATTATCTCCGGTTTGCACTATTTTTTGTGCACAGTAAAATGATCCAGCCGGACTATATCCTTTGGCGTCACCTCTGCTGGACGGGGGGCTTCGTCAACACTTCATTACCCCATGCAGGGGACTTCGGCATCACTCTGCCGTCCTGCATTGACCGTGCTATGTCACCACTTCGGAGTGTCAAGCTCTTTGCTCCGCCACCTCGGGATCGGCTTAGGGGATGGAACCTTGTCCCGCATCAAGCTCGGACCGCGTCGTCAATACCGAACACATTAACCAGCTAAGTTGCCTTCATGCTCAAAGTTTTAAAATTTTTAACTTGTGTTCGGCTCGACCAAGCGTTATACTTTTTTGGGAAAAAGTTGCTTGTAAATTTTTTCCTTGTCCAAACTTTGTTTGTGACGCGCAAATTCAAATACCCCATTTACTTGGGGGCTTCCTTCATGAAGTTTTTTTTCCTCTTGCACATGATTATACTTGTACGGCTTCGTTCCTTGTTCGTGTATTATGCCACAATATGCACCATATTGACTTAAGTGATTTGCAAGCTGGGTTTCCTTGCTCCTGTGTTTACCCCTCGTTCCCGATTGTTCGGCTAGGGAGTAAAGGAGCACCTCTGCGATTGTCACGATCGGGTCACCCGAGCGGACCTCGACAGGTGAAGCCGAAAGCTAGCGCTCTTCTGTTTTCAATAATGGTGGCACACAACGGAACTCATGGGTACAAAAAAATCTATTGCACAAGTCTCATATTAACAATGAGCACCGAAGAAAGGTATCGGTGGGGGTACTATTTTCTTCGAAGATGCTTCCTACACTTTATTAGTAATATAGCATAAGTTCCCTGAGCGCGCTTTGTCTGTTACAGCCTTATGACCTGATTGCCTGTTTATTGGAAACAACGTCAATATTCTCGACAGATGGAGTACATAACACTTTTCGGTCCTTGACCGAAGAGGGAGAAGCCGATGGTCGGTTAAGACGCGTTTAAAGTTCGGTTGAACATAGATATGATATAAGTACTTAGTTCGGTTGAACATAGATATGATATAAGTACTTAGATACGTACAATCATTCTTTTACCCAAGTCACTTGGGGGCTCTTATGTTTATTTGAGCCGTTTTATAATAAGTGTTTTTCTTCTTAGTCGTTGCAGAGTTTTTATTATTATTTATCACTCCTTTTGTCAACACGAGTGTGAGGTCACTAGCCCGGGAGCCTAATTTCTCTCTCAAAACCGCTAGAGTTTAGTTTTCTAAACTGGCCTAATGAGAGGTACTTCGCCTTCGGGATGCGAGACTGAAGCCGGATGCTGACCCGCTTGAAGTCTTGAGATAGGATGTGTCATGTTAAAGCACGGCAGAAGCACTTTTTTCTCTAAAGTCCAATTTTCGGATTGGCATCGAACACTTGATCTCGTTCGGACGTCATGTTTTTACTGACGTTTTTTTGGTTTTCCAAGCTTTTGGCACTTTCAAACTATTTGTGTGTTTTCAACACAAGTCTCGCAGTGCAACGCCGGACACCTTTAGAGATTCAGCAAAAACATTCTCGGATATTGCTATATATGCATCAGTTTCGAATTGTGTCTTCGGTCAATAATTGGGTTGCCCGGCTCCCGCGCTTGCCTCCTACGTTCCGCTTTGTTCGGCTAGGTGTGCAAAGGGAGAACCACTTCGATTGTGCTTCTAGCTCGCATGGTCAAGCACCTCAGTGGAGAAAGCCGAAAACTGACTGTCGGAATAGGTGTAAACTGGTCAGCGATCCGATGACTATATTAAATGACGGGCCATTTATAACATTGGCCGAAGTGTTTCAGCTTGACCTCGATTGTCGCGAACACTACCGGGGCTAATAATGACCTCCCAAACTAAATCCTCAATATTTTGCTCTTACATTGGAGCTGAGGTTTCATGATCGTGCTTAGCATGACAACCCAAAGAAAGGAACCGATAAGCGGGACTATTTTCTTTGGAAGACATTTCTTCATTAAACAGTAATATAACATATCTCTCTGCGTACCTTTGTTTATAAAACCGTATGGCCAGATTGCCTTGTTTGTCGTACATCTTTACCCTCATAAAGGCTTTATAAAGTAGGACAAACACTCCTCGACTCATTGGCGAGGAGGTTGAAGCCGATGGTCGGTCAACAAAGTTTTGTACAATGCGGATCCGAGCATTAATGACATAAAGTACTTGGATACATTGAGTCATTACACATAATTTGTGATTTTACTATGGATATCGATCCTTAATTCGCCACCCGTTCCGCATTAAGGCTCGAGGGCTCTTGAGCTTCGGATTATTATTTACAAATATTAAAGGGCACATCAATCCTCGATGCGGTGTTGCCACCCGACCCGGTGTCTCGGGGCTCTTGCATTGCCTGTTCTATGCAGAAAATTTTAAGTGCAATACAGTTTCGAGGAGATTTTGATCCTCAGATTGGTCGGCCGCACCCAACCCGAGTCTCGAGGACTGGGTACGCCGCTTTTTGTGTCCTGAAGTATTCTGCCGAGCTAGGACTTGATCCTCAGACCGATTTTGCAAATCAACCTGAGTCTCGGCGGCTACTGGGATTAGCGGTCTTATGTCATCCTTCAGGTGCATCTCGGGTTTTAGACCGATACACACCTTGTGGGCTACTGGCTATGTATCTCAGCAGAGAATAAATTACACCAATCAAAAATATTGACACAAATCGGCCCACATTCGGGGTGGTGCACCACCTCGGAAGCAGTCCGGCATAAAGCTCGGGCGCTAGTGGCTGGCTCCATAGAGGGCATTTCCGGCATTAAGCTCGGCTAAACTCCTTCAAACTTCTTTGAACCAAGGTGATTTACGACACCTCGGATACAGTCCGGCGTTGGAGCTCGGATACAGTCCGGCGTTGGAGCTCAGATACAGTCCGGCGTTGGAGCTCGGATACATAGTCCGGCGTTAGAGCTCGGATACATTCCGGCGTTAGAGCTGGGAAGCGGTCCGGCGTCGGTGCTCGGCTGCAAAAGATACCTCGAATGCAGTCCGGCGTTGGAGCTCGGATGCAAGAGGACGCTGCCGCCCGGGAACAACTTCAAACCCGAGGTGTGGTATAAAAATAACAAGTCATTGATAAAGGCCGGAAACTTAAAGGGGCTCCTCGGATACCCGACGTGTAAACTCGTCGAATGCATTACGGCGATCCTCAAGATCGAAGATGAGAAGATTTGTTGAACCAGTTTTCAAGACCGACGACTGAAGATGAAGAATGGTTCGGAAGAATCGAGGAGCGTCCCTAAACTTGAAGACTGGTTCAGGGGGCTACTGACGGTGTCCTGGACTAGGGGGTACTCACCACGTCATCTCCCGATCTGTTAGATTGGGCCGAGGACCCCATGGCCGTATACTCATGGGCCAGTCTGGACAGCTGCCGCATACAAGGAAGATTCCACAAGACTTGGTGATCAAGACAAGGACTCCTTCCCCACCGGCGTATTCGGCTAGGACTCTTGTTATCCTAGGCCTCTGGTGCATTATATAAACCGAGGCCAGGCTAGTCGATAGATATATACAACAATCATACCATAGGCTAGCTTCTAGGGTTTAGCCTCTCTGATCTCGTGGTAGATCTACTCTTGTACTACCCATATCATCAATATTAATCAAGCAGGAGTAGGGTATTACCTCCATCGAGAGGGCCCGAACCTGGGTAAAAACATCGTGTCCCTTGTCTCCTGTTACCACCCGCCTAGACGCATAGTTCGGGACCCCCTACCCGAGATCCGCCGATTTTGACACCGACACCCCCCCCCCCCGAGGTGTATGCTCTAACTTGGCAGGGTTATGTTACTCATATCGTGCGTATGGTGTCTCGCATTGCTATGCCATTTGATTAGTTTAGACATGCTTTGTGTGAATGCCACCTGTTCAGTGTCTAATTACCATATATGTGAATTATGCATTGCCATCTTGTTGCAAGACATTATATATGTGAAATATACAATGCTATCTTGTTGCAAAGGCATTATATATGTGAATT
The DNA here is from genome assembly GCA_021605205.1 of Aegilops longissima. Lineage (NCBI taxonomy): Eukaryota > Viridiplantae > Streptophyta > Magnoliopsida > Poales > Poaceae > Aegilops > Aegilops longissima. The sequence goes on from CM038678.1 coordinate 129,688,660, forward strand.
ATGCAATGCCATGCTGTTTAGCCAATCATCATGTATGTGAATTATATCATGCTATCATTTTTTGTATTACGTGTTCCATTTGTCGACAACGTTTGTATATTCAACTACTCTTCCTGTGCATCAGCCATTTGAAGCGGTGATGGAAGTATCTGGAGTGAAAACAAGGTATTTAGAGCAGACAATGCTACCTGCTGAAGCAGACATCTTGCTGGCTATAGAGAGCTCCTCAGAGGAGGATTCAGAGACTGATGACCAGTCCTATTTCCCCCCTGAGGTCTATGCTCAAACTTGGCAGGGTTATATTACCCATGTCATGCATGTTGTCTTGCATTGCTTAGTTTTTACATCATATATAGATTGCCATCTGCTTACTTGCTTACTATATAAATCATATATTTGAATTATATCATGCCATCATGTTTACATAGTACATACACATCATCTATCTGAATTATGGCATGGCAACCCATTTAATAAAGACATCATATAGTTATATCATCTCATCCTGTTTAGTGTTTACAATCATCATATTTAGAATTATGGCATTCTATCCATGAATGTATGTGAATTATGGCATGCCAACCTATTTAATAAACACATTATATAGTTATGTCATGTCATCCTGTTTACATAGTCTCATATTTTGAACTATGTCTTTCCATCTTTTTTAGTTAGCCATCATAATGTGAAATTGTGTCTTGCTATCATGTTTAGTTAGCCATCATATATGTGAAGTCATGCTATCCTCTTTGGTTAGACAACATAAATATGAATTATTTCATGCCCTCTTTTATTCCCCACTATCCATTGCACCTGTCTATCATACAATGTCTATACTTTCAATTACTTTTCTTGTTTATCAACCATTTGAATTGGAGAGCGTGATGGCAGTATCTAAGGGAGTAACAACACGGTCTTCAGAAAAGATAGTGCTACCAGTTGATGCAGATAGAACCACGGTTGTACTTTCCCAAGGGCCAGATCTACCACACATAACCCAGACTCTCGCAGATTGTACCCCTACCCAGTTGGACAAAGAACCAGCTACACCCCTTCTAACCCCAACCCCGGCAGATAGTAACCCAGTCCCAGTTGACACATCACCGTCTCCACCACAGAGCACCCAAACACGAGCAGTTAGTAAGGGAACTGCAGTGCCCAAAGCACGAGGACCACCACTCCGAATCCCAACTCAACGCTTAAGAGAAGAAGATTTGTTCTCAGGTCAGGTTCTGTAGCTATGGTTCATACTCCTTTGCTCTTGCATTACTGTATTTACTCATACCAACTATTTTCAAATTTGAAGGATGGAATTGAAACTCCAATGGTGCAATAGGTATGTTTTAAACCTGTTTCTTTAACTGGTTTGCTGTTGTAACCTGCTCTATGTTGATTTCAGTTTCAATTGAATAAACAGTTATGTTCTCATGTCATGCACATTACAAGTGTTGTTATTGCGCAATAGTTACCCACACTTATATTCTGTCTATTCTGCTTTGTCTTGAACAAATATTATTTGAACTGTGTCTCTATCTTGATTTGGCAACAAAAACTAGAATGATATAGACCATAAAGTGACCATGGTACATAGATATATGTTTGTTTCATGCTGTTATCCTGTCCACTTTACTACTGAACTCATTTACCAAAATGAGTTTCATATACAACATGGTAAACATGTGATGTGTCTGCGTGTTTCTCTTTTAGAATGCAAACAAAATATTGGAGAACATTACCGCGTTATCCAATGGTAATGGAAGTAATGCAGATAAGGTTCAAGATAGTGAGACATCCCTGTTGGTCTCCAAGAAAGCTGATAAATACTATCTTGACGACAGTGAGGGAACCCAAAAGTCCTATCTTGATGTAGTGTTCGAGTTCTTGGCCACTCTGCTGGCACAAGCTCTTGAACTCATTGGCTGAATCAGTTCGTCTTCTTGAGTCTCAACTTCAAGTTGAAAGACATCGATCGAGATGTCTGCTGACAGAAGTCAAGGAAGGGTGAGGAAGTCCTGCAGAATTCAGATGCATATTTTCGGTGCAACAACAAGCTATTTGGAGGATTTAAGCGCCAAACAAGAGAAAGTTAATAAGCTTGCTAAGCATCTTGCCAACATTATGGGTACCAAGGATATTGTTTCTTGAGATCTTCGAAGTGGTTTCAGTTCTGGATTTGTTTTCTCTTGGCGTTTATTTGCGCTTGTCCCCAACTTTGACAACGGTGTATATGATATGCTGCTTTGTTCCTATATTTGCTTGGTGGCGAACTTTGATGCCCGATGGATGTAATATATGTAACAGCCGTGATAGCCTAGCATAAGTTGCTTGCTTATTTATTTCCTTGTTGTCTTGTTTATTTGTTTGCTTGTAGTCAGTGCAGTTCTTTTTAAAACTAGGCCACAATAGCCATGGGCTAATATTTACTGTAGTGACACTGGGCCTCCTACGGGCCGTAGAAACAGTGGGCCTTCTACGGGCCTTAGAAATAGTAAACCTTCTACGGGCCGTAGAAACAATGGGCCTTCTACGGGCCATAGAAGCAATGGGCCTTCTACAGGCCGTAGAAACAATGGGCCTTCTACGGGTCGTATCATCAATGGGCCTTATACGGGCCGTATGGCCATAACGGGCCATTGTTAATAGGCCGTATTTGATGATGCTATGAAAACGGCCCAACGTATTAACGGACCACAAACGGCCCGATGTAACCACTGGCTGAATTTAGCCCACGAGCAGAAAATGACAGTAACGGGCCGTAAGTAAACGAATGCTGGAAATGAGCCCAAGAATAAATGGGCTCTGAGAAGGCCGGAAGATAACATTTGCTGGAAACGGCCCAACTGAATAACGGGCCCTTAATGGGTATAAAGTGATATATTGTTCATTACGGGCCAGTTTCACCACGGGCCGTTAATGGGTGTAAAGTGATACACTGTTCATTGCGGGCCAGTTTCACCAGGGGCTGTTAATAGGCCAAGAGTTACATAGGGCCTCATATGGGCCGAAAGACGTCATGGGCCATACATGGGCCAGAAGTGAAAATGGGCTGGAATCATATTGGATGGCCCAGATGACGCTACTGGGCCTAATTTGGATAGGGCGTAACGGGCCTTGGGTTAGCGGGCCGTAAATGGGCTATATGCAAACAGGACGTTAACAGGTTTTCCATGGGCCGATCCGCCACCTTTTGACCAAGTCAAATGGGCCGGCCTTTTCACAGGAATGGGCCTCTGTTGGGTCGTGCCACGTGTCGACATATCATAAGCGCCTTCTGTCCAATGAGTGGATGACATCTGTCCGAACGATGAGTCGACACGTGTTTCCTCCAGCCAATGATGATTTTACACGTGGAAAATCCCCATTGGTCGGGGCTGTTAACAGGTTATCAGATCCAAAACCCGACCCGATAGCTTAACGGCCTTCCGTTAGGGTGGATGCCACGTGTCGGTCACCCTTGACGAAAGCACTTTTGTGACGCGCGATTTATCGTCATGGAAGTGGACACTTCCGTGATGATAATTTTGGTAATGTCATGGAACACTTCTATGACATCATAGGTATGACTATCTTGATTCTGTCATAAATTTTTCATGGATGTACATGCATGACAAAAAAACGCGACCTACTGTGAAAAACACGTATCATCACAGAAGTGTATTTTTTTGTAGTGTAGGAGGAGTAAATGAGCAAAATTGAATGAAAGATTCCGGTGACTGCTCCTAGATAATCATGTTCTTGATCGAGGAAGATGAGACCTCAGTAGCATGCTTTTTTGAAAATTGCATATGATCCAGAGAAACCAAATGAGATTTTTGTAAAACTGCTCACGAAGAAGGAGCATGGTCCGGATCGGGTAACAAGAACCGCAATGAAGATTTAATTGCAATGGGGAAACAATCGGAGATGTCAGCCAGCTCAGAATCAACATGCCAGTGAGAATCAAGAATAGGTGCTTTGGCAAATCTCCAATTGAACAAGTGGAAATGACAAACAAAGTCAGGCCAAATGCGGTCTCTGAGTCTATAGATAAAGTGTCCCATCGAATTATTTGCCATAGAGAACCGAAACGAACGGGAATTGAGTTGCAACATGTTGAACCCTTTGCAAATCCCACCAAGACAACATTGGAAAGCCACACCACCCGATTCCACCAAGAGAGGAAACGAGGCCGAAGAAAAAGAAACCACCAAGAATAATTCCTTGGATCCTCGAGAGGGGGAGAAGTGAACCGTGGAACCAAATTTTCTTCTCACTTCATAGGCCAGGGAAAGCCCTGGAGCAAAATCCCAATGTAGGAGACCCTCCATGGGTGGAGGAGCTAGAGATCGCCATGGGAGGGGAGGTGGGTTGGGGGGGAGGAGGAGTGGGGGTGGAGTAGGCTATTTCGGTGTACCCCTGTCCCTTCTTCTTCCTCCTCGCGCTGTCCGCCGCTTGCCGGAGCTCCGCCGCCGCCGCTCTTCACCAACGACTTCAACAAGGCTGCTGCATCAACCTGACCAGACCAAGGAACTGCGGCGCATCTCTGCTACTCATTAGCATTGTTAGGTATTCCTTTCCCCCCTTCCCAGATCCACATTAGATCAGTATTGTTCATAGGGTTCGTCGGAGTTCTTCGTAGTTCATCTTACTTCTCCGACTAGAGCATGTCTATTAATCCAGAACGAAGTAGTAATTCACATGGGCGCAATATAGCCTTCATCTGATATCTTGTGCAGGTTGCTTTCTTCCTCTAAATATATATAATCTTCTAGTTCTTCCACTATTCATACCCTTTTTAGCAATTGTTTGTCATTTCTTGAACGTTTATATATCCAAAATTATAAATGAAATCTGCGGAACGTGTTTGCCTCACACTTAGCAGAATTTTGCAATCTCAAATCTGTAGATTATTGACCTGCCATCTTTTATCAGGTCGGCTCTAATAATGTCCTTATTTTTTTAGAGAAAAGGCTAGCGCCCGACTTTATAGATAAAGCCACCAGGTAGAGTCCCAACCACACCAGAACACATAATGTTTAACACCAACCGAGGCAACAACCCCAAATCCATCAAAGATAATAGGCACGCAGGCCCAACGAACCAGTCACATGAGGCACGAAGGCCAACATCCTACTGCTAAGAAGAAATCTTGTCCGTCGCTTCATGGGGGGTGGGGGTGGGCTAGCTGGTTGGCCAACATCTTAACTTTGTTGATAAGCTCCAGCATGTCGTCCATGGCGGGGGCTCTACTACAACACGTGCTGCTACTTACTTGGCCACGGTTCATACTTGCAGAGAGATCGATCGACCAGTACGTACGTACACATTTGCGACCAGATAGACGACGCTACATACGGTTTGACCGGATGGGTCCCAGCTGTCAGGGAGGATAAGGTTGCACTTCCTTGCATGCGAAGATATAGTTGGTGGGTCCCCGATGTCAGGGAGAGGGATCATTTTTTTCACGCCTAATATAGAGGAACTTCCTTGTGTCCGAAGATGTAGCTGGTGGGTCCAGCTGTCAGCCTCACCGACTAAAGTCCTCTTCCGATGACTGTCTTCCGTTGACCCCGGTGTACACCACACCGAGAGCATCAGGGTAGTGGACGACGGGGAGGCCTAGGGAGGGAATGACGCGGAGCCGGGGAAGACGCGGCAGCGGATGCCCACTTGGTGGGGAGTATGAGGGTTGACTGCTTCGGCTGTGTTGTGAGGTTGCCATCGCTGGAGAATAACAGGAGGTGTGGGTGAGTAGAGGGATGGCATGGCCAGTGGTGGCAGCACAGCCGGCCACGGGAGGCAGGAGCAGGTGGTCCTGCCGACGCTGGTTTCGGCGGCTGGAGCAAGAAGATCGGAGATTGAAGAAGCAGCGCGGCCGTCGGATGTTAATCTAACGACCACTGTTGCTAGAATCATTAGTTGACTAGGTTAACAAAGCTATCTATACATGTCAACTTAGTAGGCCCACAAGTCAGCCTCCAAATCAGGTGGGTCCGAGCTAGCAGGGGGAGGAATAATTTTTCTTGCGCTTAATAAGGAGGCACTTCCTTCCGTGCGAACATGTAGATGTGAGGGACTTAGGAGCAATGAATTCTTTATACAATGTCACTCCGGCTGCCGGCTAGTCGTATGTCTAGCAATACAGAGGCAACATGATTTGCTAATGTCGCCGGTAGCTAATGGTGGCGGCGTACATGAGGACTTGGAAGAGGACCCCGTATGGCTTTTTTTTCTTCCTATTTTTACATTGGAGTTAGGTTAGCTAATGTTAGGGTACGGAAACTAATCCATGGCATGGTGGGTAATTTTTTCGGACTTCCATGTGAAAAGGTTTTAAAAGATCCATTGGACCTAATTAGCTGCTTTATTTAATGGATGGTCGGATGTTTCTAATTATTATGGTAATATCTAGCTTATTTCTCTAATTTCTGGTAAGCCTACTTTCATGTGAAAAGGTTTTAGAAGATCCATTGGCCCTAATTAGCTGCTTTATTTAATGGATGGTCAGATGTTTCTAATTATTATGGTAATATCTAGCTTATTTCTCCAATTTCTGGTAAGCCTGTTAATTACTTTTTATACGTAATAGATAATAGATGCCAACCCACCAAAGCGTCGCCTCTGCCATCAATTTCGTCGACGAGGAAAACGAGAAGGCGCCATAGCCCGTCGAGGCCGAGGCGCTCCCCGGCAACACGATGGACGACATTGTGATGCGCGTCATCGCCAGGGTTGAGAAGACCCTTGGGCATGGTGCTTCAGCGGCACGGATCAAGATAGGCATGTCAGCGCCGAGAGGCTACAGCTCGCCGCACAACATGATCGATGGCACGCCGCAGAGCAAGCTAGGTGCGTCCGTGCTGATAGGCTGCGGCTCACCGCATGATGAGACCATTGGAGCGTCACAGAGATAGAGGAGCGGCGCGCCGCACAGCAAGAGCGGATCCATCGACGCTTTCCTATTGTCGACAGGGCGTCGCAGCTGGGTACACGTCCCATCAGTACCTCCATTCCTTGCCAGGAGTGGGCATAGGCCCTCTGCGCCATACTTACACCAGAGGCAGGCCGCGTCATACTTGCACCGGACGCCCGCCACGCCGTTCGCATGGGTCGCGCCGTTCGCCTTGTCCGCGGCCCGCTCGATGCCAACACGCTGGTCGGTAGGCTCGACCGCCTCCTTGGCCCAGGTGTCCACCTAGGCGCAGTAGAGGAACATAACCGTCGCATCCTCGAGATGGTGATCTCCGTTGAAATAGCCAACTTGGAGATCGAGATCGCGCTCCAGATGTACCGCGAGCATGTCGACCGCTTGGATGAATGCCTGCACGAGTTTAGGCAGAGCCAAGAGCTATCATAGGCAAGGGCTGCTGGTCATGGTCTCATGGACGCATTTTATTTTGTTGAGTCATTTCGATGTGGATAGCTATGTTTTCACGGCAATCATAATATTGCTCTATTTATTGCTCTGTTTCAATGTGTGTACTCTGTTTTCCGTACTTATATGTTCTCTTTCAATGTGTGTATATACGCTTTCCATTCTGTATATGTGGATGATAACAGCTAGATACAAATTAGTATACAAAAATAGATAGAAAATGGAATTCATACTATATATACTAACTGTTCATTTGTTCATCACAGAATATATATAATGTCATCACATATACATATTGATACTTAACTACTAGGTACAATGCATAAAATTGAAAACGAAAAATACTAAAACTAATAATCCCTCCTGGGGCAATATTCAGGCAGCTCCTCGCCAGTAGTTCCTTGGTGCACGGAATCTTCCTAGCACGGAGGCAGTACTCCGCCTCCTCCGCCTTGCAGCGCTTGACGTACCGATCTGCCTCTTGCCGGCGGACGAGCGCGAATGATCTTGCCATTTTGTTGGGCGCCCACCGGAGCTCTTCGTCAGTGGCAGCTGGAGCTTATCAGCCCACCTCCACGCAGCGATGAGGCGCCTAGCGCCTTTGACCTTCCTCGCCAAGAACCCGTCTTCGTACACCTCCTCCGCACGACGATGCGCCCGCCCCCAAAGCTCCACTGCCTCCTTTTTCCAGGCGGCATCACGGACTTCACATGCGCCTAGTACCTGGCTTCTTCCTCCGCTATTTCCTTCTTGAACGCCACTTGCCTGGCATTCTCAGCTGGTGGCAGTGACTTCCACAGACAAATATTGTACTGGCCCCAAAACCAATCCAAGTTGGGGGTCCGGGGCAACCTCGTCCGGCGGCGCGTAGGGGTCCTCCTCGTCTATGCTCTTCGACTGAGCATCCTCGAGGGGCGGCGACTCCTTCTCGGTGCATGGCCAAACCGGCGGCGCCATGGCAGAGAGTTGAGAGAGAGAGATAGAGAGAGAGAGAGAGCGAGCGAGGGTAGGATGTAAATGAGAATGCAGGCGGGACGACGCGAGCAAGGTAGTATTTATTGGTGGCTGGAATCTAGATCAACGGGAACAGTACACACGCTAGTCGCTGGAATTTACGAGTACTGTAGTTTGAATTACACATGATCCCCACAGCAAAATCCGTGTGTGAACTTAATAGCTGACGGTTTCCAATATAGAATCGTGTCTGATTAATAACCCCCACCACTCACCTTCCAAACCTCGAGGCACAAAATAGAGTGCCAATCGCGTGGGGGCCGGTTGTCTTGCCAGATCTTCACATTTTCTTTTTTGAACACCAGATATTTACATCGTCTGATGATTTTTTTAACTCGCACACAAGTACACAAAAATATGATTTTTCAAACCGTTATGGTTCGCTGTTACATGTAGATGTAGTTCAAATTTAAATTACGGTCATTAAATGGCTAGAAAATCACTGAAATGTCTTTAAAAGGTCAAATGACCCGTAGATCCAAATATTCACAAGACAGTTGTATTAGTGTACATTAAACGTAGAAAAAATTGAAGGCCGTAAGAGGAAGCTATCTCCCGTTCGTCATCAAGCATTCATTGTTCCCTCTCGGAACCACGAGCCTTCTAGTGAGTTGCTCCGGTTTGTGAGGGGTGTATGTCCAAACTTTCGTCAAACAGGCCAATTGTTTTACCACATCATCTTGGTGGCATGACATTACATCAAGCAAGGTTTCATGTTTTTCTAATCATTTTTTATGTTTTTGGAATTAAAATGCCATGGAACTCCATGCATGTGTCCATGCCGTGAGACCAATATGTTTGAAAATTCCTTCTAATTTACTGCACATGGAATTAACTCACACACAAGTACACAAATATGATTTTTCAAACTGTTATGGTTAGCCGTTGCATGTAGATGTAGTTCAAGTTTGAATTACGGTCATTAAATGGCTAGAAATCACTTAAATGTGTTTAAAAGGTCAAATAAGCCCTGAAAATTTCCATATTTTCACATGATAGTTGTATTAGTGTACGTTAAACATAGAAAAATATTGAAGGCCGTAAGAGGAAGCTATCTCCCATTCATCATCAAACATGCATTGTTCCCTCTTGGAACCACGAGCTTTCTAGTGAGTTGCTCCGGTTTGTGAGGGGTGTGTGTCCAAACTTTCGTCAAACAGCCAATTTTTTTACCACATCATCTTGGTGGCATGACATTACATGAAGCAAGATTTCATGTTTTTCTGATCGTTTTTTATTTTTTTGGAATTAAAATGCCACAGCACTCCATGCATGTGTCCATGCCGTGAGACCAATATGTTTGAAACTTCCTTCTAATTTACTGCACATGGAATTTACTCGCACACAAGTACACAAATATGAGTTTTAAAACTGTTATGGTTAGCTGTTGCATGAAGATGTAGTTCAAATTTGAATTACGGTCATTAAATGGCTAGAAAATCACTTCAATGTCTTTTAAAGTTCAAATGACCCCTAGAATTCTCCAATTTTTCACATGACAGTTGTATTAGTGCACGTTAAACGTAGAAAAAAATTTGAAGGCCGTAAGAGGAAGCTATCTCCCGTTCGTCATCAAACATGCATTGTTCCCTCTCGGAACCATGAGCCTTCTAGTGAGTTGCTCCGGTTTGTGAGGGGTGTGTGTCCAAACTTTCGTCAAATAGGCCAAGTTCTTTTACCACATCATCTTGGTGGCATACCATTACATCAAGCAAGGTTTCATGTTTTTTCACATCATTTTTTAATTTTTTGGAATTATAATGCCATGGCACTCATGCATGTGTCCATGCCGTGAGACCAATATGTTTGAAAATTCCTTCTAATTCACTGCACATGGAATTAACACTCACATAAGTACACAAATATGATTTTTCAAACTGTTATGGTTAGCTGTTGTATGTACATGTAGTTCAAATTTGAATTACGGTCATTAAATGGCTAGAAAATCACTTAAACGTCTTTAAAAAGTCAAATGAACCCTGAAATTTTCCAAATTTTCACATGACAGTTGTATTAGTGCATGTTAAACATAGAAAAAATTTGAAGGCCGTAAGAGGAAGCTATCTCCCGTTCGTCATCAAGCATGCATTGTTCCCTCTCGGAACCACGAGCCTTCTAGTGAGTTGCTACGGTTTGTGAGGGGTGTGTGTCCAAACTTTTGTCAAACAGGCCAACTTTTTTACCATATCATCTTGGTGGCATGACATTACATCAAGCAAGGTTTCATGTTTTTCTAATCATTTTTTGTTTTTTTGGAATTGAAAGGCCATGGAACTCCATGCATGTGTCTGATAATCCCCAAGTGCAGGGAATCATCGTAGAAATTCCCAATAGTGGAAGTGATAAGTATGGAGTGTCGAACCCACAAGGAGCTAAAGGTAAGATCAATATTCTCTCAAGCCCTATCTACCACTGATATGACTCTACGTACACCGAACGTTTGCTTCCAACTAGAAACAAGAAATAAAACTACGTTGTGGGTATGAAGAGGATAACTTTGCATGATATCAGAGAGCTAAAATATAAAAGTAGGTGATGTTATCATAAAGTTAGAATATATTACTAAATATTATAAATAGTGAGTGTGGAATAATGATGGATCGGTGTGCGGAATTGTCCTAGGCAATTGTTAACAAGATCGGTAGTCGTCATTGCAATTTCATATGAGGGAGAGGCATAAGCTAACATACTTTCTCTTCTTGGATCATATGCACTTATGATTGGAACTTTAGCAAGCATCTGCAACTACTAAAGATCATTAAGTAAAACCCAACCATAGCATTAAAGCATCAAGTCCCCTTTATCCCATACGCCACAACCCCCTTACTCGGGTTTATGCTTCTGTCACTCAAGCAACCCACTATAAGCGAATCATGGACGTATTGCAACACCTACAGTGAGAATCCCTCACGCTTGCGCGACACAGAGGGCACGATAGGACAGCACCAAAATAAAACATACAACTCGTACCAAGGGATCATAAGAATCTGTCGGTGCGAGGACGACACCTATGGGATCACAAGAATCCCTACTACGGTTGCGGGGCGCGGGGTCGTGAGAAGAGCGGATCAAACAGAGAGCACACGGTTCCTTTATCCGAGTTCGGACGCGAGGATCGTAAAACCCTACTCCTGCTTTGGTGGTTTGTTTATCTGTGTTCTTGAACTAGCAATGGGGCGTGAGGAGCTCCAAAAGCGAATCCTCCTTACAGTCGCCTTGGGCCTCCTTTTATAGGGAAAGGGGTTGCCACGGTGGCACACAGGAGGTGGAAAGGGTACTGATGATGCGAGTTTATCCCTCGCATTACATGACAAGGTGCATTTAATCGTCTTGCTTAGGTGTCCTTGCTTTATCGGGGCGGGGAGAGCCTGTCTCGTCGTCGCCGCTCCCTTTCGTGTCGACCGCGCATACGGCCAGCGGTGCGGTGGTGCCATGTAAGCGGCAGGCAGGTGAGGTGGCGCGGTGGTGGGTCTCCACGAGGATCCGCTTGCCGCCACGCAGTGCCTGCCCAACTGGTTGGGTCGGCAGCTGCATCTGACAGTCTTTGGAGGTTTGATTGGCGTGGGCCTGATGGTGGCCCTACAGGTGTTCTTTAGCGAGGACCTCGCCGTAGCCCCGGCAAGGGTCTTGCCGGGGGCCCGGCAAGGGTCTTGCCGTGGCGCATGCTATCTGGTCCTCCTTGGCTGGGATCCCGCCAAGGGTCGTCATCTTCTATAGTGTGTATCTGATCTTGAATGTCTTCACAAAGATCTGCATGCCACCACGGGGATGTCTCCCGAATCCTTGCCCCATGGGGGCAGTGGACTCAAGGGTGATTCGCTCCGTAGGTGTGGGGCGAGCCGCCCCGGCAAGGGTCTTGCCGGGTTTGCTAAAACCTCCACCCGGCAAGGATCTTGCCGGGGGAGTCCGCTTCGTCTCGTTTGCTCTTTGTGGTCTTGGTCTTGGCGTCGTTCTGCTCCTTTCAAGCTTTGTCCTTACCTTGGCTCACCTCCCTTGCCTTGCTCAGTGTGGTGGTGCACTGCTCGACTGCCTGCCGTGCAGTTATAGGGGTACAAAAAGTGTACCCCTCTTTTTGTACACCGACAGGAGCCCCCGGGCCTGGGCCACACGTAAGCGCAATCGCGTCGTTGGGCTAGGCCCAAAAATGGTGCGCGGGCAGGCGGGGTGGGTTTTATAGCGGTAAGTTTCTTCGCGCGCTACGCTTCCCATGCCTCCCGTGCGTGGCTCGGCATGGGGAGGCGTGCGTGACATGGGCGGCATGCGTGGGGCTGAGCTCTACGCGCATGCGTCACGTCGTAGTAAAGGGGGCGGTTCGCGCCTTCCCCATAAACGGAGGGAGTCGTGGAGGCGCGACCCATTTACTGAGCGGGGCCGAGGCATGGTCTTCAAGGCGTCCACTCCCCACGATCACGGGGTGGGGAGAGGTCGCCTCACCCATCGCCTTGGTCCTGCATGCCCGCCACGTTGTTCTCATGCGTTTGGGGTGGCGAATGGTGGAGGTGGGAAACCGGGCCGTCGCGGGCTAGGGCAGCGGGTTGGTCCCAGTTCCCAGCGCCTTCCACGTCTTAATTGGCTGAGCGGGGCGGCCGAGCCCCCACCCCGTTCCTTTATAAAGAGCGGGGGGGATGGCGTCCTGCATTCTTCCATCTTCTCCATCCTTCAACTTCTGCTCCCCCCTCCATCCGCCATGGAGAGAGGGAATCCTGGCCCTTCAACGGTGGCGGCAAGGGTCGCCGCTCGACAACGCGTTCTTCCTTCTCCTGCACCGGCGGTGGCAGAGCCAGCCGCGAGGGGAAGGGGGAGGGGGCGAGGCCGTGGGCGAGGCCGAGGTGCTCAGGGAAGAGGAGAACGGGGTGGCGCGCCGGTCTTGCCTCCGCCAGTAGTTCCTCCCCCCATGGAGGGCCATGTTGGGGATGACCCTTGTGAGTTATTCGTCAGGCTGCGCCGGCCGCCTCACCGTCGCCTTCGTCTCCCGACTCCATTCGCGAGTGAGATGGAGCTGGATCCGCCGGAGTCATTGCGGCTGCACATGAGGGGTTGTTGGATCAGCGGTACGCGAGTTCGCGTCGACTTCCCAGCCCCTCACGTGATGTATCTTTGTCGAGGGTGGAAGACGTTCGCCCATATCCACCGCTTGACGGAGGGGCTCACCCTCCATTTCAAGCTGATGGAGGGCGGCCTCCTCTCCGTCAAGGTCTTCGGATGCTTTGGGACTCGGGCAAGGTGCTGCGTGGAGAGCTCTTCTGATAGCGAAGACTCCTCCTCAGGCGGGAGTGGCGAGGAGGACAGCGGCAGCGGCAGCGAGGTAGCAGCGGCAGGATGGACGGGTCCGACTAGGTGTCGGGCGCCGCTCCGTCTTGGCACCGGCGATCCCATCATCCGTGTCGCCGGCTTCCTGAACTTCTCGGGTCGTCTCCTTGGTAATTTGGCGTTGGGAGGCTGCGGAAGAGGAAGAGGGCGCGCGGCAAGGCCGTCAAATCCGAGTACGTGGGCACCGACGCCTTCAACGCGTGCTGACGTCCTGCCGCCTCGTCTTCGAGCTCTGCTTCCGTCGTCGCCATCACCATCCAGCCTTCGGATGGCCACCGAGATGTTCTCTTGGTGTCTCCTGCCACTCATAGCTCGCCTAGGCGCCCCTTTTGCCCTTTTCGCCTCCTTGACCTGCCTCCTAAGGGAAGGGACAAGAAAGGGGTTACGGGCACCTTATCTCTTTTTAGTTTGTAAGCCTTTGGGCCTTGGTTGAATTTAAAACTTGTAATCCCATCATTCATGTTTTTCATTCCCCATGGGCTGTACCTGAATGGAATGTTTTTAATGAAAAAGGGATGCTTGCCGGGTCATTTGTTTGCGGGTAGAACCCACGACAAGGAGTAAATCCTTGATATCCTTAAGATAAACATTTCCTTGCCCGGCAACAGGCCCTGCCGTATTCCCACTTCGCTTGACCTTTCTCACGCTTTTGGCGGAGGCAGGGATGAGGTGGGTTCAAGCTCCTCGATTCATCCTTTTGCTACCGCGACTACGACCAAACCTGGCCCCAGGAACGAGCCCTAGGGCCTAGAGTTTTAGGGGAGCACGGTAGTTTTGGGAAAAACAAGGTTTTACATACCTCAGTCCATAAGGGAATGCATGATAAGGGATGAAGAACTTATCTGAAACTGTAGCCCTCGGCAACTCTGGTTTGCCGTGGGTGAATCTTTGCACTTGCTGCCCCCGGCAACACTGGCTTGCCGGGGTCTAGATGCCGGTCTGTCCCTCTTTTATTTTTCGTCCTCAAGTGATCCGGCAAGGATATCTGTGAGTCCTGCGAACCAGAGAAGACAAAAGAACGGCAAAGAGATGAACACTCGACCTCTAAGCTAGGGGTTAGTCGCCGCTAAGCACTATCAACCCTAACCGAGGACGAGACTCGACCCATCATGCATGCTATAACTTAGGGCGCCAATGCTTCGTTTATTTATGCTCAGGGTATGCGCCTGGCTTTGTACAAAGGGTTACATGCATCATCGGCAATGCTTGTACAAAAGGTGGCTAGCCGAGGGGCCTGGCAAGCCGCGCCTCACGGGTAAAACTTTCGAAGATGCTCAATGTTCCAGGAGTTACTCAACGGAACGACATCTTCAGTCTCCAGGCGGACTGCGCCAGGCCTGGTGACTCGTATTACCCAATAAGGGCCTTCCCACTTTGGCGTCAACTTGTTGGAATTCTTGGCCGATTGAACGCGCCGAAGGATAAGGTCGCCTTCCTCAAGGCTTCGGGCATGAACCTTGCGGCTATCATAGCGGCGCAAGGCTTGCTGGTAGCGTGCTGCTCTCACAGCCGCCCGAAGACGATCTTCCTCAAGGATCATTGCGTCATCTTGCCGCAGTTGCTCTTGCTCAAGCTCGTCATAAGCGAGCACTCGAGGTGACCCGTATATGAGTTTAGTGGGGAGAACTGCTTCTGCCCCATATACCAGGGCAAAAGGTGTCTGGCCGGTGGCTCGATTTGGCATCGTCCTGATCGACCAAAGAACCGCTGGCAACTCATCAATCCAGCGCCTTCCACTCTTGTGCAGCCTGTCAAAGGTCTTGGTCCTTAAGCCTCGCAGTACTTCGGCATTTGCCCTCTCATCTTGACCATTGCTTCGCGGGTGAGCAACGGAAGCAAAACAGACTTTGCTGCCGAGGTCTTGGGTATATTGCATGAAGGTGCGGCTTGTGAACTGTGTGCCGTTGTCGGTGATAACCATGTTGGGTACGCCAAAACGACACACTAGTCCCTTGAAGAACTTGACGGCTGACTGAGCTGTTACCTTCCTCACTGCCTCCACCTCCGGCCACTTTGTGAACTTGTCGATTGCAACGTACAAGTACTCAAAGCCCCTGACAGCACGGGGGAAAGGGCCCAGTATATCGAGCCCCCAGATCGAGAAGGGCAAGGAGAGAGGAATGGTTTGAAGGGCTTGAGCTGGCTGATGAAGCTTCTTTGAATGGGCCGACACGCTTCACACGGGTGACTAGTGTAAATCGCATCTGGAGGGCGGTGGGCGAGAAGAAGCCTTGCGAAATGCCTTGCGGCAAGGGCCCTTGACCCAATGTGGGATCCACATATGCCTCGTGTATCTCCGCCAATAGCTCCAATCCTTCCTCTCGAGGGATACACTTCAATTTCACACCGTTCGACCTCTTTACATGACAGGTCGTCATCGATTTAACTGGTACATGGTAAAGCGACGGGCTACTTTTTTCCGCTTCTTCCTGCTCCTCGGGAAGTTCCCCTGTTTGGAGGAATCGGACAGTATGCTGTGCCCACACTGGAGCCTGGGGCTCTACGGCGAGGACTAAAGGCATTTCCTCCGCTATAGGAGCGGCTGTGTCAATGGTAAGAGCTTGACGCTCCGCCGGAGCCAGTCGTCCCGTGGCGGGCTCAGTATCCCCGGCAACATCCTTGCCGGCGGCTCCGAGGAGCTCGGCGGGAAAGTACTTGTCGGGCCCTGATTTCCTCCTCTTATTCTGCTCTGTTGGTGGATCAACGCATGGCTGAGTTAACTGAAGCACAAAGGTACCTGGTTCCACAGGTAGCTTGAGGGCAGCGCGTTTCGACAGGTAATCGGCGATATCGTTCTCCGCTCGGGGAACGTGTTCAGCCTGTATACCGTCGAAACGCTCTTCCAGCCTTCTCACTTCATCGACGTAGGCCTTCATCAACGGGCTCTGGTAATCCTTGTTGACTTGCTTGATGACAAGCTGCAAGTCTCCCCTGACGATGAGTTTCTTGATTCCGAGGTCCGCCGCGATCCTAACACCGCAAGCAGCCCTTCGTGTTACGGCCGTATTGTTTGTTGACACCTCCACAGGGAAGTGCATCGGATCACGTGCTTGAGGTGCTCTCCGTGGTAGCGACAAGCGAGACGCCTGCCCGGCGCCTTGTAAGGAGAAAGCTCCATAAAAGTACATGATCCAATCGCAACTTGCCTCCTTGCCGGGGAGAGCAGTCTCTTGGGCTTCTTCGTCAGGCGTTGCGGTCCATTCTGCAATGAACTCTGCGAGGAGTCGGCTCTGAATCGTCGAAGTACTTTCAAATTTGAGGC
Source organism: Aegilops longissima (assembly GCA_021605205.1). NCBI lineage: Eukaryota > Viridiplantae > Streptophyta > Magnoliopsida > Poales > Poaceae > Aegilops > Aegilops longissima. The sequence continues at coordinate 129,705,600 of CM038678.1, forward strand.
CAAAGCTGGACAGCTCCAGTGCCCATTCCACAATTCTTCCTGTTGCATCCGGATTGCCCAATATCCGTTGCAGAGGGAAGCGAGTGACGACAGTGATCTCGTGTGCCTGGAAGTAGTGACGCAGCTTCCTCGAGGCCATAAGAAGGCCGAAGAGCAGTTTCTGCACGCCGGAGTACCTTGATCTAGCCCCCTGCAGGAGGGAACTAACAAAGTAAACTGGGTGCTGCATCATTTTCTTCTTCGGCGGCACTTCAACTGGCTGTGTCGTCTCTGCATTGGTGGTGTCGGTCTCTGCCATTGCCATCACCTCGTCGTCAACCTCTCTCTGCGCCACCAGTGCGGCGCTGACCACCTGGTCCGTTGCCGCCAAGTATAGCAGCAACGGCTCCTGTGGCCTAGGCACAACTAGTATTGGTGCGGAGGAGAGGTACTTCTTCAAACCTTGCAATGCTGCTTCGGCTTCTGGCGTCCACTCCATCGGGCCCGCCTTTTTCAAGATCTTGAAAAAGGGAAGGGCGCCCTTGGCAGACTTGGAAATGAACCTGCCCATGGTGGCGACGCAACCAGCAAGCCGACGCACATCCTTGATTCGCTTGTGTGCTTCAATCTGCTCTATAGCTTTGATTTTGTCCGGATTGGCCTCTATCCCACTGTGACACCAAGAACCGAGAAGCTTGCGGACGGGATGCCAAAGACGCACTTCTCGTGGTTCAGCTTGAGGCGATCTTCGCAGGTTTGCAAACGTTTCTTGCAAATCTGGTATGAGGGTTGCCCTGTCCTTGGTTTTGACCACTATGTCATCCATATAAGCTTCCATATTTCTATGGAGCCGGGGTTCAAAACCAATCTGGACCGCCCTTGCAAACGTCGAACCAGCACTCTTCAACCCGAAAGGCATCCGCATGAAATAATACGTACCACATGGGGTGATGAATGTTGTTTTCTCTTCGTCTTCTCTTGTCATGAAGATCTGGTGGTAGCCGGAGTAGGCGTCAAGGAATGACAACAGATCACACCCAGCCGTGGAGTCAACAATCTGGTCGATGCGCGGCAACGGGAAGGGGTCTTTAGGGCAAGCCTTATTGATATCTGTGTAATCAATACACAGTCTCCACTTCCCATTTGCCTTGTGCACCACGACCGGATTGGCCAACCATGTTGGATGGAGCACTCCTCTTACCAAACCCGCTGCTTCCAGTTTCCGGATCTCTTCTGTGATGAACTCTTGTCGTTCCAAAGTTTGCTTTCTGACCTTCTGCTTGATGGGCCGCGCATGAGGGCAGACAGCAAGGTGGTGCTCAATCACCTCCCTGGGAACACCGGGGATGTCGGAAGCTTGCCATGCAAACACATCGACATTCGCCCGCAGGAAGGTGACGAGCGCGTCTTCCTATTTCTCGTCAAGAGTGGAGCTTATGGTAAAAGCTCCTCCCGTGTCGTCCTCATTGACAGAAACCTTCTTGGTTCCCGGCGGTATGGCCCTCGGCTTCTTGTTTCCGCCGGTGGAGCTCTCTGGCACGTCCTCGACGGCAGCGCTACACCCCGAAGAGGTGCGCTTGCCGGAGTGGGTGTCCGAGGTCTCACCGGTCTTCTTGTTCTTCCTCCTTCCCGGGGTCCCAGCGGCAGGAGCAAGTGCCCTAGCGGTGGCAGCTGCTGCAACTGCTTGCTGGTATAGTTGGTCAGTGCAAATCAGCGCGTCCTTCTTATCGGAGGGGATGGTGATGATCGTCACAGGTCCTGGCATCTTCAGGGTGTTGTAGGCGTAGTGTGACGCCGCCATGAACTTGGCCAGCACTGGGCGGCCAAGGATCCCGTTTTAGGGCAAGGGGATCTTGGCAACATCAAACACGATCCTCTCCGTCCTGTAGTTCAGGTTGCTTCCCAAAGTCCCGGGCAGCGTGACCTTTCCCTTGGGTTGGCTTCTTCCCGGGTTGACCCCCTGAAACGTGCCCGTCTCTTCGAGGTCTCCATCAGGAATCTGCAGTTTCTCGATCACGGCAGGCGAGATCAAGTTCAGACCGGCCCCGCCATCGACTAGCATCTTCGTCAGCTTGAGGTTGCGTATTCTTGGTGAAACCAACAATGGCAAGCACCCGACCGCAGTAGTGCGATCAGGGTGATCCTCATTGTCAAAAATGATAGGTGTGCTGGACCACTTCAGCGGCCTTTGGGCATCAAACGACGGCTCTGCCGCTGAAATCTCTCGCGCCCACTGTTTAAGCCGGCGGTGAGAAGTATGCAGCAAGGCGCCGCCATCGATGCACATGGCCTTTGTAGCTTTCTGAAACTCTTGGTCGCCGGATTCGTTGTCCTCTTCGTGATCGTCGTCTTCTAGCTTTCTGTCACGGCCTCGGGCGGGCCTCTCTTGTTGCTTATCCTTGCCGCGATGGCCCGCCTAGCCGTCACGCTTCTTGCCAGACCCCTCAGGACCGTCTGGGCCCTTCTCCTTGTCCCGCCTCTCATACTCAGCCCTATGCTTCTCAGCAAGGAGCTCAACCTGTCGGCAGTCTTGGAGAGCATGGCCTTTGGTGCGACGGATCTTGCAGTATCGCTTGTCGGAGTTTCACGGCTTCTCGGCAGCCGCCAAGGCCGGCGAGCGACACATCCGCAACCTCCTTGCGGGGTCATCTGCCTTGGTTTTCTTGGTGGGCGGCGTCATCAGATCCCTCGGCGGCAAGCACGGCTTTTCGCTGCGCTTCCTATTGCGGGCCCGGCCTTTCTTCGCCGGGCGGCAACATCCTCATCCGAGGAGTCGGTTTCACGCCCGGCATCTTCGTTGGGGTACTTCCTTCCCTCTTCAGCCGGGCACATCATCGGCAAGAACATAGAGTTCGCTACATCTTTCACCTTGTTCATTGCCAGCTCTTGGCGCATCTTGCGATTCGCGCGTTCGATGGAGCAGCGATGATGGCGGCGGGGTGAACATCAGGGATATTGTCTTGCACCGGCTGAACCTCTGTATGTACTTGCGAAGACTCTCGCCTCCCTTATGGGGAATGACGTGCAGGTCACTTGCTTGGCCATGGGCTTGGTGGCCTCCAGTAAAGGAGCCCACAAACTCATGGCACAAATCCGACCAGGAGGAAATAGAGTCTACCGGCAAGTGCATCAACCATGAAATGGCGTTGGGTTTAAGAGCCAACAGAAAGTAATTCGCAAGCACCTTATCGTCGCGGGCTCCGGCAGCTTGCATCGCGATGGTGTAGATGCCGAGGAACTCGGACAGGTGGGTCTTGCCGCTGTACTTTTCACCCACGTCGGGTTTGAAGGTGCGGTGAGTGGGCCACTGGAACTGCCGCAGCTCATGGGTAAAAGCCGGACAGCCTACCTCGTAAGGTAGGCCTCCAGGGCTCCCCGGCGCCGGGTGGCTCACAGCAGGCCATGCTCGACTGTCTGATTGGTGGCGCGCTCCGCGCCGACGCTCGATAGTGGTTCGAGCATCTTCATGTTTTCGTTCCCGAAGAACTTGGCGCTGGTCACAGTGGGCCTGCGGGTCGGACGATGCTATGGAGATTTCGTCGCCCGTAACGTCGCGACGGGTTGGCGTCCGCGGTACCGGGCGAGGAGGCGGCGAGTGCACCGAGGTCGCAGCGCTGCCAGCTCTCCTGCCACTGGTGCGTGGGACTCCGTCGGATCGTCAACCCGGGGGCTCCACCGGACTTGGTTCGTCTTTGTTGGCCACCGCAAGAAGGCTTCGGATAGTGGCTCTCCATTCGTCGAGTTTTCCCGTAGTGGGAGGAAAATCGAGAAGCAACTGCGCGCGCGCCAGGGCTTCTGCTGGCGTTGGTGGCAGCGAAACCTGCACGGATCGCAACGCGCTTCGACTTCTGACCATGTCAGAAGGAGCTCTATCACGACCCCGTGGTCGCATGCCATCTTCAGCAGCGCCTCGGCGAGCGGGCAGGTCTTCTTAATCCCGGGAGTGGCGCTCGGGGCTCTTTCCGCGGCGACGCCCGGGGTCCTCGGCGTGATTACGCCATTCGTCGCGCGCCGCTTGAGAGGAGCGCGCCGTCGGCGCTGGCGTGGGAGTCTTGGAGGACCTCGCGTCGCCTCCGGGCGGGGCGGCAGCGATCTTGGAAGGCCCCGCGCCACCCGCGGAGGGCCTGACTCCGTCTTTGGATTTGGCGGCGTGCGGCCCGTTACCAGGCGCACTAACATCGCCGCCTCGCAAACTTCGCTCTTTGGGGCGGTGTTGGTGTTATGACGGCGCCCGGGTCCTTCTGCGACCGGTCCGCTGCTCGCCCACGTCGGGACAGGATGTCCGGCCTCCGACGGGCCAACCGCCACCGTCTTCTTCTTCTTGGGCGCCATGACGATGAAGAAGCGTTGAACTAACTGCTAGAGCCGATTCTCACAACTGCGCCCCCTACCTGGTGCGCCAAAGATGTCGGTGCGAGGACGACACCTATGGGATCACAAGAATCCCTACTACGGTTGCGGGGCGCGGGGTCGTGAGAAGAGCGGATCAAACAGAGAGCACACGTTTCCTTTATCCAGGTTCGGGCCGCGAGGATGCGTAAAACCCTACTCCTGCTTTGGTGGTTTGTTTATCTGTGTTCTTGAACTAGCAATGGGGCGTGAGGAGCTCCAAAAAGCCGAATCCTCCTCCTGGTCGCCTTGGGCCTCCTTTTATAGGGAAAGGGGTTGCCACAGTGGCACACGGGAGGTGGAAAGGGTACAGTGATGCGAGTTTATCCCTCGCATTACATGACAAGGTGCATTTAATGCGTCTTGCTTAGGTGTCCTTGCTTTATCAGGGACGGGGGAGAGCCCTGTCTCGTCCGTCGCCGCTCCCTTTCGTGTCGACACGCGCTACAGCCAGCGCTGCTGTGGTGCCATGTAGGCGAGCGGGCAGTGAGGTGGCGCAGTGGTGGGTCTCCACGAGGATCCGCTTGCCGCCACGCTGGTGCCTGCCCAACTAGTTGGGTCGACAGCTGCATGCGAACGGTGGTGGAGGTTTGATTGGCGTGGGCCTGATGGTGGCCCTACGGGTGTTCTTTAGCGAGGGCCTCGCCGTAGCCCCGGCAAGGGTCTTGCCGGGGCCCCGGCAAGGGTCTTGCCGTGGCGCATGCAGTCATCCCCGGCAAGGCTCTTACCGGGGGCCTTGTGGTCCTCCTTGGCTGGGATCCCGCCGAGTGTGTATCTGATCTTGAATGTCTTCACAAAGATCTGCATGCCACCACGGGGATGTCTCCCGAATCCTTGCCCTATGGGGGCAGTGGACTCAAGGGTGATTCGCTCTGTAGGTGTGGGGCGAGCCGCCACGGCAAGGGTCTTGCCGGGTTTGCTAAAACCGCCTCCCGGCAAGGATCTTACCGGGGGAGTCCGCTTCGTCCCCTTTGCGCTTTGTGGTCTTGGTCTTGGCGTTGTTCTGCTCCTTTTGAGCTTCGTCCTTACCTTAGCTCACCTCCCTTGCCTTGCTCAGTGTGGTGGTGCCCGCGGCTCAGACTACCCGTGCACAGTTATAGGGGTACAAAAAGTGTACCCCTCTTTTTGTACACCGACACAATTGCTAACACTCACGTGATATTTGTGGGTTCAAAGTTTTAATCGGACATAGAGAAAGATAGGGGCTTATAGTTTTGCCTCCCAACCTTTTACCTCAACGGTAATGTCAACAATAATAGTTCATGATAACTTACATGCAATTGGATATATATATATATATATATATATATATATATATATATATATATATATATATATATCAGGATCTTTCCAACATAATGTGCTTGCCAAAAGATGAAATGTAAAAAGGAAAGGTGAAGATCACCGTGACACTTGTATAAGGTAGAAGACAAGAGTAAAAGATAGGCCCTTCACAGAGGGAAGCAGAGGTTGTCATGTGCTTTTATAGTTGGATGCACAAAATCTTAATGCAAAAGAACGTCACTTTATATTGCCACTTGTGATAGGGACCTTTATTATGCAGTCCATCGCTTTTATTGCTTCCATATCACAAGATCCTATAAAGCTTATTTTCCCCACACTAATAGATCATACGTATTTAGAGACCAAGTTTTATTGCATGCAACAATGGCAACTTACTTGAAGGATCTTACTCAATCTATAGGTAGATATGGTGGACTCTCATGGAAAAACCGGGTTTAAGGATATTCGGAAGCACAAGTAGTATCTCTACTTGGTGCAAAGAATTTGGCTAGCATGAGGGGGAAAGGCAAGCTCAGCATGTTGGATGATCCTATGACAATATACTTTATTTCGGATATAAGCAAACATAACCCATTACGTTTTCTTCCTTGTCCAACATCAACCTTTTAGCATGTCATACTATAATGAGTGCTCACAATTACACAAGATGTCCAAGATAGTATATTTATTTGTGAAATCTCTCTTCCTTCAATAATATTTCATGAATTGTTCAAGTGACCAATTCTATGTTTGCTAACTTTCAAATAAGTTTACTACTGTAGGATCTTGAGAAGAGGTGTCTAGAGGGGGGGTGATTAGACACTAAGTACCAAAGTTGCATTTTTTAACTTTTTTAGGTTTAAGTGGAGTTTAGGCACAAGTTTAACATTCACAATACATAACAAGCAAGCATGCAAAGAGTATATGAGCAGTGGAAAGTAAAGCATGCAACTTGCAAGAATGTAAAGGGAAGGGTTTGGAGGATTCAAACGCAATTGGAGACACGGATGTTTTTGTCGTGGTTCCGGTAGGTGGTGCGATCGTACATCCACGTTGATGGAGACTTCAACCCACGAAGGGTAACGGTTGCACGAGTCCACGGAGGGCTCCACCCACGAAGGGTCCACGAAGAAGCAAACTTGTCTATCCCACCATGGCCGTCGCCCATGAAGGACTTGCCTCACTAGCGGTAGATCTTCACGAAGTAGGCGATCGCCTTGCCCTTACAAACTCCTTGGTTCAACTCCACAATCTTGTCGGAGGCTCCCAAGTGACACCTAGCCAATCTAGGAGACACCACTCTCCAAGAAGTAACAAATGGTGTGTTGATGATGAACTCCTTGCTCTTGTACTTCAAATGATAGTCTCCCCAACACTCAACTCTCTCTCACAGGAATTGGATTTGGTGGAAAGAATATTTGAGTGGAAAGCAACTTGGGAAAGGCTAGAGATCAAGATTCATATGGTAGGAATGGCCTATCTTGGCCTCAACACATGAGTAGGTGGTTCTTTCTCAGAAATAGGATGCTGGAAGTGTTGGCTTGTTCTGATGGCTCTCTCCACGAATGAAGAGGAGGTGGAGGGGTATATATAGCCTCCACACAAAATCTAACCGTTACACACAATTTACGAAACTCGGTGGGACCGAATTAACAAACTTGGTCAGACCGATTCAGTAAACCTAGTGACCGTTAGGGTTTTCGGTGGGATCGATATGCAACTCGGTAGGACCGATATGGTTAGGGTTACGGCATAACATAATCTCGGTGAGACCGATTACACAAACTCGGCGAGACCGATTTTGGTAATTAGCTAACCGGAGAGTTGGTCAGGGAAACTCGGTGAGACCGATTACTCAAACTCGGTGGGACCAATTTTGGTAATAAGTTAACCAGAGAGTTTGCATTCTAATCTCGGTAGTACCGATTGCACAAACTCGGTGAGACCGATTTTGGTAATGGACATATACAGAGAGATTACAATCCCATCTTAGTGAGACCGAGATCCCTATCGGTGAAACCGATTTAACTAGGGTTTGTGGCAGTGGCTAAGACATCTGAACTCGGTAGCGCCGGATAGAAAGGATCGGTGGGGCAGAGTTTGGCTTTAGGTTTAGGTCATATGTGTGGAAGTGGGAAAGTAGTTGAGGGTTTTGGAGCATATCACTAAGCACATGAAGCAAGAGGCTCATTAAGCAACACCTCATCCCTCCTTGATAGTATTGGCTTTTCCTATAGACTCAATGTGATCTTGGATCACTAAAATGTAAAATGTAGAGTCTTGAGCTTGAAGGTTGAGCCAATCCTTCGTCCTTAGCATCTTGAAGGAGTTCCCACATCCTTTAGTCCATGCCACTCCATTGTTGAACTTATCTGAAACATACTAGATAAAAGTGTTAGTCCAATTTGAGATATGTTGACATTAATTACCAAAACCACCTAGGGAAAACTTCATCGCACGACTGGGCTGAAGGCCCAGCCCAGCCAGGCCGCCCCAGCCACCGCACCGCCTCCTTCCCCGCTCGGGAGGAGTACCGCCGTTGCTCGGGGAGTCCGAGCCGGACTCCCGTTTCGCCGCCCCCTCGCCCAAGCCATGCCGCCTCGCCCCCCCCCCCCCTTACAAGGAGCCCCCGGCCCCTCTCTTCATCACCGAGGCCGCAGCCTCGCGCCGCCGCGCCGCACTCCGCCGCCGCCCGCCTCACCGTTCGCCGGAGCTGCCGTTTCGCCGGAGCCGTTGCGCCGCTCTCCGTTGACTGTCGCCGCCGTTTAACTGGTATAAACTCGGTTCACAAGTTCTTTTCGGTTTTCTTTTCGGTTTTTCGGTTTCTGATCGATTTTATTTTAGGGTTCGCTAATTAGCGAACATTCATTGTTTAGTTCGTTTTAATGAACGGATTCGTTCGTTTAGTTTCTGTTAGCGAACGTTCGTTCGTTAGATTTATCTTTTTAGTTTTATTTTCGGCCAGAGACCTATCCGCGAATACTTTTCTTACAGTTTAGTCGCTAATCTTTAGACCCTTGCAACTTTTTCCTCGTTTGTCCAAATCCAGTGAAACCAATGCCAAAATCTTCGTCTTGTTCCTCTCTGTCCAGTTAATCAACTTGAACATGGTTTTGAAAACTTAAATATTGGTTTCAAGTAGATTTGAATTTTAACTTCTTTTGATCGCAGTTTGAGTTTCGTAGCTCCGATTCGATTGATTCTTTTTGCAAATCGAAGCTCTTCATTTGTACTTTCTGTTTAGATCTTTTCTCTTGGTTTTATCATTGCATCTTATGCTTGAGTACTTATGTATGCTATTGTTTGATCACGGTAGAGTTTTCAGAGTGCGAGGCTTGCTACTACGAATCACTAGGGTTTTCAGATTGTCAGCAAGGCAAGTAACACTTTGATAATATCCCTTTATTACCCAGTTTTTATGCATTAGTTTCAACCCTCAAACATTGCATGAGTAGGATCTGTTTAACATGTGGGAACTGGGAAGTAGTTGATGAGGTAGAACCTATTGTCCTTTATTCAAACCTTGGGAGTTACTACGTTATGCTTACTTTGCTATGCTATGCTATGCTCGTAGACGTGGTTTGGTTTGAGTGATTCATGACAGATGTGAGCATTATTATGAATTAAGGGATTACTTAAGGTGGTTACTTTAATACACATCTGGGTGGATTGTTTGTGGGCACCTGGGGAATCCAGTGTTATCCAAGGAGATCCCGGGGAACCCGTGTGATCATCCTATGGTTCGCCACCCAGGCTCAAAGGGATCATAAGATTTTTAATGCTAGAAACTTCCGTGTGCGGCCACATGCCATTATGGGCTCTGGTATAGTTGAGTAAGTTGTGGGAATCCTTTCCATGATGGGCTAGTAGATGTAGGGGATTGTAGGTGTACCGGCCTATCTATCGGTTAAGGGGACCTCCTCGGGAAGACTGTGTCTCAGTCATCCGTTTCTCAAACACCATGTAGTGCGAGAAAACCAACGGAGGAGATCGAGTCTTGTGGGCAAAGTGCGCAAACCTCTGCAGAGTGTACAAACTAATCATGATAGCCGTGTCCCCGGTTATGGACATCTTGAGTATCTGGTACTTGAATTATTGATTTGATCTCATCACTCTACTTAATTAATTTGATTGGGTTAATGATTATTATTTTGGGATTGAGATGGGGATTACCATTCTCAATATTTATCAACAAACTTTGTAGTTAAATAAAATATATTCCTTTGTTGTAGGAAAAAACTAGCTTTATGCAAATGATAACGATAGAGCCTCCACCAGCCATATATGCATGTAGTGATAGTTGTTACTAGTTCATTTCTCTATAGTGTTATCTTGCCAGCATATTCCATGACCTACACAGGCTACAATGTGTTATGTTGCAGAGTTTTCAGATGAAGAGTAAGGTGCGCTAGGCCGTTGTCGTACACTCAGCTATGTCGTTGGAGTTGATGGACTCATTCATCTTTGATGCTTCCGCGGTTATTGTAGTAAGTACTCTCTTTGAGACATTTCGATGTAATAAGTGTGTGATTTCACTTTGTTATAAATCCTCGAGTATTGTGTGTGTCAGCATTACTGATCCAGGGATGACAGTTATACATAGAGATTTGACTGTCTGAGGTCGGATAGCTACAAGATGGTATCAAAGAACAAGCTGACTGTAGGACGTGACCACTAGGATAAGCCATAGGATACTCTCCTCTAGTCATTTCTGACTCTTCTCCATTTTCTACTCTATAGATGGCGGACCCGAGGAACAAGTTCACTCAACCGGATGACGACAGCCCTTTCGGAAGACACTTGAAGGAAGTCACTAGGTACCTGAGCATCGTATTACCAAGCTTCACCGAGACCTACACCGCCACTCTACCTGAGGAAGAGTGTTGGATGATCCGAGTACATGTTCTAGGAAGGACGTTCACACCAGTTACTGAGCCCATAGAGTTTTCTTTTGATGCACCAACCTGGAGTCTAGGAAAGAGCACGGCCGCCCACATCGCCATGGGATGCATCGGTGAAGTATACCACAAAGATCTTAAGGACACCATCTACCAGATATGTGGACGCCGAGATGAGAAATGGGAGATGATGTGCACCAGGAGGGATAAGTCCATTGCAGCCTACATCCAGGAGTTAAATCAGCACATTCGATGTCAGGAGAATCAAATGTGCGCCAGCATGTTAGACATGAAGAAAGTGATGACCAGGAACATGGAGCTAGAAGAAGAACACAAGTCTACACATGATGGATGTGAAGAAGAAATTGTTGTGCTACTAGAGAAGAATGAAGACCTGAAGAAGAAGCTAGGGATATTCATGGGAGATTCCGAACCGGAGGTGGACATCCCTCCGACCCCGACAGTGATGATGTTTATGAAGATGAAGCTGGAGCAGACATTATGGAGTCTTCCACCGATCAAAATTTCTAGTCGACCACCATGTTATCAGTAGTATTCCCCCATGTATATATTAATACTCCGAGTATTTTGTAATGATAGCTTAGATCGATCGTACGATCTTGTTTAAATTGAGTGAAGTGATATGATTGTGATTGTTTCATGTGCATATGGGTAGTGATATCTCCTTAGACCTCACTCTATTCTTTTCTCACCCCTCTAAACCTATCAGATGCCTCCGAGACATGACCCCGGATTTGTCTTCCCACCGGAGCTCACTCAGTTGATCCAATAGCAGAATGCCTTGATGTAGTTGCTAGTCCAGAACCAAGGCAACAACAAAAACAACAACAACAACAACAACAACAACGACAACCCTCCGCCACCACCTCTAGTTGACAACTTAGCCCGCTTTCTGAGGTTGAATCCGCGGTGTTCTCTAGTAGCACTGAGCCGATTGTTGCTGATGACTGGCTCTGCAGGATTGGAAGGGAGCTGACCATCGCAGGTTGCACAGATGCTGAGAAGGTGCGCTTTGCCACACATCAACTGGACGGACCCGCAACCTCATGGTGGGAGAATTACACAGTCACTTACACCGTAGCCAATGTCACTTGGGATTAGTTTCAGCAAGCATTCCGCACTGCACATGTCTCAGCTGGAGCTATGAGTATGAAGAAGTGTGAGTATTGCAACTTACACCAGGCAAAATGTACTATGGGGCAGTACGTGGATGAGTTCAGTAAGTTAGATTGCTACGCCCCAGATGATGTGGCCACAGATGCCGCGAAGCAGGAGAAGTTTATGGAAGGGCTGAATGATGAGCTGAGTATGCAGCTAATGGTGGCAACATTTGCCAACTACCAGGAGTTGGTAGATAGGGCCCTCTAGATTGAAGGCAAGCAGCAGCAGATAGAGAGTCGCAAAAGGAAGTATGGGTAAGGTAAGTACAACTCTGGAGCTCAGCAGAAGTCTTGTTGTACCCCGAACTCAGGAGGACATAATCATCATAACCATGGAGGCCCCACTCACAATGGAGGAAGCTCACACAACCACAGTGGCCCTAAGAATGGGAACAGGAATGGAGGAAGCAGCAGCCATAACCGTTCCAACCCAGCAACACCTGCTAAGAAGGATCTGAGTCACTTTACCTGTTACAAGTGCGGGAAGACTGGACACTACGCCAATGATTGTTCTGAGCTAAAGAATGGTAATGGGAATGGAAGTTCTGGGAAGAAGCCCGACCCCTTCACAGAGGTCAGGTGTACCACGTCAACGTGGAGGAAGTTGAAGAGCAACCCGATGTAGTTATCGGTAAGTTTTTGATTAAGTCATTACTGCTACTGTTCTTTTTGATACTGGTGCATCACATTCATACATATCAAGGGGATTTGTGGATAAGTATAAGTTGCCCACCAAAGTCCTTAAGACACCTATGTTAGTAAGCTCACCTGGAGCGGAATGTATGGCAAGCAGAGGATGTTTTCAGGTGCCATTGACCATAGGTAGGCATGTTTTCCCCTTAGACCTAATAATTTTGGAGTCACAAGGATTGGATGTGATACTAGGCATGATTGGTTATCGATGTATGGAGGAAACATCGATTGTGCTAGCAAGACAATTCTCCTCACCACCCCTCAGGGAAAAAGGATCAAGTATTGTCTCTGCATGCGCCGAGGAGGACTCAAGTAAATTCACTTTTAGGAGTTGTTCAGGAGGAAGTACCAGTTTTGAAGGATTACCTTGATGTATTCCTCGAGGAACTACCCGGCATGCCACCAGATCGAGATATAGAGTTTTTGATAGAGCTGTTGCCAGGCACCGGGCCAATATCGAAGAGACCATATCGGATCCCCGCAAATGATCTGGAGGAAATTAAGAAGCAGATTAAGGAGTTATTGGAGAAAGGTTATATTCGGCCAAGTTCATCATCGTGGGGAGCCCCAGTGCTCTAAGTTGAGAAGAAGGATGGATCTTTGAGAATGGTTGTTGATTATCGTGCATTAAATGAGGTGACGATCAAGAACAAGTACCCATTACCGATGATCAACGATTTGTTTGATAAGTTGCAAGTAGCTAAAGTGTTCTCCAAGATCGATCTTCGGTCAGGATACCACCAGCTGAAGATCCGAGAACAGGATATACCCAAGATAGATTTTACCACAAGGTATGGGCTATATGAGTACACGGTCATGTCTTTGGGATTGACTAACGCCCTGGCCTATTTCATGAGTATGATGAATAAGGTGTTCCTGGAGTTCTTGGATAAGTTTGTTGTAGTGTTCATTGATGATATATTGGTATACTCAAAGAATGAAGAGGAACACAAGGAGCAATTGCGTTTAGTTCTCGAGAAGCTCAGGGAACATCAGCTATATGCCAAGTTCAGCAAATGTGAGTTTTGGTTGAAATAAGTTGGATTTCTTGGACAAGTTATATTAGGAGAAGGTATAGCAGTAAACCCTACCAAGGTTCAGTCTGTCACAGAGTGGTTGGCACCTACCTTAGTTGGTGAGATACGAAGTTTTCTTGGACTCGCAGGATATTATCGGAGATTCATTGAGAATTTTTCCAAGATTGCGAAGCCCATGATGGAGTTATTGAAGAAGGACACCAAGTTTAAGTGGAACGAAGAATGTGAGGCCAGTTTTCAGGAGTTGAAGAAACGGTTAGTTACAACCTCAGTGCTAATTCTATCGGATATACGCAAGGATTTCCAAGTGTATTGCGACGCTTCTCGCCAAGGACTTGGAGGTGTACTTATGCAAGACGGAAGAGTTGTTTCATATGCCTCACGTCAGCTTCGAGCGCATGAATTGAATTACGCCACTCATGATTTGGAGTTAGCAGCCGTAGTACATGCACTCAAGACCTGGAGACATTTTCTCATTGGAAACCATTGTGATGTGTACACGGATCACAAGAGTTTGAAGTACATTTTCACGCAGAAGGAGTTGAATGTCAGGCAGAGGAGATGGTTGGAGCTCATAAAGGATTATGATATGAAGCTGCATTATCACCCAGGAAAAGCCAATGTTGTAGCAGACGCATTGAGCCGCAAGAGTTATGTCAATACTCTCCTAACCGGAGGATTACTACAGGAGTTAGCCGACGATCTCAGAGAACTTCGATTGGAGATAGTTTCGAGAGGTTTTGTTGCAGCATTGGAGGTTCAGTCCACACTGTTGAGTAAGATTCGAGAAGCCCAGAAGACCGATAAGGAGATTGCAGAGATAAAGGAGAGGATGAGCAAAGGAAAAGTCAAAGGTTTTCATGAGGATGAGCACGAAACTTTATGGTTTGAGGATCGTATATATGTGCCCAATGACCCAGAGATCAAGAAGTTAATACTTCAGGAGGCTCATGATTCACCATACTCAATTCACCCCGGAAACACTAAGATGTATTTGGATTTGAAGGAATGTTTCTGGTGGACAGGTATGAAGAAGGATATTGCCGAGTATGTAGCCGTATGCGATGTATGTCAAAGAGTGAAGCCAGAACATCAGAAGCCAGCAGGATTACTACAGCCTATGCCGATGCCTGAATGGAAGTGGGATAATCTTGGCGTGGATCTTATCACAGGATTACCAAGGACATGATTAGGATATGATTCTATTTGGTTAGTAGTTGATCGCTTGACCAAAGTGGCTCACTTTATTCCCGTGAAAACTACTTATACAAGCGCGAAGTTGGCCAAGATATATATGACCAGGATCGTACGTCTGCATGGAGTTCCGAGGACCATCGTATCAGATAGAGGAACACAATTTACCTCAAAGTTTTGGAATCAGTTGCATTAGACTTTGGGTACCAAGCTAGAGTTTAGTACAGCCTTTCATCCACAGACAGATGGACAGACAGAGAGAGTTAATCAGATTCTGGAGAACATGTTGAGAGCTTGTGCGCTAGATTATGGATCTAGTTGGGATGATAATTTTCCCTACATAGATTTCTCATACAACAACAGTTATCAGGCTAGTTTGAAGATGGCCCCTTTCGAAGCTTTGTATGGAAGGAGGTGCAGGACACTGTTGATGTGGGATGAAGTTGGAGACTGTCAGTTGTTTGGACCAGATTTAATCAAAGAATCTGAAGAGAAGGTTAAGTTGATTCGAGATAGACTGAAGGTAGCTCAGTCCAGGCAGAAGAGTTATGCTGACACGAAACGCAAGGAGGTAGTCTACGGAGTCGGAGACAGAACATATCTTCGTGTGTAACCGCTTCGAGGAGTTAAACGATTCGGAGTTAAGGGAAAGTTATCCCCAAGATTTGTAGGACCGTATCGAGTTCTGGAACGCATGGGAGAAGTCGCCTACAAGTTGGAGTTACCCGAAGGACTGTCAGGAGTTCATGATGTATTTCACGTTTCCCAGTTGAAGAAGTGTCATGCAGAGATGGCCGATATTCCTCTAAGAGATACAGTGCCCCTGGAAGCCATTCAATTGGAGAGTGATCTAACATACTAGGAGAAACCCGTCAAGATTATCAAATTTGCTAGCCGAGTTACACCCAGCAAGGTCATCAAGTTTTGCAAAGTTCAGTGGAGCCACCATACCGAGGAGGAAGCCACCTGGGAGCGAGAAGAAGACCAACAGAAAGAGCACCCACACCTATTTTCTAGCCATCCCGAATCTCGAGGACGAGATTCATCTTAAGGGGGGTAGGTTTGTAACATCCCAAATTTTCAAATTTGGATGTTATACATAGGTCATCATATGCATTCATGCTTGTTGCATTTTAGTTTGTTTTATTTCAGCATTTTGATCCTAGAGGCCTTAAGCAACTCAAGGACCATTTGAGAGAGTTGGAGGTTTCATAAAAAATTCCATTTTTAATTTTTTTTCAAAAATTGGTAATTCGATCAAAGTGATTTTTATTTGAAATTATTTTCTAAATATTTCAAAATAAAATTAGGGGAAAATTATTTGTATTTAATTTTAAATAAAAATTATTTTTTTGTATATTTATTTGAATTTTTATTCGAGTAAATTAGGGGAAAATTGCATTTTAGGAGAGAAAAATGTTCACCTTGTCCTAAATATTAGGTTTGGACATTGAAAATTATTTCTGGTATTTTTAGAATTTTTTTATGTTTTATTAGGATTTTTCTTTCAGGAAAAATTTATTTAGAAAAAAAAACTTCATCGCCTCGATCGGGTCAAGGCCCATGAGCCAGCAGCCCGCCCGCCGACCGCCTCCTTCCCCGCTCGGGAGGAGTCCCGCCGTTGTTCGGGGAGTCCGAGCCGGACTCCCTTTTCACCGCCCCCTCGCCCAAGCCACGCCGCCTCGCCCCCCCCCCCCTTTATAAGGAGCCCCCGACCCCTCTCTTCATCACCGAGGCCGCAGCCTCGCGCCACCGGGCCGCACTCCGCCGCCGCCCGCCTCTCCGTTCGCCGGAGCTGCCGTTCCGCCGGAGCCGTTGCGCCGCTCGCCGTTGACCGTCGCCGCCGTTTAACCGGTATAAACCCGTCCCGGTTCGCAAGTTCTTTTCGGTTTTCTTTTCGGTTTTTCGGTTTTAGATCGATTTTATTTTAGGGTTCGCTAATTAGCGAACATTCTCTGTTTAGTTTGTTTTAATGAACGGATTCGTTCGTTTAGTTTCTTTTAGCGAACGTTCGTTCGTTAGATTTTTCTTTTTAGTTTTATTTTGGGCCAGAGACCTATCGCGAATACTTTTCTTACATTTTAGTCCCTGATCTTTAAACCCTTGCAACTTTTTGCTCGTTTGTCCAAATCCAGTGAAACCAATGCCAAAATCTTCGTCTTGTTCCTCTCTGTCCAGTTAATCAACTTGAACATGGTTTTGAAAACTTAAAACTTGGTTTCAAGTAGATTTGAATTTGAACTTCTTTTGATCGCAGTTTGAGTTTCGTAGCTCCGATTCGATTGATTCTTTTTGCAAATCGAAGCTCTTCATTTGTACTTTCTGTTTAGATCTTTTCTCTTGGTTTTATATTTGAATATTATGCTTGAGTGCTTATGTATGCTATTTTTTTATCACGATAGAGTTTCCGGAGTGTGAGGCTTGCTACTACGAATCACTAGGGTTTTCAGATCATCAGCAAGGCAAGTAACACTTTGATAATATCCCTTTATTACCCAGTTTTTACGAATTAGTTTCAACCCTCAAACATTGTATCAGAAGGATTTGTTTAACATGTGGGAACTGGGAAGTAGTTGATGAGGTAGAACCTATTGTCCTTTATTCAAACCTTGGGAGTTACTACGTTATGCTTACTTTGCTATGCTATGCTATGCTCGTAGACGTGGTTTGGTTTGAGTGATTCATGACAGATGTGAGCATTATTATGAATTAAGGGATTACTTAAGGTGGTTACTTTAATACACATCTGGGTGGATTGTTTGTGGGCACCTGGGGAATCCAGTGTTGTCCAAGGAGATCCCGGGGAACCCGTGTGATCATCCTATGGTTCGCCACCCAGGCTCAAAGGGATCATAAGATTTTTCATGCTAGAAACATTCGTGTGCAGCCACATGCCATTATGGGCTCTGGTATAGTTGAGTAAGTTGTGGGAATCCTTTCCATGATGGGCTAGTAGATGTAGGGGATTGTAGGTGTACCGACCTATCTATCGGTTAAGGGGACCTCCTCGGGAAGACTGTGTCTCGGTCATCCGTTTCTCAAACACCATGTAGTGCGAGAAAACCAATGGAGGAGATCGAGTCTTGTGGAGAAAAGTGCGCAAACCTCTGCAGAGTGTACAAACTAATCATGATTAGTCGCGTCCCCGGTTATGGACATCTTGAGTATCTGGTACTTGAATTATTGTTTTGATCTCATCACTCGACTTAATTAATTTGAATGGGTTAGGGAAATTATTTTGGGATTGAGATGGGGATTACCATTCTCAATATTTATCAACAAACTTTGTAGTTAAATAAAATATATTCCTTTGTTGTAGGGAAAAACTAACTTTATGCAAATGATAACCATAGTGCCTCCACCAGCCATATATGCATGTAGTGATAGTTGTTACTAGTTCATTGCTCTATAGTGTTATCTTGCCCGCATATTCTATGTGCTGACCTACAAAGGCTGCAACGTGTTATGTTGCAGAGTTTTCAGACGAAGAGTAAGGTGTGCTAGGTCGTACACTCAGCTATGCCATTGGAGTTGATGGACTCATTCATCTTCGATGCTTCCGTAGTTATATTATTTAGATGGCCTTCATCCATATTATTGTAATAAGTACTCTCATTGAGACATTTCGATGTAATAAGTGTGTGATTGCACTCTATTGTAAATCCATGAGTACTGTGTGTGTCGGCATTACCGATCCAGGGATGACACTTATACACAGATATTTGACCGTCTGAGGTCGGATCGCTACATATTTATATTTCCTTATATCATGATAAATGTTTATTATTCATGCTAGAATTATATTAACCGAGAACTTAGTACGTGTGTGAATACATAGACAAACAGAGTGTCCCTAGTATGCCTCTACTTGAATAGCTTGTTTATCAAAGATGGTTATGTTTCCTAGCCATAGACATGTGTTGTCATTTGATGAACGGGGTCACATCATTAGGAGAATGATGTGATGGAAAAGACCCATCCGTTAGCTTAGCATAAATGATCGTTTGGTTTTATTGCTATTGCTTTCTTCATGACTTATACATGTTCCTCTGACTATGAGGTTATGCAACTCCCGAATACCGGAGGAACACTTAGTGTGCTATCAAATGTCACAACGTAACTGGGTGATTATAAAGATGCCCTACAGGTCTCTTCGATGGTGTTCGTTGAGTTGACATAGATCTAGATTAGGATTTGTCACTCCGATTGTCGGAGAGGTATCTCCAGGCCTTCTCGGTAATGCACATCACTATAAGCCTTGCAAGCAATGTTACTAATGAGTTAGTTGCGGGATGATGCATTATGAAACGAGTAAAGAGACTTGTCGGTAATGAGATTGAACTAGGTATGGTGATACCGATGATCGAATCTCGGGCAAGTAACATACCGATGACAAAGGGAACAACGTACATTGTTATGCGGTTTGACCGATAAAGATCTTCGTAGAATATGTAGGAACCAATATGAGCATCCAGGTTCCGCTATTGGTTATTGACAGGAGAGGTGTCTCGGTCATTTCTACATAGTTCTCGAACCTGTAGGGTCCGCACGCTTAACGTTCGATGACGATTGGTATTATGAGTTTATATGATTTGATGTACCGAAGGTTGTTCGGAGTCCCGGATGTGATCACGGACATGACGAGGAGTCTCGAAATGGTCGAGACATAAATATTGATATATTGGACCATGTTGTTCGGACACCAAAAGTGTTCCGGAGAGTTTCGGATAAAACCGGAGTGCTAGAGGGTTACCGGACCCCCTGCCCCCCCGGGGGAAGTTATGGGCCTTAGTGCGCCTTAGGTGAGAGAGTGGGCTGCGGCCAGGAGGTGGCGCGCCCCCCCCAAGGGGAGCCTGAATAGGACAAGGGGAGAGGGGTGCGGCCCCTCTTTCCCTCTCCCTCTCCCTCTCCTTCCTTCTCCTCCTAGTTGGACTAGGAAAGGGGGAAACCTACTCCTACTAGGAGTAGTATTCCTCCCCCCTTGGCGCGCCCCTTGTGGCCGGCCGGCCTCCTCCTCCCCTCTTTTTATATATGGGGGAGGAGGGCACCCCATAGACACACAAGTCGATCTTTAGCCGTGTGCGGTGCCCCCCTCCATAGTTTTACACCTCGGTCATATCGTCGTAGTGCTTAGGTGAAGCCCTGCGCTAGTAACTTCATCATCACCGTCACCATGCCATCGTGCTGACGGAACTCTCCCTCGGCCTTAGCTAGATCTAGAGTTCGAGGGACGTCACCGAGCTGAACGTGTGCAGATCGCGGAGGTGCTGTGCGTTTGGTACTTGATCGGTTGGATCGCGAAGACGTTCGACTACATCAACCACGTTACTTAACGCTTCCTCTTTCGGTCTACGAGGGTACATGGACACACTCTCCCGCTCGTTGCTATGCTTCTCTTAGATAGATCTTGCGTGATCGGAGGAATTTTTTTGAAATACTACGTTCCCCAACACCTATATTGTGTGCGAATAACTTTGAAAGATGGTCGTTGATGAAGCTAATCCGACAGTGCAGAGATGGCAAATCCAAGCACTACTGGACATTGGATATCATCAACATTCCACCAGATTCTGCTACATATACAATCTAGAAGACTCCATGGTTGAACTTAAGCATAATGCACAAACCTCAAAACACAAGCACTTCTCCTTTGTTCTAGAATCTTCCGTATCATAATTGCCCAAACTTTTTTTTCTAAATGAATTGCCATTATTTGTTTTTTACTTTATGCTTTACAGTGCACAATCCCATGAATATTAACCTTTTTATAAAACTAATTGATTTTGAATGAGATGAACTATAAGAACTAAACGAACATATACATCATGCATATATGACTCAAAGCTTTATTACATGCTATAGTGTGTATTTATTCATAATTTGGTTTCCAAATCTCATGCGTTCAAGGCATGTGTACCTTACTAGTTTTGAGTAGAGTAGCAAATTTCACGCGGCCGTGGGTATATCAAAATGCAGGGCCCATGCATCATTGCCTTTCGGTCGAACCTACGTCCACAATTTTTTGTACGTATATCTCCACTGGTCCCCGAACCCAAAATGCTGCCTCGCTCCCGTAAAACCAAGTGGCCCACACATATTAAGGTGTCGACTCGAACTCAATCCCTCTCCCGTTTACTACGACGTGGCCCCGCACGCTGTAGTACTCCTACAAACCCTACTGCCGCACGCATCATAGGTTTTCTTCAAGAGGACGAGGGAGAAGCGGATTTGTAGTGGAGGCACTTTAAAAAAAGGATTTGTGGTGGAGGCCCCTACACTAGGGTGCCCTAGGTAGCTGCCGCATGCATCATTGGTTTGCTCTTTTCTTTATGCTCTTGCGCTCTAGAGTGAAATGATGGTTGCTTCATACGTCCAGCTTAATGCGGGAAAGGTGGGGCTTTGTGATTTGACCCCTCATCGCTCATTTAATACTACTGCGGCACTACGACCGGGGTGCCTCCAAGTCCAACCGCTGCTCCGAACTGTAATTTGGTGCATCGCACGTGGAACAAGACGGTGGATGAGCCACATGTCGGCCAAACGGGTCGTGTTAAGTGTGTCACCATTTTGTGTGCGGACTGACCCTGCTTGAGTTGCTATGCCAACACGACAGGAGCAGCCTACCACTTGGTTTTGCTCCTTGGTGAATCCCGACTATATTGATCTAAAAAGATACGTACTGTACTACCCTCTTCGTCTTGGTTTATAGGGCGTCCACGTAGTTCTAGGTCATCCATTTGACTAACTAAATATGAGTTACTATGTCACAAAAAGTATATCATTGGATTCCTAAGCGGATGTAGTTTCTAAACATATATTGTTCATCACATATATAGCCAGTTAAATTTTCAACCTAGAACGACATGCATGCCCTGTAAATCGATATGGAGGAAGTACTAAAAATGATGTGATTTTACCGAGCGATGGGCGGGGGAGCATGCCCTGTCATGCGGTCCCATGTGTCATGATGTACCAAGGCGATGCGCGTGTCCCTCTTGAGGCAGAACAATGGAAGAAGCTATACTACTTGGTTTTGTTGAAGGAGATGATGGCGAAGTGAAGTGTGAAATAATGGTTGCTTCGTCCGTCTGGGAAGGTGCGGCATTGTGATTTGACGTCTCATTGCTCATTACTACTACTGGGGAGGTAGGACTGGGGTGCGTCCCCCTGCTATTCTGCACTGTTATTTGGTGCATGACACGTCGACCCTGTTGCTATATGTCCCACATGTCAGCGAGAGGAAGTACAAAATTCATGAATGCGAGCATCGACGGAGGAGTACAAGACACGACTTGGTTTTTTCTGCTACGCGCGATCCATCGATACAAACCCGGAACAAAAAAGTCGAGGGCGGGTCTTTTCCCGCGCGGTAGGCAGGGGAGTTTGGCATAGTCTGTTCGAGGCAATGAGGAAGGAAGGGAAACAAGAAAATAAAGGTTGAGCGACTTAGTTTTGGGGAAAATCTGATTTTACGGAGTACGTACCCACTATGGAGGTAGTACTACTTACTACTCCCTCCTTTCCGGTTTATAGGGCTCATCTAAAAAAATCGTTTTTCTGTTTTACAAGTCTCAGTTCTACTACTAGTAGTAGTACCATCACATGTTTGGATTTCGAGGTGCGTTAAATACCCGATGCAAGCAGTGTCAAGAGAAAACTCACCAATGCATGTAGAAGTTCATGGAAATTTAGTGGCCACGCATGCATTCGTTCTAATTAATGCCTCGGTAAACATAACTTCTTGAGAAAAACGAGCGTACTAATTACTTGTGCAAACTACGAAATTAATTCCACCACTCACCGTCTACCTTGGTTGGAGAGATTTTGAAATTGAGCCATAAACTGGAAAGGAGGGAGTAGTAACATAGCCAAGGGTAGCTTGCTACACCACGGACTCCAAGGAAATTTCTGTAGTAGTACTACTCCTATATACCACTGTACTACTCCTACTATTAAAAGACATATATTTCGAACAATATGATAATCTCTCTAACCAAGGTAGGGACGAGGAGTAAACGGAGGGAGTAGTAAAATTTTCTCCTCGTCCTGCGAGGCACCGCGCACGTGGGCGAGGGAGCGGGTGTAAGGCGTAGTAAGCAAGCTTCACCTCGTCCTGCGAGCCACCGCGCTCGTGGGCGAGGGAGACGCCGTACTAAGTAAGCTTCTCCTTGTTCTGCGAGTTGACGGGACACATCAAAAGTACGTAGTACGTACAGAGCAACTCAAGTGTATAGAGCCTTGCCTCTTTTTTAACATAACGCATCAAGTCGCAATTTGTTTGTTCACCCGTGGTAGACGATCCTCCATAAAGTGGACAACCAGTACACGTGTCAAATTACCACATGGGCTGCCTTTTCGTATAGAAATGAGCTCCACCGTGTACCCGCGCGGGTGTGGTTGGGAAATAGATGGGAGTACGTTCGTCGTGCGTGCACCTCTTCTCTTCGTGCACTTCCCCCACCTACGTGGGTGTGTGTGAGAGAGATACAAACCTAAACATAATGCGCTGTCCATCCCCATGCCTCCGCCCAGTCCGACCACCAATCACCACCACGCCCCACTCCTCCTCACCTTATCTCTCATCTTTCTCGAGATATCATTTTTTTGATGAAATTCTCGAGATACCACTTTTCCGATAAAATTCTCGAGATTTCATTAGTTTTTACACATGGGATTACTCCTGCATGGGTCAATCACAATAGGTATTTTGTAAAAAAATGCATCTTGATGTTCCGTGCAATGCACGGGCATCTTGCTAGTCCTTGGAAACAACACATGGGAAAATTTCACGGCGAACGTGGGATTTGAATTTGCTGGGAGGGGCTGTTTGGATCTTGCCCGGGGTAGCCAAAATATTGGTGACCCTTTTGTCCACCGGTGCCTTTGCCACTGATGAATGAGGAATGGCTCGTGTGCTCATGCATCCTCGAGCGTGCACGTTGGAGACAAGCTCGCACAAGCTGTGCTTTTTTTCGTCCCACCACGCCGCCCGAGTCGGCCGCAAACCAACCGGTGACCCGCAAATTACGCCATCCAACCGTAGCCGCACACATTCTGACAACAACTCAACCAACCGGACGAAATTCATGCAAACAGGCGATATTTCATATAAACAATGTCAGAATTCATATAAAATACCGGATTTTCATACAAACATGACAGATTGCATTACATTCAAATCAACTAAGCGGTGCTAGTTCTGGACAGCACAGGTACTTAATACCTGGCCTAAATGCCCGCCCTCCGATCCATTAGTGTTCCTCATGTCCGGCAGCACGATCACCGGACTGTCGGGAGCCCCGGAGGTAAATGCTTCAGCGCAAAGGACGGCTCGGTTCCCCACTGCTCAACTGATATTGTTGGCTGATGCCCAAGATGATGGTGGGAAGGGGCTTCTCCGCTTCCGTGGAGCCCATGCGGGGTCGATGAAGGTCCTCGCAACAAAGGGATCTAACAAGATGTTGGGTTCTACGGTAGGGTGCATCGACTGCAAATTAAAAATACTACGCGCAGAACATCCAGGAACATGCTACGGGAGATGGATCACAGTTCGTTACCACTAGACGCGTAGTGCCGTGCAGCGGAAGAAGAGTTGGGGCAGCGCGTCTGCGTGGATTGTCTCCTCCTCGTTTGATCTCCCTCGAGCGGCCGATCGTCCGATCCCACGTACGAGTTCGCCGGAGGGGCGCAAGTGCACCGCCTCTAACGGTATCCGCGCGTGCGGGAGGAACACCGTGCGGCGGACTGCTAGGTCCGATCACATAGTCGGGGGCGAGTGGAGGTGGCTATTCGCAACACATGCAAACCCTAGTCGCAGCGCCGAAGCGATCAACCTCCTGAGGCCGAAGCGATCAACCTCCTGAGGCCGAAGCGATCTGCCTCCTGAGGCCGAAGCGTTCTCACTCTAATGAGTGTGCCGCACCTCCACTTTATATAGGCGTCCGTCACGGGCTCAACACTTGGGCCTCGCACGGACCCTAAAGCCCAAAGTCTACTCAGTCACGTTCCTAGTCCAGTTCGGATCACATCCGACCGGTGTCCTGAGCGGACCTCGAGGTTCCTTCTCTTAAGCGCGCGACCCCTTAGGTTCAAGCCGGCTTGGTCGTAGTTCGGATCACCTCCGGACTACATGGCTAATGCGACCTCTAGCAAGGCGTGCCGACCACCAAGCGAGACGATGAAGCTGGTTAGGCGAACACAGCCTGGCGTGTCACACTTCATTCCCTTTGCCACACGATATATGTTGTCGGGCTCAAAGGCGAGACTGTCATCCTTGTGCTAATCCGACCTCTTTCTCGTTCGGTGATACCGACCACTATCCGGATTATCTCATAATCCTTGTCGCATGGCCATGCTGTTCCTGGTCGGATCACACGAGGGGCCAGTATATCTCTCCGATCGGAGGGCAAATCCCATCTTGCTCGACCATGTCTCGCAGCATGGGATTGGACAAACCGAAACCTACCTTTGTAACTACCCAGTCACGGAGTAGCATTTGGTCGGCCCAAAGCAAGTCTATCACCATCTCGAGTACATGCGTCAGCTCAGGTCTTAGGACATAGAACGTATGTTGTACTAGAGACTCACATATGACATATCGCTGCGTCTCATAGTTGGGTCTGTCCGACTCGGAACTTATCTCGACTCGGATCCGACTATGTCGAATCCGACCAGACCTTCCCAAGTCCATATTATCCGGTTAGCATCCAATGCTCCATGGCTAGTGAGACCGAGCCATCGACCGTGTCATATGCTAGTCTAGTCGGCTGCGCGTCCACACAGCCCTTTCGACTAGGGACCTTTTAGGACAGTCATCATACAATGCATAGTCCCACAAACAAGTCACGTACTTGCTGATACACATCATTGATAATGTCCAAGGACTATCTTTATTCATAAACACATAGGAAACATCATCATACATGATTGCCTCTAGGGCATATCTCCAACACAAGACACCTGCTATGGACGCCGGAATCGCCTCCACGGTGGCCTTCATGGGACCCAAGCGGCGGTGGCCTCCCGTGTTCTACTTCTCCTCGATGATGGTGGTGGACGCATAGGCCCTGGCCACCGACTCATCGCTCTCTGCGCACCCGCCTTCTGTCTCTGCTTGCATTGCGCGGCCGCCGGCATGGGAGTCTCGGCCACAGAAATGGGAGACGCGGTCACAGACACAGGAGGCACGGTATGAGGCGGCGGCATGGACGGCAGCGACGACGCCCGTGCACCGCTCCTCGTCGAGCTAGACTTGAGCGGTGAGTTGCTGAACTGCACACTGACTTGGGGCGGCAACTGGCTCCATCGGGCGAGGGGAGGGAGGTGGATCAGCGAGCTGCATAGCTCGTATCCAGCGGGCTCGGCGGGCCACCCAGCTGGCTTGGATGCGGGATAACTACTCTTCGTAAGCCATTGTAAGAGTGGACAAAATGGTGAAGGAGTCGATAGGGGAGCGGCGGAGGTGTGCGATTCTTGGCTAACGTTTGGCCTCGTTTAAATAGGAGATCAAATAGACGGTGAACGAGAGGAGCTCGGCCGGCGTTGCGTTTAATGCCGGCCCGGTCATGAACGGACGTGTGTCCAGAGTGGGTTTCTCGGCTTCCACACGGGTTTCATGGAGGCATTTGAATGCGGCAAGGAGGCGTGTTCAGCCGGGCGTGCAGCGAGTGGAGCCCTCGACTCTGACATATGACACCGCGTCGTTCTTCCACTGACTTGTGGGCTCTTTGGGTACATGGCCTGCATGTCAGTGACCCAACGCAGGTAGTGCACGGCAGAGGAACTTTTGGTGGGCCAGGGCAGTCAGAAACAGGCATTCATAAACCGATGATTGTTCATTGAGTGTGACATCATCTATTTCATGTAGATAAGCCTACTATATAATGTAAGAGAATTTTAAAATTTTCATATATACGTTGATAGCCCGTTCGATACGTTGTGATTCATAAAGACCGCTGCAAACATCAATGTTCTTCTTATCACAGATAAGATTGATTAATACCTGTAACAATCCATGTCCTTAACAAAGGGTGCATACACGTATAAGTTGAGCGTGTGTCTTGCATCGTGTGTTGTGTGCATGCAGGCGTGCGAGTGTTGCGTGCGTGCATGTGTACGTTTCAGTGTTCCATGCATGTGTGCGTACGTGCATGTGTATGTGTCAGTGTTGCACGCCTGCACGCGTGCGCATGTTCGTTATGTGTACGTGTCAGTGTTGCACGCCTGCATGCGTGCGTGTGTTCATGCGAGTGTTGCGTGCGTGCATGTGTACGTGCAGGGTGAGGCCACACATCAGGCGACTGACTTTTTCACCTCTGGTCAGTAGATTTTCCAGCCGTTGGATATGAAATCAAGGGCCTGTAGTTTATCTTCAACCTCCACCCCCTTGAGCCGCCATCCACCACCGGCCGAACTGCCGGTCCCTGCCGCCCGCGGCCGGCCCGCGCTGCCACGCAGCCCCGCCCGCCATGAAACCACTCCCCACCGCCGGTCCGCCGCCACCCCGGCCATCCCTCTAGGCCCCCCCGCGCCGAGCTTTTTCTCCGGTGATCCCCACGCCACCGCCCAATCAACGCCCCCAACCCCACTGCCGGCGACTGCCAACCAGATATCTCACAACTTTGAATCCCCACCGACTAGTAATTTATTACCATTTCTGTCCTTCATATACGCGCTAACGGGTGGGCCCTATGGTAATGTGCACTGCTGAATGTGGACCATTTGACTGGTCAATTGATTGTGTCATCAACAAATTACAGAGCTGTATGCTGAGCCAGTGACCGTATGATCACCTTAAAATGTATTTTATTAACACATCACATACTCAAACTACCATTTCTTTCTTTCATATACGCGCTGATAGGTGGGCCCCACGGTTACGCACCCGATGGTGCAACACTAGTTGCACCACGTGGAACGTTTGACTGGTCAATTGATTGTGTCATCAACAAAATACGGAGTTGTATGGGTGAGCCAATGACCGTATAATCACGACATGAATTTTTTTAACACGGTGCAGGCATAGCGCTCATATATCTGGCGCAAGCACTCACGCTATAAGCGCACACACACGTAGACCCTACCCCTATGAGCACCTTCGAGAGAGTGAGCCAGCACATGATCTTGAGATTTTACAAAGTCACCATAGGTGCCTCGTAGTCGAGTGGAACGTCTCCTCCCACTGAATGCACATCGCCAGAAAATACTAAAATTAACCCAGGATTAATGCGAGCACTAGGACTTTAACCCTGGTGGGCTCGGGAAACCATTGCCCTCCTAACCATCCAACCACAGGTTGGTTAGCACCACAAAATGTATGTGGTGACCGTGATGAGCTTATTCTGAAGTCCAGTGACCATATCGTGCTTTTACTTCAAATACAATGATTGTAAGTGTCGTCAACAAAATACAGAGCACGCATCAAATACAATGTCCGTCGGTGTCATCAACAAAATACAGAGATGTATCGTGAGCTAGATACTGTATGATCACCACAAGAATGTATACAATGACCGTAAGGAGCATATTCTGAAGTCCAGTGACCGTATAGTGCTTTCTCTTGAAATACAGTGACCGTCACGCGTGAATGTGTCAAGGGCATGCATAATTTTAGAGGGCCGAGAGATAGTTTGTGTGCGTACGTGAAAGTGGTGTAGAAAGAGGGGCTGTCCGGTGGAGAAAAGGAGAGATATGCCCTTCGTTTCTCTTTCCCGTGACTAATATTTTAGGAGAAAATATAAACATTCACAATGCAGAAAAAATATTTTTGGATGCACCATGCAATTAACTTTCATGTATAACATTGTACTATTGTATATGCTTATTTTCTTAGAGGCCGATTGCATGTGTGGTGGGGTAGGCACATCATTTCTAGTTGGGATGGGCACATCATTTCTAGTTGTGGTGGGTCAACATGAGGACTCATGGGTCGGTTCCATCCTGCGCCGCATAGGTTGGACCGAGACGCATTATACGAAGACCCATGTGGAGGACTCGGCGTACAACACATAGCTACCAGAGTCGTGGAGGACTCTATCCCGACTGTTGATAAGCCGACTATATATGATTTGTAACCCTAGGCAATGAGTATGTTATAGAAGCCTAGGGGCTAGTTTGTCGATAGTATACACACACGCACAATGCCTGGTATTTACGTGTAC
Organism: Aegilops longissima; assembly: GCA_021605205.1. Lineage (NCBI taxonomy): Eukaryota > Viridiplantae > Streptophyta > Magnoliopsida > Poales > Poaceae > Aegilops > Aegilops longissima. The sequence goes on from CM038678.1 coordinate 129,734,414, forward strand.
TTTGTACACACCCCTATCACTAATATACAGTACCAGGAGTAGGCTTTTTCCTCAACTGCGAGGGTCCAAACTTGGGTAGCCTCGTATTACAATTCAGCCTACCAGTCCGGGATTTCCTACTGAATGATCTGATGGAATCATATCCTCCAACTACTAAGAGAGAGGTGTGTCTATGGGGGGCACTATTAGGAAAACGGCAATAGCTAATATGGACATTAATGGCGCACCATGTATGTGGTGCGCCACTACTATATAGCAGTGGCGCACCAGATACATGTACGCCATTAATGTCCTCATTACTAATGGCGCACCTGGTGTGTGGTGCGCCATTACTAGTTTTAAAAAAAAGGTAAAAAAATTGTTAGCAGTGGCGCACCAGGGGATAGTGCACCATTACTAGTTTTAACTAGTAATGGCGCCTTCCACCGGGTGCGCCACTACTAACATGTTTTTTTCAAAACTAGTAATGGCGCACCACTCACCAATCATCATTAGTAACCCTAATTACTAATGGTGCATTCTTAGGTGGTGTGCCATTGGTAACACAGGAGCAACTAGATATTTTGGACAGCCACCTGCCACACTCACTTTCCCCACTTCATTCTCTCCACCTCTACCAAGCTTGGTCTCGGCTGCCTCCTCCTCCTCACCTCATTTGCACCATAGATTCACCCAAATTAAGTGGTTAAATTTCCTTTTTTTGATAGGTAAGTAAGGGGAAAGCTTTCTTTATGTTCTAGATCAACTTTTTTCTCCCTCCAACAACGTACACACTTTTTATGGCCTAGATCTACGCATGTTTGTGGTGTTGCACATGTTTGTGTTTGCAGGTACCGGTATTTGAAATGCGATAGTTGCCAATATTTTGCCGGAATGTTGATTCATTTCAGTTTCGGCGAGAATTTGGCACTATGCATTCTTTTTGGTCCTATTTTTAGGCAAAGTCATGCCAAAAAAATTGGTTCTAAAATATCGTTTTGCTCTACCCCGCAGGCGACCATGGTCCGCATGATGACCGAAGGCATTGTGAATAGGTTTTTGAGCTCTGCGAAGGACGAGATGCTCCAAAAGAACGAGATGGAGATAAGATGTCCGTGTCAAAGATGCAAGCTGAAGAGCCTTATGGACCCGGATTCCGTATAGGTGCGGGACCACCTGCTCTTGCGTGGTTTCATGGATGGCTATCGGTGGCAAGGTGATGAATATGATTATGAAGTCATCCATGGGGGCTGGGCAAGAAATGAGGAAGGCGATAAGACAACTTGGTAGGGCGGGCGAGAAGGCGAAGAATCTCCGGGACATGATCGGGAAGTAGATGCGATTACACGGTCATCATGTAGAAGATGTCGGACATGATGAGGAGGAATATCAAGGCGAAGGGCATGATCATGAAGATGAAGATCTTTGGAGCGCACGGACGATGGACCATCGATGGGCTGGGTGCAGGACCCTCATATTCAAGAGCTGCTTCTCAAGCGAGACGGATAACATAAGAGCTGCCACCTGAGAGAAAGCCAAGCTGGATCAACTAGAGATAGAGCGGTTACTCCATTGTATGAAGGATTTAGGCCGAGGATACCGCTTTGAAAGTAACGCTCATGGCTCGGAGATGAAGGTAAAACACAAAATGACCGGCGCATGCCGGCGAGAACATGTCATTATGGCACGAACGTCTTCCCAAGGGGAAAAAGTTCCCGACCAGTTTCGAGGAGGCGAAGAAAATCGTTTGTCCTCTGGATTTACCGCACGTGAAATACCATGTGTGCATGAAAAATTGCATCATTTATCTAGACGAGCACGCGAAGTCCACCATATTTCCGGTGTGCGGCGTCACTCGATACAAGAAGAGGAAGAAAGCTCCTCGAAAAGTGGTGTGGTACTTTCTGATCACTCCTCGTCTACAGCGGTATTTCGCGGACCCTAAGGTAGCAAAGCTGTTGCGTTGGCACGCGAATAGGGAGGAGAAGAAGCGAGAAGATGACGGAAATGATCCAGAGATAAATAAAAAAGACAAGATGCCGAGTCACCCTAAGGATGTGAGCCAGTGGCAAGCTTTGAACTTGAACACCCAGAATTTGGGGGCGATCCAAGGAACATCGTCTTTGAGTGCGAGCACCGATGGAGTCAATCCGTTTGGCAGCGAGAGAAGCACACATAGCACCTGGCCTGTGTTTGTGTGGATGTACAACCTTCCCCTGGTTGTGCATCAAGAGGAAGTACATTCACATGAGTATGCTAATTGAAGGGCCGAAACAACCAGGGAGCGACATCAATCATGTCTGGGGCTGCTGAAAGAGGAGCTAGACACGCTGTGAAAACGCCGCCCGTGTCGTGGGACACCATAGAAAGAATATTTCCCTATGAGGCCGCCTTTGCTCACGACAAATTACGACTATCTCGATTCTGAGATATGTCACGGGGCAGGTGGTCCACGGATTTTCTAGATGCGTCAGGTGCATGGATGACACAACGTATCGCCAGCTAGATAGATATCCCGGGTCTTCAAAAACCGTGTTCATGGGACATCGAAGGTGGCTTCGCGATGATGACTCGTGTAGAAAACGCAAGGATCTGTTCAATGGTGAGACCGAACCCCGAAGACGCCCGCATACGAGGAGCGGCGAGGAAATAGACGAGCTATTGAAAAATTGGAAAGAGTGCCCACTGCTGGGAAAGAAGCAAAAGGCACCAGAGCCGGGAAAGAAATGAAAGGCGCCAGAGCCGCTGCTGAAGGTATAGAAAACGAGGTCTGTTTTCTGGGACTTGCCGTACTGGAAGATCCTCCGTGTGCCTCACATCCTTGATGTCATGCATATCACGAAAAACGTGTGCGAGAGTCTGCTTGGTACCCTGCTCAACATGCTAGAGAGGACCAAAGATGGGCTGAAAGCAAGGGCAGACTTGAAACCAATGGGCATCAGGGAGGAGCTTCACGCTAATGATGATGATGATGATGATGATGATGATGATGATGATGATGATGATGATGATGATGAGGCGAAGGACACGGAAAGTCATCGCAAAGGCAAAAAAGGCCAAGAAGATCAGAAATGACTGCCCTCCCGCGTGCTTCACTCTAAGTCAGGAGGAGATCGAGCAGTTTTTCACCTGCCTCGTAGGAGTAAAACTTCCTTACGATTACGCGGGGAAGATAAGCAGATACCTAGACTCAGTGAAGCAGAAGTTCAGCGGGATGAAGTCCCATGACTGTCACGTGCTGATGACGCAGATACTTCTAGTTGCAATCCGTGGGATCATGGACGCGCACATCCGTGAAATGCTATTTGGCCTATGCAACTTTTTCAACGTCATCTCTCGGAAGTCGGTTGGCATGAGGCAACTCGAAGGCTCTGAGGAAGAGATCGTGGTGATACTATGCGAGCTTGAGATGTACTTCCCCCTGCATTCTTGATGTTATGGTGCATCTGCTGGTCCATATCGTGGAGGATATCATCCAACTCGGGCCAATGTTCTGCACAGCATGATGCCGTTCGAAAGGATGAATGGTGTCATCAAAGGATCGTTCGCAACATGTCACGTCGAGAGGAAGCATAGTCGGGGCTTTTCGACCGAAGAGTGCATCTCCTCTTGCACGAATTATCTAGGCATCGAGAACCCGTTGGTCTGCCCGTCAACAGGCACCTCGGCAGGCTCGCTGGATGGGGTCACCGCGAGGGTCGCCGCGGAATGCATGTCGACTTCGAGGGTCTACTCACCGACTTTGAAAGAGCAAACCTAGTCGCGCTACAACACATAGGCGTGGTCAATCCTTGGGTGGTAGAGCACAAAACCTTTATTGAGAAGGCGTACAATGACCGAGGCCAACAGAGGACGGACGGAGATATAATCAAAGAGCACAACTCATGTTTCGCGTTGGTTCAAGGAGAAGCTTACGCCGTACCCTTTACATGAGGATTCTTCCACGGAAGAAAAACTCATATTCGCCTTGTCACGAGCGCGAGCACAACGATGGCGTATGAGGCGTCACGATATCCATGACTACACATTCTACACCGAGGAAAAGGACATGAAGAGCGACGGTTATCAGAACTCCGGGGTAACGATGGAATCCTATACCGGTAACGACAAGGACAGATACTACAGAAGGATCGAGGAGATCTGGGAGCTGAGCTACGCTAGAGAGAAGGTCTCGATGTTCCGTGTCAGATGGGCCAAGAGCGTCCTAAAAGAAGACCGGTATTTCACCACCATGGTTATACCCGAAGCCAAATCAAGACCATGGTATAAGCGTCACCTTGAAAAAATGAGCCATGGGTACTGGCTTCCCAAGTGGACCAATGCTTCTTCATTACCGACCCGTCAAAGCCCAATCGTGTTGTCATGAGGAGAGGCAAAAGGAAGATCATCGGAATGGATGGAGTCGCCAATGAGCAAGAATTCGACAAATACGGCGACCCGAAGATGAAACATGAGACGACGATGAAGTGCCATACACCACAAGAAGAAGCAGGACCACCCTACCTAAAGGACGTCCGTTCAAGAGAAGAACTCCATTTGCAGAAAAGAAGGGCAAGAAGATTGTGAAAAGATAGCTAGCTAAGATCGATTGTATTTAAATTGTAGTCTTCATTTCTCAATTGTATTTCGACATATGGAAATGACATTTCTTCTGTTCAAGTCCTCATGAATATTTATTTATGTTTATTCTGGTATTTATGTTTATTCTGGTATACCAATTTTTTTTATGTTTATTCTGGTATTGAATTTCTAAATCACAAAAAGTATTGAATTTGTTAATATGTTTTGAACTCATGAATATTTTTAAATTTCATGGGCACTTTTTGAATTCATGAATATTTTTCAAATTTGATGATATTTTTTCATATTCATAAATGTTTTACCAATTCACAAATGAATGCAACTAAAAATCCAAAACAAAAAGTTACTAATGGCGCACCAAGAGAAGGTGCGCCATTGCTATCAAGGTACTTATGGCGCACCCCTAGGAGGTGCGCTATTGGTATACCAATTTTTATTTAGGTTTATTCTGGTATTGAATTTCTAACTCACGAAAAGTGTTGAATTTGTTAATATTTTTTGAACTCATGAATATTTTTAAATTTCCTGGGCACTTTTGAATTCATGAATATTTTTTCAAATTTGATGATATTCTTTCATATTCATAATTGTTTTCTAAAAAATTATTAGATGCAACTAAAAATCCAAAAAATATATTTTCAAATAATAAATTTGATGATATTTTTTGTTATTCATAAATATTTTCAAATAAAAAAATTGATGATATTTTTTCAAATTCATAAATGTTTTCAAATTTGATCGTCATTTTCTAAAAAATTTATTAGATGCCACTAAAAATCCAAAAAAAAAGTTAGTAATGGCGCACCAGGGGAAGGTGCGCCATTGCTATCACGGTATTTATGGCGCACCCCTAGAAGGTGCGCCATTGCTAACCTTCCCCCCTCTGTATGTATGTGTGTGCTGTCCATCTCGCTAGCCGTTCGACCTTCTCCCATCTCGCCCCTCGCCTCTCGCCACCGCCGCCGATCCCCATTCCACCACCACCGCCACCCCCACCCACCGGCGACCTTGCTCCCGGGCTCCACCGCCCCCACCCACCCCCTCCCTCGCCTTCGCCGCACCCACCCACCCCCTCCCTCGCCTTCCCAGCCCTCGAAACCCTAGAAACCCGCGGCGCCCAGACCCACTGCACCACACCGACCCAGACCCACTGCGTCGCCGCCCAGACCCACTGCACCGCCCCGATCCACTGCGCCGCCGCCCCTACCTGCGCCGCCCCGACCCACTGCGCAGCGCGTCCACCTCGCCGAGGAGCAGCAGCGCATCCACCTCGCCAAGGAGCAGCAGCTCGTCAAGGATCCACCCCACGGTCGACCTCCATTCCCGCTGCTCGGCTCCAAGAAAGCTAGGTAAGGAACCAAGGATCCATCTTTCTTTCCCCTGCCCTGCCATGCCGCCTGTTAATCCCCTCACCGGATTTATCTTCTACTCCCCTTTCTGAAGGCGGCATTTGATTTCCTCACCCACGCCATGCCACGCCAGGCTAGGTATCCTCGTCTGAATTTCCCCTCACCAAAATTTCCACCTCGGTGTTGTCTTTATGAACAGTTCCTATACGATACATATGCTACTCCATCTACTGTTGTTTATTCGTTCGTCATCCATCCCCAGTGTGTGTCTTGACACCTCCAGCCTTACAATTTCCAGGACGGGCTTAGGGAATTTGTGCATGAAATGAAATGGTCCTCCTGCTAGCTTGCTTTTTTGCCAGAGCTGTGAGCCGAGGGTGTTTCCATTTTTTTGTGAAAATAGGTGCACTGGAACTTGAACATACTTCTAATTTTTCATAACATTAGTGCCAATTAATATCTCTAAATGATGAGCTTCAGTTCGATGATTTATAGATCTAGTTTTGTCATGGGTGCAATTGGTGGGGGTGCCATTTTGTATGGATCTTATTGTTTCAGTCAGAGATATTCAATATGGTGGTACACCAGAGCCTTTAAAAAATAGGTGCGCTTAAAAATTTAAAGTTGCCTCAACAATATTTGTTTTTGCCTAATTTTCATGCTAAATTGCGCACTGGCTGGTTGTCAATATGTCTAAATCTATTAGTGTTGTTTTCTTGTGGGTGTGTTAGTACTAGTACATAAGCTGGGCCCATACTCGGTACTGAATATTACAACAACGATAATCAAAGTGCTAAAACCTCTGGATAGTGGGAGTGTTTTATTATTACAAACTATTGCTGCCACATGATGCTTGTCTCTGTGTGTGTGTATTGTTTCTTTCTAGCCACTCCATGGCCATGCCACCATATTGGTCCATGTCACTTGTGCTATTCCCAAGCATGACATGTCCATTTCTTACTCTGTTTTTTATGGAGCTTGGTGTGTGTTGTTTCGTACTACTAAGCAACCTATTTTGAAGTGAGTAATCAGCATGAGCAACAATAGACGTTAGATCTTAGCGCTAATGAGAGATGAAAATGTCACATATATATGGTCTACTGCTTGCATACAGAGAAGACCTAGTGGTTAGGAAATTTTGACTTGTGGCTTCTTGATGAATGAGGTAATACTACATTATGCTAGTGTTCTGATTGAGCAAACTATGAAACAGTGTTATGAAAAATTGGGTGATTTTATATGATCTTATCTTATCTGCAAGAAACACTGATACATAAATTGCCGGTTATTCATATCACCTAATTTATGTTGCCTCTTTTTTTGGTTTGTGGCTACTTGACGAATAGACTAGCAATACTACATTGCTAAGTGTTCTGGTTGAACAACCTATGAAGCTGTATTTCTAAAATGTGGTGATGATCTTATCTGCAAGAATGAAAATGATGAGCTTTGTTTCTGAAATGTGGTGATGATCTTATCTTAGCTGTATTTCTGAACTGGTAGCTAAGTGTATTACTTGTGATGATGCTGCTGCTGTTGTACTACTTGTGATGATGCTGCTGTTGTAGTACTTGTGATGCTGCTGCTACTTGTGATTTTGTCAAGTGATGCTGCTGCTACTTGTGATCTTTTGAAATGACCCCTTTCTCTTGAAATGTTGATTAATTTCCGCTTTGGTTGAGAATGGGGCACTCCTAGGTCATGAAAATTAGCAAAGGTCATGCCCAATTTTCTTGACCTAGAAGGTGCCCGATTCTCAACCGAAACAAAAATTAATCAGCATGTATCCCAACTTTCTGGACACATCCCTCGACAACTAGGTTATCTTGAGAACTTAGAGGAGTTGTGGCTTTGGAAAGAGGCCTTGGAAAGCTACTCCTACTAGCTAGATGGAGATATGTGCTCTGCTGTGGCACACACTAGTTAATTAATTAACCAAAACTAATCTCTGGTCAATTAACCTAGATCTCCACAAATCCACTGCCACTGCCCTGATTAAATTATCTTAGATGATAACAATAACTAATTGTCGGTATGTATCTGTATCTGTATCATATCAGTTGCTTGCACTTGGTAAAGGTGGACGCATGGCATGGCAATGCTAGCTAGATCAATTGCTTACTAATTAATCAAATGATATGACCGTGGTATCTTTAGGGGCACCCAGTGAGCTAGTATACTCCACATGACTGGCTAGTATTGAAACAAGTTAATTACACCACCATACGACCGACTACTCGATTAATTAAGCTACTAATCCCAGTGTTACAAGCTAGAAAATTAGCCTGCAAAGATGAGGTCCCATGCTGGTTGTACCACTGCATCATGCAACAATACCTTCAAGATCCAAGGCAATATCACAAACAGCATAGGCAATTTGACGAAACTCACAGCATTGTATCTTTGCAGCAACCAACTTTCTGGACACATCCCTCAAGAACTAGGTTACCTTGAGAACGTGGACTTGGACCTTAGCAACAACACACTAACAGGTTCCATCCCAAAACACCTAGGCAATATCACAAACATCTCTCAATTGTTCCTTGACAATAACCAACTTTTTGGCGACATTCCTCGAGAATTAAGTTATTTGGTCAACTTAGAGATCTTGTTCCTTGACAATAACCAACTTTTTGACCAAACTTTTTTCCTATTTAGAGTGAACATGGCCCACAACGATGAGGCCGACGGTTCGGGCAAGGCATTTTGGGAGCTGTCCCAGGAGATGGAGGAAGAACCTCACCGCTATGAGGACGCCGCGGAAGACACCGATCCCGACTACACAACCCCTAGTGGCGTCGGGGATGACACCACTGATTGTGCTGCCGAGGATGCCACCACTGATGATGGCAGCGCACGCACAGATGGCAGCCAACCGAAGAGGCAACGGGAGGACCGGCACCTGAACGTGCTTGGCACCATCAAGGAGGAATTTACTGAAGTGTCCTCCAGTGGGCATCCAAAAGCACCCAAAGAATTAGTCAGTGGGTACGCGGGACAACTCGGGTGCATTCTCCGGAGCACCGTCTCGATCAACACCGAGAACCTAAGGCATCGTGACCGAGGGAATTTGTGCAACCTCCTCTTCACGAAGCTGCATGAACGATACAAGTTCCCCGGTGACTTCGCAAACACACGCCTCTCAGGTAATAAAGTGAACAGTGCCGTTCTCACAAAGATGAGCACGGCCCTAGCTACTTGGAGAGCCGCGGTGAAGAGAAGGATTGAAAGAGGTGATAGTTATGAGAAGATCAAGGAGACAAATCCTTCGATCAGCGAAGCTGACTACCTGGAGTTTAAGATCAAGTGCGAGAGCAACACATCTGCAGAATCAAGTCAGTGGGGGAAAGATATGCGGGACTTGAACTTAGGGGTCCACAAACTCGGTCCCGGCGGTTACAGAGTGGCGGAACCTATATGGGACAAGGAGGACGCAGAGCGTGCCGAGCAAGGCCTACCGCCCCTCTTTGATAAATACCGTGACAAGCAGACCAGGAACTATGTCTGGGCCCGGTACAAGGTGGACCCGGTAACAAAGGAGCTTACCACGGATCCGAAGACCAAGGCGCTTGAGCTTGTTCTGGTAAGGAATACACCCCCGCGTAATTAGCTGCATATGGTTGCATTCTAATTAATGAAGCCAAATTTCTAAATGGTTCACGTTCCTTCCGCAGGAAACTGAAAGCAGTAGCGCGGGGTCGTCTCAGAGCTCCCCTTGGGACACCACTTTAAATAGGGCGCTGAACATAATGGAACACAAGGATAAGTTCAGTAAGCCGTCATCAGCTCGTCGTGTTACCGGCAAAGGCTTGTCCACGAAATGGTCAGAATACTATAACGCTGGGCGAAAGGAGAGAAAGACCAGCTCGGAAAGCCAGGAGCGTGAGGTTAGAGAACTCAAGGCACGAGTGGCGCGGATTCCAGAGATAGTCGAAGAGCAAGTGCGAGACCAACTAGGAGCGACGATCACCGCCATTGTGCCTACCTTGATTGAGGGGCTGCAGGAGTGGATTGCGGGTGGCCAATAGGGGCCTCCCTTGATTCCCAGCTTCATGGGCAGCAAGTCGCACAACGCACTGGCGGCGGCATTGGTGTCTCCGGCGTCGGCGCCGACATTGGAGCTTAATGCACCCGGGTGTGGGAAGAATACGCCGGCCGGCACCTCGGCAGCAAGCGGCCCCTCCGTCACTTGCACGCCCGCCGTTGGTGGTGCCTCGACATTAGCCGAGCTCGACGCCATCACGGTAACTAAGCCTCTCGGCCGATGACTTCATCTCCTTGCCTTTGATTGGGAATCCCTGACGCCCTACATGTTTTCGCAAGGTGCCGCCGACATTCCATGCACTCTCCTGCACTTCGTGGGCCGCGAGTTGATTGATGTCACCAAGGCCAGAATCGTTCAACCTGGGAACCATGTGTTCCACGGTAATCCGATGCCACCCACCGTGTATAGGGTTCAACTGGTTCGGGTGCTGCGGGGCTGCGACAACTTGTTACCTCCGTATCGACCCCCTGGGGCCGACGAAGATGATGTGATGACCCTCAGTGCATGCATAAGCTAGTCCATGCTTTGGCCGAAGAGCCAGATTCGTTTGGGGGCGGGGGACACCACCCTACAGACAACACCGCCAGTCGTGTCGGCGCCAAGCCATGGCAAGACCACCGCAACGCTACCGCCGTCAGTTGATCTGGACATGCATATGGCACAGGATCCGAACGACGACGACGGTACATTTACCAATGTCGATAAGTACTTCAATGAACATGGGTACGATGACGAATTCTTGGGGCCTCCTTCTCAAGAACCCAACCCTGCAAAAGACGATCGCGATCTAGCTGGTACCGCGGAGAAACCCAATTGCAACAGGCGTCGTATGGCGTTCAGTTCTCAGGAGACGCCTCCAGTTGCCGCCTTTACCGACCCTCAGATAGCCGAGGTGCGAAATATTATCAGCCCCAACACACTCAAGAAGGTGGTCTTTGAGCAGAACTCAATCCCATTACTACAGAAGAAGCAGAAGGGACGTAAAAGAAAGAATAACAAGCAGGGTGTGTGCCAGCCAGCACCGAGTACGATCTGTGCTTAGGACGGGCCACCTTCACCTAAGGATATCTCGAGGAGGGTGCATGTGGCGGGTAGCCGATGCTACCGACTAATCTGCTCAATGCTGCAACCGGTGCTATGCGGAGTCTGCATGACAGTGTTCTTTCTTTGGAGAAGCGGCGTCTCTCCGAGAATGATGTAGCATACCCGGTTTTCGTGGCCAAGGTGCCAGAGGGCAAGGGCTTTGTCGATAGCACCATCGGGGGTGTGATCGTCCTGCGGTTTGATGACATCTTTGCTATGTTTAACCTTCATCCGCTGCACTACACCTTCATTCGGCTATTTTCGCTCAGTATGGAGATGCGGATCATTAGAGACAAGACCCCGGACATCGTGATAGTCGACCCCTTCTACATGCGTGCAATATCTTGGGCAGCGCTGGAGACCGGCAAGTCGCGAGTTCATACCTCGAAGGCGTCATTCTGGCGAACCCAGATAAGGATAACTTCCTCGTGCCTTACTTTCCCGAGTAAGTCATCCCCTCACTTCCCCGTAACATATGATTTCTTAGATTTCAATCGTTCTTTTTTTTTCTAACATTCCATGTTTTGTGCGGTGACACACATTGCACACTCATCCTCTTAAGCCCAAAATATTCCATGCCCACGTATTTCGACTCGGACCGTCAGTCGAAGAAAGACTACACAAATATCAAGAAAGTTCTTGATGATGCTCTCCCCGGCTACGCCAAATCTGGAGGCACTTTCAGGAGGCCAATTTGTAGGTACAGCAAGCACATGTTCACCCACGTAACGACGTTCCCCTGCGTCAAGCAGCCGCCTGGCGGTCAGAAGGATGCCTACTACGCCCTCCATCACATGCGGGCGATTGTACGGGACCATAATCACCTTCTACTACCAAATAATCTCAAAGATTAGGCCGCACGCTTGTCGGCAATCCAAGACGCCGACATTAGACAAGAATTCTTTCGCATCCAGTCGAAGTTTGCGGAAATCATCCATCAAGATGTCCTTCGTACCTCGGGGCGCTTCTACCTCAAATATCAACCGTCCAATAGTGAAATGGAAACAACGCTACAAATGCAGGCTGACAATGATCGTGATTTCATGACCATCATGAAAGACGGCGGCTTCATCCACGCTCCGGTCCATGAGTCGAGTAGAAAGTAATGATGCTATGTAGTTCTGAAATATCGATTAGCTCATGTTGTAATTAAAATTTAATGAACTTGTATGTCTCTTTGGTTTGGACAGTCGTTCAACTTATATGTAATCGATGCTATTTATTAGTAGGACCATGAATCGTTCTATTAATGTGTTGCTTTTCTCTTCCGGTCCTTTTGTTGCATACTTATATATTGCTTATGTATTGTCTGTGAATTGCTACTAACGTTTTGTTTGTCTAGTGCATAGAGATGTAAATGCGTATGTAGGTGTACAAGGGTAAGGTTCCTGGAGTCTACGACGACTGGGAGGAGTGTCGGAGACAGGTTCACCGTTTCAGCGGTAATAGTTACAAAGGGTACACCACTAGGGCGGAGGCGGAAGCTAGATGCGCGCGCTATCTAGCGGGAGAGAGGAGGGAGCGGAAGAGGAACCTGATGAAGACCATTTTCATCATGATGATGCTCATCGTGACCGCAGCTCTCTTCTATGTGATGGTAGTTTAGATGATCGATATCGACTTTGTAATGTGACGACAAACTCGGCTAATATATATGATGAACTTTGCAAATGTCTCGAGACCTAAACTTGGCTAATGTTTGAATGTTGTCCTCTATTTCGAATTTGGAGACTAATATGATGAATTCTGTTGTGTGATGTTTATATTCTGTGTTGTGTAATGTGTATTTTGTAACCTGTGCAAATACCAGATATTTTGTAACCTGTGCAAATACCAGAAAAGCAAAAAAAATCCTAATATTCATAGTAGTGGCGCACCATATTGAGCATTAGTGGCGCACCATGGCTAAATACCAGTGGCGCATTATGGGGCATAGTAATGGCGCACTTGGGGGCATACGTGAAGGTAAATATGGCCCCCTAGGAGGCATAGTAATGGCGCACCGTTGGACATAGTAATGGTGCACTGCTAGGTGGGCCACTATTATCTGGTATACTAATGGCGCACCAGGGGTGCGCCATTAGTACTTGTTACTAGTGGCGTGGTGATAGTGGCGCACCTATAGTGCGCCATTAATGGCCAAAATAAGTGCGCCACTAACATGCCTTTTTCTAGTAGTGGGGGAATGTGTGCAAGAGAGGCCTAAAGATAATGTGCGTGCGGGAGACACGTAGGCACATATATGTGCGTATAGAGGGCTAGTAGAGACTGTGTGTGTGTATATGCATGTGAGAGAAATAGTGTTTTCCAAATGAGATTATTGAAAAGAGTGGTACATATATAGTAGTCAGAAAGACAGAGAGATATATATAGAGAGAGTGTGTGCGTGAGACACCCCGACACCCCAGGAGAGATTGTGAGCATGTGTGAAAGAGAAATGCCGATGTATATAAAGTGTGTGTACTTATGCATTAGATAGAGAGATATATAGCGCGTTTGTGAGAACAGGTCGAGGCATAGTGCATCTACGCGTAAAAGGCGGTTCTACGCATTAAATTAAAATATAAATGGCATTATTTTTTGGATGAGATCATGAATTTTGCAATTTGCGTATGAACGAAAGTCGGTCTATCAAACACCCATACTCTATTGAATTCTAGCATGTGCATGTGTTTATTTCATATTATCGACCCATAGAGTGAGAGCGGTTTGAAATACAGGCAATGCATTGCTTTTGCAATTCATATATAAACATTAATTAGTGCACTCCATGTTGTTAGTGTGAAGCACTTTATACATTTGTCACTTACATGGATACATTCCAAATTGCTAGCTACGAAATAGAATACATGTTGAATTCAACATAAAGGGGTTTCAAAGTTTCGAATTCATAGGAAGTGCATTCATCTATTTGAACCCGAGATAATGGCATTTGTAAATCAGTAAAAGGGGGCATCAATCTTTGTTGTGCGTTTGAACATGCTATATATTCATACGCATGTCTAACTATTTTCTTGCAACTAAGGAGATTATATCTGGAACCATGCATGAACCGAGGTAAGTTGCATATTTTTTAATATATACTCGTGTACAATGTATATTCAAATGTACCCCCTCCATTCCAAAATAATCATAGTTTTAGGATTTTCAAGAGTAAAGATTTGTGAAGTTTGACAGATCCTGAAAGTTCAATTCGAGAGAACCGAAAACGTTAATGCTTTTGCTCCCAAATATTGAATGAAGCGCCAAATAAGCCTCTGGTCACCCGAAACCGCGCGAGACTAGTGTTTGGTGGTAGGAAATTACTATCCTGACTATGGCCCGTGTAGCCTCTCGGCCCAATGTCCAAAGGTCTAAACCGGGGTAGGTTTGTAACTTCACCAAGACGCCTAAGGGAGTCCTGGACTACGGGGTCCTCGGGCATCCGGCCTGTTAGCCATGGGCCGGACTGATGGGCTGTGAAGATACAAAGACCGAAGACTGCACTCGTTTCCGGATGGGACTCTCCTTGGCATGGAAGGCAAGCTTGGCGACCGAATATGTAGATTCCTTTCTTTGTAACCGACCTTGTGGAACCCTAGATCCTCCCGGTGTCTATATAAACCGGAGGACTTAGTCCGGAGGGAGGGAGACTCATTACCATAGTCATACAGGCTAGACTTCTAGGGTTTAGCCATTACGATCTCGTGGTAGATCAAATCTTGTAATACTCATATTCATCAAGATCAATCAAGCAGGAAGTAGGGTATTACCTCCATAGAGAGGGCCCGAACCTAGGTAAACATTGTGTCCCCTGTCTCCTGTTACCATCGACCTTAGACGCACAGTTCGGGACCCCCTACCCGAGATCCGCCGGTTTTGACACCGATATCGGTGCTTTCATTGAGAGTTCCACTGTGTCGTCGATGATAGGATCGATGAATCGCCTCGTCCTTAAAGACAATATCACCGCCGGAGGAGAACTGGCCCCAGGCCAAACCCTTTGGGTGGACGGCTTTACCATGACTGCCCGTTCGGCCGCTAAGTCGACGATGACCTCTCGGGCCATCGAAAATCCCCTTCGTATCGACTCCAAACACTCCAAGCAGATGGATCATGTGGAGTTTTCGTCTTTAAACGAGCTCCTTGATTGCATCGCCGCCCTGGGAATCACCAAAGATTACGACCGGATCGGGCTTAAACCCGACCAAAGAGAAATAAAATCTCCACCGGTCACCCACCAGATAGCGGTAGTCGAGGAGCAAGATGGAGACTCTTCCCCTATACTGATGACGGACTATGTCCGGATCACCGACCCTACAGAGCCGGATACCCACTAGCAAAAGGAGGTGACCGGCCTTCCGAACATAGAATCGGGCGGCGGGATAAGAAACTAGAAGATACTCCGGAGCCCGGACTGTTAAGTCTGGAAAACCTTCAGACTCCGGATCATCGATCGGGTCAGGGTCGAATCCAATTCCACCCACCCACCCAGACATAAGCGCTCTCATGAGCATACAATAGCAGTCTCAGGAAACGGTCCACCACTTCTTGGCCAGATTCCTCCTTGTCAAGGACAAGGTTAAAGATTGCCGCAACGAGGACGCGATATTTGTGTTCTGCAACAATTACACGAACGAAGGAATCATCAACGCCATTAATCACCGTCGTATACTACACTTCGCTGACTTGGCAACTATCATACATAAGTACAGCACAATGGAAAGCGCTTGGAAAGATGAGGCAGCTTGTTGGGAGCCACCGGTCCCAACTCAACTGCTGGTCTAGGCGAAAAGGGCGCATCCCCGTGACACGCCCATTCCAATAGCCAACAAATATAAACCCATTACGCGGCATGGAACCGTTCTGGAGGGATGACTCGATGGCCCATGCAAAATACACACAACACGGACACCATACCAACGCACGGCCTTAGAGCATGTTGGATACTCCGGCAGGTAACCAAGAGCGGCGAGGACATCCTTACCAAAAATGCCCCAGAGCAACACCCTCCAGAAGACGATGACCCCAGAGTATTGACGGTCTTCGAGACATTCGCTTCAAACAATAAGCGCAAAAGGGCACTCCACAACCTCACCGAAATCTGTAAAATCACCGCGATAAACCCTTGGAACGACATGGCTATAACCTTCAATGACGGTGACAAACCAAAATACAAGACAGTCCGAGCGCCAGCCACATTAGTCCTCAGTCCCATCGTGGACAACTTTAGACTCACCAAGGTCCTCATGGACGGCGGCAGCGGACTAAACCTCATCTATGAGAATACACTCCACAAATGGAAATAGATAGGAGCCGCATCAAGCAAAGCAAGCACGACCTTCCGAGGAATCATTCCTAGTCGGGAGGTGCGGTGCGCGGGAAAAATCACACTTGACGTGGTATTCGGCACACCGGAGAATTATCGGTCCGAAGAAATAACCTTCCAAGTGGCCCCTTTCAGCAGTGGATATCACGCCCTGCTGGGGCGAGATGCTTTTGCACGCTTCCAAGCTATACCTCATTACGGGTACATGAAGCTCAAAATGCCCGGGCCCAATGGCATAATCACCCTTGTGAGTGATCCGGACATAGCACTCCGCGTCAAACACAAAACCGCATCCCTAGCCCTTGAGGCATTATCTGAAGCCCTCGTGGCCGAGGAATTAACCGCACTGCGCCCCACGGTGGATAGGGATGATGTGATCTTAGACAAATGACCCAAATCCACCTCCTTCAAACTGGCAGAAGAAATAGTCAAATTTCAGGTCCACCCAACGGACCCCAAGAAGACAACATCTATTGGGGCACAACTAGACCCAATGGTCGACGTTGCAGTACGGGATTTCCTTCGTGAAAACTGGGATATATTCGCCTGGCACCCTTCTGACATGCCTGGAATCCCACGCGAACTGGCCGAACATAGCATCAATATATTAAAGGTACGCAAACCAGTCAAACAAGCACTGCGGCGCTTTTCCAAACCCAAACGCCAAGCTATGGGGGAGGAGCTGGCCAAGCTAATTGAGGCCAGATTCATTAGAGAAATAAAATATCATGACTGGCTGGCAAACCTGGTGATGGTACCAAAGAAGGACAAATCCTGGCGCCTGTGCGTCAATTTTAAAGACCTCAATAAGGCTTGCCCTAAGGATCCATTCCCCTTCCCCCGCATCGATCAAATCATTGATGCTACCACAGGACACTACTCACTATGTTTCCTTGATGCATATTCGGATACCATAAAATCAAAATGAAGAAATCCGATCAAGCTGCAACAGCATTTATTACCCCATATGGGCCATTCTGCTTCAACACCATGCCCTTCAGGCTGAAGAACGCCGGCGCCACATACCAACGCATGATTCAAACATGCCTGGAGAAATAGACCGACAACACAGTTGAAGCCTATGTGGACGACGTCGTCATCAAAACTAGGCACGTCGAAACACTAATAGACAATTTACGTCTCACATTCGACAACCTCCGCGCGTATGACATTAAGCTCAATCCGGAAAAGTGTGTTTTCGGCGTCCCCGCGGGAAAACTGATGGGCTTCATCATTTCCAATAGAGGAATTGAAGCAAATCCAGCCAAAAATCAAGCTCTGTCTCAATTGGCTACACCAACTAACCTCAAACAGGTCCAAAAACTCGCGGGTTGCGTGGCAGCTCTAAGCCGCTTTATCTCCAGATTGGGAGAAAAGGCACTGCCACTCTATCGCCTTTCACGGCCAACCGATCACTTCGAGTGGATGGACGCGGCAACAGCCGGACTGGAGGAAATAAAAACCCTTCTAGCAAGCAACCTAATCCTGGCCACGCCAAACGTCGGCGAACCCATGTTATTATACATATCGGCAACACATCAGGTGGTGAGCACCGTGCTTGTCGTTGAACGAGAACCGGATGGACACAAATTCCCACTTCAGGAGCCAGTATACTACGTATCCATTGTCCTTACACCATGCAAAACCCGGTACCCCCATTATCAAAAGATAGCATACGCGGTCTTTATGGCATCACGAAATCTACGACACTACTTCCAGGAGTGTTCGATCACGGTGGCTTCCAAAGTACCACTCAGCGACATAATAAACAACCGCGATGCCACGGGCCGGATTGCCAAATGGGCCATTGAGCTCCTTCCATTTGATATTACATACAAACCACGTCGAGCTATTAAATCCCAAGTACTGGCTGACTTCGTTGCCGAATGGACAGAGGCCGAACTCCCTAAAGAGTACGACACATATTCCAATTGGGTTATGTATTTCGATGGCTCCAAAATGCTGGTAGGGCTAGGAGCGGGTGTCGTTTTAACCTCCCCTACTGGAGACATCGTTTAGTACATACTCCAAATACTATACACAGACTCCAACGACGCAGTCGAATACGAGACCTTATTGCACGGTCTCCGGATGGCTGTCTCCATGGGCATACAACGCCTGGAAGTGCGCGGGGACTCAAACCTTGCAATATCTCAAATAAATAGAGACTTTGATGCCAAAGATCCGAAGATGGCAGCTTATCGTAATGCCATCATAAAAATGTCGGCTCGGTTCGAGGGGCTCGAGTTCCATCGTGTGGCTCGAGAAATTAATCAAGCGGCGGACGTTCTTGCTCGTATCGGCGCCAAGCGCGACTCCTTCCCACCTAATATATTTCTGGAAAGGCTTTTTAAGCCATCCGTGGTGTGGCAGGGGGAAAACGGTAACACTAGTCCGGATCCGAGCATAACCCCAGATCCCGAACACACCGATATAATCGGAGGCTCAGCCACCGAAGTAACACCATCAGCGCCTCTCGTCATGGCAGTCATTGCCCCATGGACCGAACCCTTCCTGGCCTACCTTAACAGGAAGGAACTTCCTGAGGATCAGATTGACGCCCGCCGCATTGTCCAGCGTTCGAAGGCCTACAAGGTTCACGACGGAGAGCTCTATAAGAAAAGCGCTACCAGAGTCCTTCAAAGATGTATCTCCGAGGAGGAGGGGTGGCAGCTCCTGGCTGAGATTCATGCCAGTATCGGTGGGCACCATGCCGCAGCTCGGGCCCTTGTTAGCAAGGCCTTCCGTACAGGGTTCTATTGGCCGACGGCCCGAGCGGATGCACATGACCTTGTCCAACATTGCGTTGGATGCCAACTCTTCGCCAACCAAATCCATACGCCCCCACCACCCTACAAACAATCCCCATCACTTGGCCTTTTGCGGTCTGGCGAGTGGATATGGTTGGACCCCTTAAAGGAGGAAGCCATAACAAAAAATATCTGCTGGTCATGGTGGATAAGTTTGTTGGATTTCGGGTTCCGGCAGACCCTCTAGGTTTGAACTCTGGGGTGCGCGCGGAGAACTCACCCTCTACCTACCTGCACCTCGCCGCCTTGCTAGGATCTAAACTACGAAAAGAACAACATAAGAGACACAGGGTTTATACTGGTTTGGGCCACCATTGTGCTGTAATACCCTACTCCAGTGTGTGGTGTGGTGGATTGCCTCTTGGGCTGATGATGAACAATACAAGGAAGAACAGCCTTGCAAGGGTGAGGTGTTCTTGGCTGGTGCGATGAACTACTAGGGGGAGTTCAGTCGCTTCTCTCTCTCTCTCTGCGATTGATCTCTTGATGCCGGATCCAACTCTCTCTCTCTCTTATTCAAGATCCGGATCCCTCTACCCTGTGGGTGGCTAGTCCTATTTATAGGCAAAGGCCCTGGGCCTCTTCCCAAATATTGAGCGGGAAGGGCGCCAACAATTGGCCATTTTGAAGGGGAACATCTAGTACACTTATCCTGACTAAAGTTGGTCCTCGCTTTGTCAAAGGCTCTAGCGGTGGCCTTGGCTTGGGCTCCATGATGACTTCCTTCCTGCCGTTGCGACGGTCTTGGTCTTGTTGCACCGAAACGGATGCCTTTGCTTGATGCTCTCGCCTGCGCTTGCCCCCTTTGCACCAAAGAGGAAATGAGGACACTATGCGGGCTGGCACCCTTGGTCGTCATGGCTTGTGTCATGGGCACCTCGTGAGGTACCCCGCCTTGATCTCTCCGCCTCCTCGCGAGCCAGCCTGATGAGGCCGTGCCTGAGGAAGCTTCCCGTCGTCCGCCCCGTGAGGCTTGGCCCCTCGTGAGGGTCTTGAGCTTGTGCTGATGAAGATGGGCTGCGCTGGGCCACCCCTTGAGCCACGCCGCAGGCCGCAGGTAGGCAAGTCTGGGTACCCCCGTTACCAGAACTCCGATAGTAGCCCACGGGCCCAAGGCGCGCCTGGACATGGCTGAGTAGAGAAGCGAAGGGGCAAGTGCGAAGCACCGCGGGCCCTCACAGCCTGCGGCCTTGGGTGCCACGTGGCGGTTGATTGGACGTGGGCGCTCCTGCTTCCCCACGACGCCTCGGCAACTGCACGAATTGACAAGTCCCTGCATGCAAAGCAGGTCATGATTACCTGCGATCGTGGAGGTCGACGGTTGGCCTTCCCTGGCTATAAGTACGGAATGGTGCGTGCCCTTCTAGTCCATCTCTTATTGCTTCTCCTTCTTCTCCGTCCTTGCTCCACTTCGCGGCAATGGCTCCGGTCCGCCGGTTCTCCGCGGAAGAAGGAAAAGCCCCGAGAAGGTCGACCGCTTCCGCCGAGAAAGCAGCTAGCCCTATGCCGTCGAGATGAGGGCGCCCAGTAGGAGGTGTCGAGGCCTTGGTGCGAGCGGCCGCCGCCAGGGTTCCCGCTGCCCTTGTACGCCCGCATTGAGGGCCCTGATGGAGTTGACGTCGGGCGCCATGGACGACGACGCCGTCGGCATCGGCGGGTCATGGCGGTGCGCGTTGTCCCTCCTGGAGTCCATGCCGAGGGCTCCCCCCGAGAGTTTGTGCTCCACGCTGCCATGCCTCCTCTGTCTTGGATCCGCCTTCCTCCCTCCTTCGCCTTCGTGATGCCGCAGGGGGATACTTGGAGCTCTGGTTGCAGCACGCCGGCTGCAACACCCTCACGACCGAAGCGGAGGTCGCGGTCGTCGCTCCGGGCAAGGTCTTCATGACTCAAGGCTGGGGAGAGATTGCCCAGGTCTGCAGGACGAGGGGCGCCCTCGCGATCCACCTGGAGTACGACGACACTTCCATGATGCTCTTCAAGGTCTTCGACGCGGAAGGACACCGGCTGGAGTGCTGCCCCGAGAGAGGTGGTCGGGGCCCTACCACGGCGAGGACCAGGCTCGCCGATCGCTCCCTCAGCAGCTCCTCAGGCGGCGGAGGCGTCAGAGGATCCAGCGACTCTGCCGAGCTCTTCGCGACTCCGGAGACGAGCAACGACAGCTACGAGCCCTCGAGCCTGCGCCGCTCTCGGAGCAGGGCGGGCTCGTCTGGCCGCCGCCACCTCTGATCTGGATGAGGTTGGCGCCGGTTCCTGACGGCCCAGTGTTGATGATGGCGTCTCTCGCGGAGGCGCGTGTAGTTAGCGTTCTTTAGGATCTGCTCCCTCTGTTCCCTGAAAGGAATCGAAAAGCGCGCCCCGTGGGGGCTTGTAAGGTGTCTGTGGTTTTGTTTGTTAATATAATCCTTGCCATGAAGTAGTGCGAGATGCTCATTCCGTCTTAGCTTAGTTCTTCCTTTCGGACCTCACGAGCACCAACAGGTCCTGGTCCCAAGGAAGGCTTCAGCCGTTGCTGGTATGCCAGGTCGCGATGCTGTGGTCAAGGCCAGGAGGTGAGCGGCCCGGGGTCCAGTAAGAGCCCCTGAGTCGCGATGCTCAGAAGGTCCCCTTTAGCACTCAAGCAGCCATCGTTTGGTGAGAAAGGAGTGCGACATTGCTAACACGGGATTGCATTGGGCGCGAGGTCGGTGCTGAAGCAGCCAGTGTTTCCGGAGGGTGACTTATCTTGGGATTCATGAGTCGCTTCTTGGTGCGACGTTAGGTCCGCGCGTCGGCAGGCGAGGGGTTGCCTGGCGAGGTCCCCGCATGCCTCTTCCCTCTCGCCTTTGCTCCCCTTTCTGCTCTACGTCCTCGGGTCCCGGCCCTCGAGCGGGTCTCAGCCGTCGCTGGGATGCCGGTCGCGATGCTGTGGACAAGGCGGTGAGGGCTGGAGAGCGATGGGAGCCCGTGAGTCGCGATGCTCGGTACCCCCCTTTAACGTGCAAGCGGTTCGCGCGGACGAGAGTGAAGAAGACGCCGTGAGGGCTTCGCCTGGCGCTGCTTCTTGAAGGGATCCTGCAGGCTCTCCACAAAAAGAACAAGAGTCCTCACCTCTAGCTGAGCTCTGGCCGCGGCAGCCTGCGATGCCTCATCACCCCTCCAAAGCAACCAACAGCGTTGCAGGGACGGACCCATGCGCAAGCGTCATGCCGTTGGGGAGCAGCTTCATCAGTTGGTGTCAGTTGAGCAGGTAACTAGGTCAAGCACGTTAATCACGAAGAAGCAAGTTCATTTAGATAGGTGCAGGGAAGGCAGATGTCGCTAGGTCTGGCCCGAGCGACTTGGGGATGATGCAGCCTGTGGGGCGCCCCCAACAAAGTAAGCTAGGACCATGAAGTAAAAGGGATACATGCCGCAGGGACGGACCCACACGGCCAGGGAATGATGCAGCCCTGGGGGGCGCTCCCAGCTGGAAATGAAACTTGAAGGATGTCACCTGATAACGTTGAAGACGAAGGGATGCTGAAGTAGCAGACGTCGTGGGCTGCGGAAGTCGATCTTCACGAGCCCCAGGCCTAGGAGCCTCGGGAGGCTCCGGAGGCCCTGGTGGCTCCTCGCGGACCATCTCCATCTCCGCCGGGACTGTGGAATGCCTGGCCTCTTGAGCCTCCAGGATGCTCCCCATGAGGCACTGGCGCATGGCGGCCACGTTCGGCACGCCGTAAGGCATGCGACCGTAGCTGTGGGGTGGACCTTCGCAGCGCCCCAGCGTGAGGGCCAGAAGCGCTCCTGAGAGGCGGCTCGGTTGAGCCTTGGTATGTCGATGCAGACGCGCATCCCACCAGCCTCGCCTCGATGGGGAGCTACGGCGGGTAAGCGGCGGCTGCCACTCTTGACTCTTGACTCCTGCAACTCCTGCGTGATCTGGTGGCGAACTCCACGAGGTTTGGCCCTCCTTGCCTTGCTCCTTCTGAGAAGCGTGCTGAAACACGCCTCCAAGTGGTAGCGCCTCCCTCGTGACCTTAGCAAGGTCGGTGGCCCTCGGGAGAGAGAAGGAGGGGTGCGCCTTCCTATCTGACGAAGGAGGTGCCCCTGAGCAGCGCGAACCACGAGGGGCCTGCCTCCTGAGGGGTCGGTCCTGGCGATGTCTTCTTCTTCTTGGGAGCGGTTTCAGGGAGCCTCCCGCTCCTGCGATCTGGGTCTTCAAGTGATGCTGCTTGAAAGGCTCGCTCCAGGGAGCACACTGCGTCTCTCTCTTCACAAGGCACCGTGATGACTCCGCCGCTTCCTGGCATCTTGGGGACGTTGTAGCCGTGATGAGTCACGACCATGAACTTGGCCAGAGCTGGGTACCCGAGGATGGCATTGTATGGCAGGCGAATGTGGGTGACATCGAAGTCGATGAGCTTGGTGCGGTAGTTGTCGCGCGCCCCGAAGGTGACAGGGAGGCGGACCTGCCCAATCGGAACTGTGGAGCCATCGGTGACTCCGGAGAAAGGCTTGGTTGACTGAAGCTGATTGTAAGGCACTTGGAGATTGTTGAATGTCTCTACGGACAGGACATTGAGCCCTGCTCCGCCGTCGATGAGGTCTGGTGACTTGCGTTCGCGATGATTGGGGAACAAAGCAGCGGGAGGACTCCGGCTGTGGTCGCAAGACTTGAGCTGATCTGCTGAGCTGAGCGTGATGGCGCTGCTGACCACTGAGAGGGCATGTGGCCGAGCTTGGGAGGACTGCATTCACTTCGCGGGCGAACTGCTTGAAGATGTGTTGGGAGGCTGGGGCTTGAGCTCCGCCCAGGATGCAAGCGATCGCGCGCGGCTCCTGGGAGCCCCCAGCCTCCTCGTCCTGATGATGGTCCTCGTTTCTCCTTGGCTGCGGCGGCAGAGGAGGGAGGCCTGTGTTTCCTTGCGGGCGATACTCGCGAGGCTGATCCCTCCAGCCTCCCTCGCGAGGCTGATCCTGCCAGCGATCCTCGCGAGGTCGGTCACGCCACCCTTGACGAGGGCCACGGTCTTCCCAGCGTCCTGCGTTTCTTCCTCCTCCTCGGCCGTAGCCTTGATCATTGCGATCGGGGCGTCGACCGATCCTCCCTTCTTGCACGGCTCGGAGCTCTCGACATTCGTTGGTGTTGTGGGTGTGGAGGTCGTGGTACACACAGTACCAGCTGCCCTTGGAAGACTCGGGCTGATCTCTGGCTCGCTCGGTGTCTGGTTCTGCCGCGAGCACGGCAGCCCCCTTGCGCTTCACGTCCTTGGCCTTGGACTTCTTATCTTCTGGGTCTGCGGCTGGTAGCTCGAGGAGGGAAAGGCGTCCTCCCTCAGCCCTGGCGCACTTGGTTGCCAAGTTGAACAGCTCCAAGGATGTGCACAAATCTTCATGCATCGCCAGCTCCTCCTTCATCTTGACGTCACGCACACCGTCGGAGAAGGCTGAAATGATGGCCTCCTCGATCACCTTGGGAATCTTGAGGCGTGCGTTGTTGAAGCGCTGGATGTACTTCTGCAGGGTCTCCCCTGGCTGCTGCTTGATGCGGCGCATGTCGCTCATGGCAGGAGGCCGGTCGCGAGTACCTTGGAAGTTGGCGATGAAGCGGGTGCGCATCTCGTCGAGGAGGAGATCATGCGAGAGCGAGTTCGAGAGCCGAGTTGGGCCCGTCCTTGAGTGCCATGGGAAACCAGTTCGCCATGACCTTCTCGTCCCCGTTAGCGGCTTCGATGCCCAGCTTGTAGAGCTGGAGGAACTCCGCAGGGTCGGCCGTGCCGTCGTAGCGAGGAGGCAGGTCTGGCTTGAACTTGTCGGGCCATGCGACACTGCGCAGCTCGGTAGTGAAGGCGCGGCAACCTGCTGTGGCCACGGGAGGCCTTTGGTGACGAAGAGCCTGGTCTTGCGGGTCCCCATGCGCTGCCACTGGGAGCAGCGCGGGGTCTTGGCGTGCTGGAACAGGGCCAGCGGTCGTGTGAGCGGTGCGAGGAGCACTCGGGCAGCTTCTTGGGGCGAGGACCTCTTGGTAGCTCTGCTCTTGCTGCTGCTGGCGCCGAACAGTGGGTTCCGCCCGAGGGCCACGTGCCTTAGGGCGGCGCCTTCTTGAGGGGAGGCGGTGGCGCCCGAGCTTCATCGCCCAGCGCAGCGCGGGCGCGGTCAGCGAGAAGGGCGGGCGAGAGCCCCTGCGGCGTGGGCGAGCTCGGTGGCGGTCGAGCCACTCTTCGTGAAGCGTCGTTGACAGGGCGGTAGCGCAGGAGCTCGTTTGCCGGGATGAGCGCAGCTCGAGCATCCATGGGCGCACGGAGCGCGCGGGATGAAGAACCAGCTGGGGCGAGCGAGGGAGTAGCAGTACGACCGTCTCGCCTAACGGACGGATGCTGAGACGACGCTTGCTACTCGTTCCCCGCCGGGCCGGTGGCGGCGTTGATGGTAGGTGACGGAAAAGCGGCGGCGCCGCCGGCACGGGCCGTCTGGCGGCAGCGATGTGGCGAGGCGGCTCGGCGCTTCAGGCGGGCCCGACGAGCGTCTGATATGGATGCGATGGTCGACGAAGAACAGAGGCGGCGGAAGGCGAATTCCGGCGCACCCCTACCTGGCGCGCCAAATGTCGGATTTCGGGTTCCGGCAGACCCTCTAGGTTCGAACTCTGTGGTGCGCGCGGAGATCTCGCCCTCTACCTACCTGCACCTCGCTGCCTCGCTAGGATCTATACTACGATGAGAACAACACAAGAGACACAGGGTTTATACTGGTTCGGGCCACCATTGTGGTGTAATACCCTACTCTAGTGTGTGGTGTGGTGGATTGCCTCTTGGGCTGATGATGAACAATACAAGGAAGAACAACTTCGCGAGGGTGAGGTGTTCTTGGTTGGTGCGATGAACTGCTAGGGGGAGTTCAGTCGCTTCTCTCTCTCTCTCTCGATTCAAGATCCGGATCCCTCTACCCTATGGGTGGCTAGTCCTATTTATAGGCAAAGGCCCTGGGCCTCTTCCCAAATGTTGAGCGGGAAGGGCGCCAATAATTGGCCATTTTGAAGGGGAACATCTAGTACACTTATCCTGACTAAAGTTGGTCCTCGCCTGTCAAAGGCTCTGGCGGTGACGCCGGCTTGGGCTCCACGATGACTTCCTTCCTGCCGTTCTGACGGTCTTGGTCTTGTTGCACGAAGCGGATGCCTTTGCTT